>OX596280.1:21825167-22273783 GCA_951394225.1 Harpalus rufipes
ATACATACATACATACATACATACATACATACATACATACATACATACATACATACATACATACATACATACATACATACATACATACATACATACATACATACATACATACATACATACATACATACATACATACATACATACATACATACATACATACATACATACATACATACATACATACATACATACATACATACATACATACATACATACATACATACATACATACATACATACATACATACATACATACATACATACATACATACATACATACATACATACATACATACATACATACATACATACATACATACATACATACATACATACATACATACATACATACATACATACATACATACATACATACATACATACATACATACATACATACATACATACATACATACATACATACATACATACATACATACATACATACATACATACATACATACATACATACATACATACATACATACATACATACATACATACATACATACATACATACATACATACATACATACATACATACATACATACATACATACATACATACATACATACATACATACATACATACATACATACATACATACATACATACATACATACATACATACATACATACATACATACATACATACATACATACATACATACATACATACATACATACCATACATACATACATACATACATACATACATACATACATACATACATACATACATACATACATACATACATACATACATACATACATACATACATACATACATACATACATACATACATACATACATACATACATACATACATACATACATACATACATACATACATACATACATACATACATACATACATACATACATACATACATACATACATACATACATACATACATACATACATACATACATACATACATACATACATACATACATACATACATACATACATACATACATACATACATACATACATACATACATACATACATACATACATACATACATACATACATACATACATACATACATACATACATACATACATACATACATACATACATACATACATACATACATACATACATACATACATACATACATACATACATACATACATACATACATACATACATACATACATACATACATACATACATACATACATACATACATACATACATACATACATACATACATACATACATACATACATACATACATACATACATACATACATACATACATACATACATACATACATACATACATACATACATACATACATACATACATACATACATACATACATACATACATACATACATACATACATACATACATACATACATACATACATACATACATACATACATACATACATACATACATACATACATACATACATACATACATACATACATACATACATACATACATACATACATACATACATACATACATACATACATACATACATACATACATACATACATACATACATACATACATACATACATACATACATACATACATACATACATACATACATACATACATACATACATACATACATACATACATACATACATACATACATACATACATACATACATACATACATACATACATACATACATACATACATACATACATACATACATACATACATACATACATACATACATACATACATACATACATACATACATACATACATACATACATACATACATACATACATACATACATACATACATACATACATACATACATACATACATACATACATACATACATACATACATACATACATACATACATACATACATACATACATACATACATACATACATACATACATACATACATACATACATACATACATACATACATACATACATACATACATACATACATACATACATACATACATACATACATACATACATACATACATACATACATACATACATACATACATACATACATACATACATACATACATACATACATACATACATACATACATACATACATACATACATACATACATACATACATACATACATACATACATACATACATACATACATACATACATACATACATACATACATACATACATACATACATACATACATACATACATACATACATACATACATACATACATACATACATACATACATACATACATACATACATACATACATACATACATACATACATACATACATACATACATACATACATACATACATACATACATACATACATACATACATACATACATACATACATACATACATACATACATACATACATACATACATACATACATACATACATACATACATACATACATACATACATACATACATACATACATACATACATACATACATACATACATACATACATACATACATACATACATACATACATACATACATACATACATACATACATACATACATACATACATACATACATACATACATACATACATACATACATACATACATACATACATACATACATACATACATACATACATACATACATACATACATACATACATACATACATACATACATACATACATACATACATACATACATACATACATACATACATACATACATACATACATACATACATACATACATACATACATACATACATACATACATACATACATACATACATACATACATACATACATACATACATACATACATACATACATACATACATACATACATACATACATACATACATACATACATACATACATACATACATACATACATACATACATACATACATACATACATACATACATACATACATACATACATACATACATACATACATACATACATACATACATACATACATACATACATACATACATACATACATACATACATACATACATACATACATACATACATACATACATACATACATACATACATACATACATACATACATACATACATACATACATACATACATACATACATACATACATACATACATACATACATACATACATACATACATACATACATACATACATACATACATACATACATACATACATACATACATACATACATACATACATACATACATACATACATACATACATACATACATACATACATACATACATACATACATACATACATACATACATACATACATACATACATACATACATACATACATACATACATACATACATACATACATACATACATACATACATACATACATACATACATACATACATACATACATACATACATACATACATACATACATACATACATACATACATACATACATACATACATACATACATACATACATACATACATACATACATACATACATACATACATACATACATACATACATACATACATACATACATACATACATACATACATACATACATACATACATACATACATACATACATACATACATACATACATACATACATACATACATACATACATACATACATACATACATACATACATACATACATACATACATACATACATACATACATACATACATACATACATACATACATACATACATACATACATACATACATACATACATACATACATACATACATACATACATACATACATACATACATACATACATACATACATACATACATACATACATACATACATACATACATACATACATACATACATACATACATACATACATACATACATACATACATACATACATACATACATACATACATACATACATACATACATACATACATACATACATACATACATACATACATACATACAGATATCATCGTAAAAATGGTAAAAGCGTATTATATGGACCCTAAAACGAACTTATTTACTAAAAACTCATCATTGAATTTTTTGACCAAAGACAATACTTTCCTTACCTAAAGGTGACGGAAGATAAAAAATTAACAGCAATGAATTTAAAGAACACAGAAACTAATTCGATTTTGTTGATGCAATTAAATTTACTTTGATAGGAAAATTTAGGGATTAATTACCTTCCGTCACCTATAGGTAAAGAAGATATTATCTTTGGTCAAAAAATTCGATGGTGAGTTTTGAATGAATAAGCACGTTTTAGAGTCACTACAATACGAATTTACTGTTTTAAAATGGTGTCTGTATGTGTGTGTGTGACAAAAATTTCTTCTTCGATAACTCTAATACTACAATTCCAAAAATTATAATTCTTTCATATTCCTCTTTCGTAGGTCCATATTAAGAGTTGATAAGATTTTGGTTATGATTGGTTAACCGAAAGTACTATAATTTGAAGATTTTAACAGTTGTTCTTCAAGAAACGTTGTTAAATATCATTTTTTGACCTTTTATGTTATTATAAATAAAAGAATATGTTATTCTCTATTCGATTTAATTATATATTTTTCTTCATATTCAATGAATTTAGAGATAAAGAATTATAAAGAAATATCCTGCAACCTAATGTCCAAATATTACTAATTGACAGGTGTCAGTGTAAATAAAATTTACGTAATATCTTTTTGAAATGATTTTACTGGAAATATAAAAATGTAAAATAATTAAGGGGGCAAAAACAAATTACATAAAGTAATACAACAGTTATAGCCAGAAGCCAATTCAACAGATTATTATGTTATAAATATAATGCTATATATGTTTTTATTTTCCACTACTTATTTTAAGAGACATAATGTTCTTTTTAGGAGTAGTTCAGTTCAGTTCAGTACAAGGTAAAATCAGTTCATTTCTCCCCTAAAAGGAAAACGCCCATAGAATAGTTTGCAAAAAAAATTCTGTGTGGAATTTGTACAAAATACTTAGAATTGACGGAAGGTATTGTGCTGGCCACATCAGATATTTTTTTATGAAACCGGGCCTTGGAGAGTTTTTTAACACCTAACTAATGAGAATATTATTAGAATAGATTTATTTTTAATTGAATAGTTGTATTTATTGGCTGAAATTGTGTATGGTTTGTAAAAAACAGTCCAATCCCAAAAATAATGTGGTGACATTCTCATATCTGTTAATAGCAAGAAGAATTCAATTGTAATTTTACAAACTGTACTTCAAAATGAAATAGCGACCAATTTGTTAAATAAGTAAAAAAATATATACAGAAATAATGAAGTAAGTGAAACAAGTAAATTAAAATAAAGCAATAAATGTCAAAACTCAAATGGTCAAATTTATTCTTTGGAAGCGGCTGTGAATAAATTTTAACAAAAGCGTAAGCATCATGAAGGTAGCTCCGTTTTTGTTTTATACTACCTGAGTAAAAAAAAAAGTTTTAATTGATAATTGTCAAACAAATAGAGGTTACAAATAAATAAAATACACAACTTTAATTTCTATATTGTGAACGTTCATACTAGCCTATTTTTTTATTACTTTGCACAACAATGCTAACGAAATATCTATTTTTATATTATGCGCTAAATAATAGTCATTATGAAAAAACCCAAATGCGTATCGAAAGAGCGCTCATTTTGATACGCATTTTTTTTGTTTCAGAAGATTGGTACAAGGTAATTGACTTGAACTTTCTAATAATTGAATAAATGCCTATGGGATCCCGTGGCCGAGTAGCTGAGTATCTGGTTGCGAGTTTGGGGAACCACGTTCGATCCCGACCGACGACAAAATAAATATTTCTAATTTTAACTGGCACAAAAGTGACCCCTGTGGTGCACTCTACACGCCTGCAATGAGTGCCCGTGAGGTGACGCCTGGTAAGCGCCCGCACGGTGCAAATATGTCATCATTACCGAAATCTGTGTACAAAGCAACAAAATTTGAAACCGGTTGTAGTAAGAATTTCGTAACTTGGTATATTTACTATATTATATAAGAAAATTTGGTAAATATGTATATAAGATATTTCACAAAACTCCATGATTGATTATTAAAGGGCGGTGGCGGTAAAAACAATAAAAATATTTTATTCCCAGTGTTTAATTTTTTTTATGATTCTTTTCCATGGTTCTCGTCGATAAAATATACAATTTTCGAGCTAATTAAATTTAAACACACCTATTTTGATTTTTTTGTGTGTGAAAATGCATACAAGGTACATTTGACGATTTTTATGTGGAGTTTTTATGATAAGAACCCTTTCATCAATAGAATATACTGATTTTATTTAACGTAAAATAATAAATTGAAGAACCTATCAAATTTAAATATTTTCGTTGTTATAACGGGAAAAATTATATGTCTGCCAATAACACAAAATAGCCATTAGATAAATTTTCAATTAGTTATTGAAATTTGTGTAATATTTTGAAAGAGTCACGTGATCTGAAACAGAATGTGACGTCAATGTTATTACAGCTTAACATTGTGACACACTATCGATTGCTTTGATTAATATAAATAACATAGCTCGACAAACTGTTTTCGTTATGGCTGTGAATGACTTGCTATGGGGAAACAACGGTATATTTTTATTAAGTAACCACATTAACATTAAACTAAATAATCTTTATTAAGTTTATATTAGTAAACATACAGGTTGTTTAATAAATCGTAAAAATGTTGAGGGTATATTTCATACATTTCGATGGGCTGATTCTCATTCAAAAAGAATTTTTACAAAATTCGGAAAATGATTTCTTATTTTTTATTTAATTCTTTTTTAGTGCGCCACTGCCAACATGAAATTTTTATTGAATAGTAAATAAATTAATACGTAATTATTTTTGATAAAAAAAATTTGGTCGGCCAGAAATTAAATAGAGTAATTTTCCCAATATTGAAAAACATCTTTGCTATTGAGAATCAGCACATGGAAATGTATATACCTGCCAAATGTTTTCCCCTGTTTTAACACTGTTTGTTACCTTTATATTATTTGAAGTTATATTGCCTATAACCTCTACTTTAATCATTCATTAACATCCCGTTTCGCTATCATTTATTAAAAAATAATACATGCATCAATATTTACCCTTGCCTTTTTCTGTTCACACTGCGTCAATGTCGTGTCTAGGTTACTTGTATATTCTCTTGTATGCCTACCTTGAACCACAATTTCAAAGAATGACTCTCAATTCCTTGCTCGTTTCACTTCACAATAGCACTCATAATAGCCGTATGTAAACACTGTACCCTGGTGGATTCTGAGCAACTTTGAAGAGGCTTTGTGAGGTTCTGCGTTCACTAAGAGAGGACTAAACTGTTCCGCAAATAAACTTTAAATTATTCGTTTGTTTATGAATAGATTAAATAATATGTACGCCGTAGTGTAATGAATATCATCAATAAATTAATCAATCAAAACATCCTATTGTTAACATCAACGAAAAGTTATAGTCATCGTAAAAACTAGTGACCTCTACATTATATTCTGGACTGAAACACATGTATCTGTAACATGGGAGACAATGGCTGTAATTTGTAAGAAAAATTATTATGTCAAGACAAATTGATTTATATGGATACACCTGATAATTATTGTTGTGACATCATTCAATGAAACAGCATCTTTTCTTGCTATTTGTCGTATTCATTCAAATATTGTATTCACTCAATTTTTATACGAGTATTGTTCCTGTGTGTCAAAATATCTAAAACAAAAGCTCAAATAATACTGACTGTAAAAATGAAATCTAATGTTATTATTTGAAATCTCAAAGGAAGTAAAAGTAAACAGTGGCTAAAATAAAATACACTGTTCAGTCTTATTGTATTTTGTAACATTAATTAAGAATTGTGTGAAGGAAATAATTTCAGTAGGGTCAACTGGGGTAAATATGAAGCATAATTTTTTTAAGATAAATGAGATACACTGTCGCCATTTTATTCTGGTTTGACCTAAATAAAAAATAAAAATGTTGTTCATAGCAAGATAAGGATATACTTAATTTGTGATTTCTTAGTTTAATTTAAGAATTTTGGTTTGGTATACATTTTATTTCAAAATTTTGTAGAAAATAGGGAAATTTATACTGATTTATATCTATAACTTTTATGGAAACGAAAAAGTCAAGAAGTTTTTCAGTTACTTTTAAAAAAATTACTCTTCACTTTTTTTTCTATTACATTAATAATAACAAAAAATTTCATATGTTGCAATCTAAATCAACCACATTGTTTATGTATACTCGTATTTGTTCATAATACCTAAGTATAATTTTAGTTAGTGTGAAATATTTATGGATCGAATAATTCTGATATTATTCTAATATATCGCACTTAAATTTCAATGATAATTATTGCATTTATATAAGTACAAAGTTTTATTTTTGTTATATTTTTATCTCAGGTAACCCTACATTGATTTTTATAAGAAAGTATACCCATAGTTTTGGACGGTACTGTGTTCCGTTGTATTTTGTGTTCATGTTGTAATAATATTTATTTATTGTAGTGATAGACTAAGCTAGCAACGAAACGTTGGCATTAGAATATCTCAATAAAATTACGAGTGTAGTCCTGAGTATACACGGTTATTTTCTTCTACGTAGTAAATTAAACCATGATAAAATTATATCGTATCATTATCATATAACCATTGATTAAATAGAATATATACATTGGCAATGCTATAGTCAATCCGCGTAACACATTTTAATTCTGTACGAGTAAGAGCCATCTGTGCTGTAGTTGCACACTATACATGTGCCTAATTCGCTACAAGATAGCAGCATGGTAGCACACATCGCCGGGCGGAGCATCGGGCGGAGCCAAACAATTTTATAATGAGAATTTGTTAAAGTTATTTCGTCATTTCTTCAGAGATATTTAATTTAATTATAAATTTATTTTTAAAAATAAACTTACATTCTTTCATAATTAATAAAAATTCATTTAACATTTCATTGAGAAACGATTTAATATGAATTTACAGGGGATATGTATTCATTTATCATTTAATAGAGAAATTATTTAATTTGAATTTACAGTGGATATGTATTTGAAGGTTTGGACCATCCGCTTCGTGTCATACTCCAAACTTCCTTCTCACAAAATAAAATGTCACTTTATACATCATAAAAAGTTATTCTTTTTAAATAAGGTGCTTACCAAGCGGCATTGAATTAGGTTGGATTAGAATTGAATCGGAGCTGCTAAAATTACACCCGATAACTTGAAGCACATAAAATTATTAATTTTTAAATACTGCTACAAGCGCAACTTTTTAAGATATTCCGCAAATAAAACAATGTACCTATTTTAATACATTAAATCTTTTCCAAATAAGTTTTCTTGTTGTTTTACTTAATAATTATAAATTAAAAGCAATTTTTTAATATCTTCTTTGACCACCAATTAATAACAAAAGAAAAAGTACCAATTAGAAAAAAGTTTATATTTATTTAAACAAGAATAATATAGAACTATTGACCTAAAAATTTATTACAATATTCAATGTTTTAATTATTATTTGTTCTGCAAAATATATTTTTTTTCTTCTACAAGCTTTTCTTGTGATATCTGTAGATTTCCATTTCAAAGTTTGGAAAAGTTTTATTTTAATAAATATTTTTATAATAAAGCGCTACCATCATGCCAAATACCATGATTTGTGAGCCCCTAAGCCTACTTTATAAATATGTATAGGAATTAAAAAATAATTATAAATAAAAATGTTATTTTGACTGGCACTTTTCCAATGTCATCCTGTATATATGTAATATACTAATATCCTATGTACTATTCATTTGACAAAATGGCTTAATTAACTTTTTTATATAGTTCAGTATACAGGGTGTTAAAAGAAGAGTAAAAAAAATGGGAATATATATGTACATTTCGATGAGCTAATATTTAGTCAAAAATATTTTTTTCAATATTCATAAATTTATTTTTGGCGTCCCTCAAAATAATAACGAATTAATTTATTTGTTGTTCATAATCAGTTACGTGATTAAATAATTCATTATTTTTTATTAAAAATTTCGTGTCTCCGACTCCAAGCGACTTGACACGAATACATCCGAATATAATTACCGCCAGCCTGATCGAATGTTAGTACGGCCAAATAATAAATTTTTTAAAGGTGGCAGCATAATACGTATCTTTACAACGCGGTACGCAAATGCTCATAAGGTTGCCAATCTATATATATTATTTAATCAATGATATAACTGTTTCATTACACTACGGCGACCATATTTGCTGTATATTCACAAAAATCATGGTTTACTGATTAAATTTATTTTCAATTTTCTTTTGTTATGTTATACTCAATGTATCTTGAGGAGAATAATTATGGAAATTTAAGTCTTGGTCTTTCAGGTCACAATTAATGTTGATGTTTATACCTACTGGAGTATTAATTTCATGATTGTGGAGAAAATTATTATCTAGTATTACCAATTACATCATATAATTGTATTTACTCAATTTGGAATAGACAATATGATCACTAATTGATGGTAATTATTAGTTTTATGAAGTAGCATACAACTACATATCAAATCGACTGATTAACATTTGTATTTGAATGTTACGAAAACAATTTCGAACAATAACACATTAGTAATTAACAAATAACACGCTTTTCGAATAATTATTTGTCAGTTATACGGGTATATCACACTGTTAGTGTATCTGATCTAAAATTAAGCTCAAAACATGAATTCGAACTAATATCAAAATTGTTTTTAAAATTCATGTCAAGGTTCAGCTCTCGTTCATGTTCATTTGACATTCGAAATTATAAACTGTTTATGCTCAATAAATATAAATAGATAAATTATTAAAACGTGTTGAAATCAAATTTCTCTTATTTAGATGTTTTTACCTCCCACTACCCATGGTAAGGGAGGTATAGGGATCGTGCTAAAAATCAAATATCGAGATTTGAGTAAATGACCACGATTTAAGGTCCCTAAAATCCAATTTTAACATTTTCACGATGATGTCTGTGTGTATGTGTGGATCCTCTTTACGGTCTAACTCAAATACTATCGTTCAGAAAATTTTGAAACCTTGTATTTCTACCTTACTCTTATATGGAAAGATGCCATTAGATTTTGGAGTAGATCAGATAACCGTAAATAGCACTTTACTGGAAGCTCAAAATAGCTTATCTTCGAAAAATACCTTTAAATGTTATTTTTTCGAGATTTATTATAAAAAAAAAATTATTAAAGTTTTTAAAATTTTCTACAGGTTTGCGTTAATACTTTTTGTTTAAATATTTTACGGATAAATTTCTAAAATTATTTATAATTTCAATCCTGGAGCCTACGCTTTAAGCACAACACAACTCCATGGTTACACACTTCAGATCTCAAATGTATGTAACTGACAGATATATGTCACTGTCAACAAACTAATCATTTCAAATAATAATAGTAACGTTTTAAAAAGAAAATATTAAATGGAACAATAATTATATGGAAAGGAACTTAATACAGTTTCAAGCATAAATAAATATGTAGGAATATATGTAAGATAATAAAAATATATAATATATCATCACGGCATATTACCCATTGCTGGGTGAGCCAATCTGCTTTGTACACAGATGTTGGTAATAATGATGACATATTTGTACTGTGCGGGCGTATACCAGGCGTCACTTCACGCGTATCTGGGGAACTGGGTTCGCTTTCGACCGACGCCAAATATTTTAGAATTTTAAATGGCCCAAAATTGACCCCTGTAGTGCACTCTCCACACCAGCAATGAATATAGGTAAGTATATAAATAAAATAAATATATCATCACGGCATATTACCCACTGCTGGTTTTGCCAATCTGCTTTGTACACAGATTTCGGTAACGATGATGACATATTTGTACCGTCCGGGCGTTTACCAGGCGTCACGTCACGGGCACTCATTGCTGGCTTGGAGAGTGAACTACAGGGTTAATTTTTGTGCCATTTAAAATTCGAAATATTTAGCGTCGGTGGGGATCAAACCCGGTATATAAATTTAATTTTAACTATTTACATGAATAAAAATTTAATTAAACGGAAGATATTCTGTTGTCCACATCAGATTTTTAAATTAAAATCTCAATGTAAAATATATTGGGTGACTCCATTTGTCTCTGTTGTACTCGAAAAACGCCTGCACTTATTATTCCACGAATTATCATTGTCCACTTGTGCTAAATTACTAATCTTTCATTGCTCATGCTATATGTTATTACATTTACAAGTAAAAGGAATCAGATGTCGTCATTGGTTATGATTGAGGATGTCTAACATTAATTTACGTACCTACTTGAAATATTAACAAATTTATTTTTGTAATAAAAAAAAAATACTGTGTCGTATGAAAGTTAATTTTGACATATATAGAACATATGTAAAATTTATGTAGATTCTACTCGTATTTATTTTACAACATGCTTGAAACACGAATTACGGAATAATTCCATAATGTTGTGCAGAATATACAGTAAAACAATAAAATAAAGATAAATGTATATATATATATATATATATATATATATATATATATATATATATATATATATATACCGACCCCCGGTGGTGTAGTGGACAATGAATGAAGCCGCGTCCCGCACGACCCAAGGGTCCTGGTTTCAAATCCCGGATAAGGTATGAATGTTTGTGTGTGTTTTCATCATCTCACCTCCATCAATACAACGTATACGATAGCAAAGTTACAAAAATTTGAAGCAAAAATGATTCTCTTCCATATCAATTGTAATAAGATTATAAATTTTCCCATTCCACAATCAGTTCAATTCGATTTCATTCAATACTTTTTTGAATTTAAATAATGTCAGAAAAATCAAGTTCAGTACCAGACATATTAAAAGCATTGCACATAGAAATTAGTGGTAAATTTAAACAATTCCTGGTGGCTGGATTAGTAACAAATATTAACGTACATAAAAATTTAACTGAGTCAAAATTTCTGATACAGTGAATATATTATTTATAATCTTATGCAAAAGAAACTTGTAATCGAAATCAGACCAAACTGAATTCATTCTATAGTAACAATGCTTACAGTTTTTTTTGTATATTCTCAAGTATTAAATACGAGTAGAACAGTTATAAAAATCTGATGTAGCCAGCACAATACCTTCTGTCAATTCTATGTATTTTGTACACATTCCATACCCAAATTTTCTTGAAAAATATTCTAAATTTCCGGTAAAATTATTTAAGGGACAAACTATATCATAATTATCACCTGACACTGATATCTGTCAATTAAAATTATCTGAATATACCGAAAGTATCTACGGTTATAGTATAGCTGGCTGATTTATGAAATTTAATTTCTTTATAATTTTTTAACTTTATATGCATTGAACATGAAGGAAAATATTCAATCAAACCGTATAGAGAATAAAATATAATTTAATATTTTTTAACTGCGTTTCTTTCAAGAAAAACTGTTAAAATCTTTAATTAAGAGTACTTCTGGTTGACCAGTTATGTTATAATGAATTGACTTTTCTTGAATAGCTAACAATTTTATATTCATTGAAGTTGAAGTCAATTTGTTATTAACCGACCAATGAAATATTTTGTTTAGATCAGTCTGAAAATTCACATAATCGCTAACGTCTTCAACAACACCATATAGTTTGAAATCATCCGCATATAATTAACAATTACCGAATAACAATTTAACAATTAAGTCATATTGATAAACAATAAAATAATAGAGGCCCTAGCACACTACTGCATGGCCCATACCAGAAAAAAAGTTCTGGATGTAGATAGATGCATTGCGTGCTCATCTCATCGTATATAAAGATTCAAAAACCAATCAACAGTATGTTTTAAAATGTCAACAAAATAAAGCAAACCTTTTAATTTAAAATTAAGTGCACTGAAATGGTTAATTTAACAAATAAATAGAAAACATTTAATTAAATGGTTTGTTTGTGTTATTATATAAGGTCTATATAATATTTTAACATATTCACCATAACCTGTACTTAAATAGGCCAAGTTTGACAGTTATCTATCTTGCGGTTAAATCTAAATAGGGCATCCGGCCCTCGGTCTACTGACTGAACTCTGATCCTATTAACTTGGAATTCATTATAACCTACAGTTCCCCTACAATAGCTTTGGGTTGACAATCTACAAATGAAGTTCATGGGCCAGTATGAAATAAAAATTGCAGACGTTTCACTTAGTAAGAAGGAATATCTGCACAAAATGATTTTTTTTTCGAGAATAATACATTTTGTGGCGCGGGTATGGTCTATCTGTGCAAGTGTATGAAGTTCGCAGCAAAATTTTTCTTGAATCTCACAGTAAGGAAATAGAAATATTTCTTTTTATCTTGCTTGTTTTCCGCAATATTTGCAACTTTTATTGCACAGTGAGACTTGGGCTTTATAGTAAACGAAGCTTGGCAAGAAAAAGATAAAAAAATATTATTTGCTTTAAACTTCATAATATTATGTATGCGCATATTTAGAAAATTTCTAACATTTTGATACTGCACATTTAAAATTATATAATCATATGATAATTATAATCTTGCTTGAATCCATAGAATATGGTATAATACCCGTATACAAATAACAAATTTTTGACAGACAAGCATGTTATTGCCATCGTTATTTTCAAGGTATTTCATTACATAAATACTTTAAATAATTATACCAGCTGTGTCTAGAAACTGGCTTTGTCCCTAAGTCAATTTTAGCTCCGTCCATTCTGTCAAATTCAGAATAGGACCATTTTGCAAGTATCAGAGAGATAAATGAAGACTTTCAGTAAATAATGATGCAAGTGCATTATTTGTGAAAATTGTTTTCTTTTTACAGGAATAATAATTAAGTATATATATAAATATATATACATATACATAAATAATAATTTGCTTGCCATCTATGAACATTTAATATAATAATAAAGAAACGAGTCTGGACTTCGATGCTTATCAATATACTGTTATCAATAATTTGCTATCGAGAGATAATCATTATAATGTTCTTCTCTTAATCTTCAATTTGTTTTAGCCTTCCGAATTAAATCCTCAAAGTATGAACGTCGCTTTTGAACTAAACCTTGTGTAGAATATAATACTAACGTAATTATGTTTAAAAAAAATATGATGTGGCCAGCACATTACCTTCCGTAAATCCTGTGTATTATGTACAAATTCCTATATTTCTAGTAAAATTATTTCATAACCAAACTATGCAGATTGCACTTGACACTGACATCTTCTTCTTTAGCTTGTCCCATTCGTTGGGGGTCGCTATTTTTAGTTTCTTCTTCCATTCATTTTTGTTTTGCGTGTCGTTCTCATTCAGTTTCTTTTTCACCCAAGTCTTCCGCAATACAGTCCTTCCATCTTATCTTTGGTCTTTCTCTGTTTCTTCTACCTTCTACTACTAAGCTATTCATTCTTTTTCCAATACATTCTTCATCTCTCCTCATGGCATGTTCAAACCAATGTAATCGTCTCTCTTATATCTATCTAGAAACATCTAACCCTTATCCTTTAATTCCTTACCTTATCTTTCCGTGTCTTCTCCAACATTTGTCTCAACACCCTCATCTCTGCCACATTCATTTTCTATTAATTGATATTGACATCGGTATGAGGAATACCACAAAATTATAATTCTTGTAATCGTGGTATTGGAGTAATGCGATCCGAAACTATTGTCACATACACACACACACAAACACAGACACAGACATACAGACATCCTCGTAAAAATATAGTAAATTCGTATTCTAGGGACCGCAAAACGTATTTATTCATTAGAAAATTACTATCGGACTTTTTGACCAAAGACAATACCTTCCTTACCTAAAGGTGACGGAAAGTAAAAACTAATTAAATTTAGGTTTCATTGACTGTATGTTCCATGTTATAACTTGTGTCACCTGCATAGCCTTATTTCCAAAATAATATGTAATACCTTCAAGTCTGCTATACTCGTACACTGTCTATTGTACTTTTGAAATCCTCGCTCTATATTTGTACTTCACATACATAGGTAAAAGTTTATATTATGCGTCTCTGTTACAGAGCCAGTAACCACAGTCCTCGGCGGTCCGGAGATGTACATCAATCGGGGTAGCACGATGAACCTGACGTGTATAGTGAAGCATAGCCCGGAGCCCCCGCCCGCCATCTACTGGACACATAACCAGGAGGTGAGTCATGATCTCAGTCCTTCAATCCTTACTAGCCACCTCTTGCCTTTGTTGTTGGGTTGCTCTATGGCCTGCGCTAATGGTAAAATAGGAAGTTACAATGTTCACAAAGTTTAGTGGCCTGATGAGAAGAGGAAGAAGCTACATGTCAAATGAACGTGGATATTGTTTGTCTAAACATGAATAAGAGGAGTTATAATACAATGCAAATGAATAGTTGTTAGATAATCAACTGTCTTAACAATCTTAAATGAAATTTTGATTCGTTAATCATTCATGTAAAGCCTATATATAATTGAATAAACTAGATAGTTCTTTTATATATATACAGGGTGTATCACGGCGTTTAACATGGCATTTATTCGTCAAATTATAAGTATTTATTTTGCCAATCATTATTCTGACACTGATGTAATAAAACGTTACGCTTTTGTTCGTCTCTTGTTTCTAATTCCATGGCTAATACTATTAAATTGTAATTCCGTGAATTTTCAAATTTTATTTCTGCAGTTATGAAGTAGCCAAAATGATTTTTTTTATTGATTCGTATGTAGAAATGTTTGCTTTACAACATCCATTTGTAACTGTTTGTCTAAAATAATTAGGGAAGCAATGCGCACGGAAAAACTGATTTCCCAAGTTAAACGATATATATATATATATACGAGGTGTGTTCAAAAACTATCGCGAATTTTGAATTTTCGCGGGTTACGTATATTCGAATTTCGATCTTTTTGTGGCTTTATGTTGGTACTCATGTCTCTCACTTATGTCGACAAGCTCGGCCATTTTGAATGTTCACTTACTTGTTGACAGCTGCTTTGCTTGCACGTGTTTTGGATCGTCTTCGATTTTTACCTAATGTGCTTATTCGTTAAAAACTGACTATGAATTTTTTGACCAAGACAATATCTTTCTTATCTAAAGGCGACGGAACGTAGAAAAAAATAATTCATTTAAAATTTGTCATTGTCATAAAATGTTTTTATCAAAGAAGTACGAGTAGAAATGAAATAACTTCTTTGATAAAAACATTTTATGACAATGACAAATTTTAAATGAATTATTTTTTTCTACGTTCCGTCGCCTTTAGATAAGAAAGATATTGTCTTGGTCAAAAAATTCATAGTCAGTTTTTAACGAATAAGCACAATAGGTAAAAATCGAAGACGATCCAAAACACGTGCAAGCAAAGCAGCTGTCAACAAATAAGTGAACATTCAAAATGGCCGAGCTTGTCGACATAAGTGAGAGACATGAGTACCAACATAAAGCCACAAAAAGATCGAAATTCGAATATACGTAACCCGCGAAAATTCAAAATTCGCGATAGTTTTTGAACACACCTCGTATATATATATATATATATATATATATATATATATATATATATATATATATATATATATATATATATATATATCAAAAGTTCCACTTCTAAGGGCCAGATGTCATAATACAATACGCATATTATGTGTACACTTTCTGTCCATAAAAATAGAACTTTTTCAAAATTCGTGAACAGAAAAATCCTTGTTACAAGTTTCTGTCTAT
This sequence comes from Harpalus rufipes, assembly GCA_951394225.1. Classification (NCBI taxonomy): domain Eukaryota; kingdom Metazoa; phylum Arthropoda; class Insecta; order Coleoptera; family Carabidae; genus Harpalus; species Harpalus rufipes. The sequence continues at coordinate 21,842,894 of OX596280.1, forward strand.
ATACATACATAATTCTGTGCGGAATTATAGATCGTGAAATACGGGATTTGCTTAATCCCTTACATATATTCTTCCATAAAGTATATAACTACAGAAGAGAAATAAATGCCTACCCGACAATGGTAAATTAATGGAATAAAAATTAAAATAGGAATTAGCAGAGAATTCTAGAAGTTTACAACAAAAATGGGAAGATAGTTGTGGATATCAGAAGACAAATTCCGGACCACCAAAAGAAGAATTAGTGGAACATTCTATAACATTAAAGCATAAATTTTAGGAGAGTTCTAGAAAAGCAGAAGAAAATTTTAGAATTATGGATAATATTATAACAAATATTTGAGGTTAATTCTAGAATCTGGGACAAACATTAGAACAAAAATTAGAGGAGAATTGTAGAAAAACTGAAAAAGGCCTGAAGAATTTAGAAAATATAAGAATGATAAGAAAATCGAAGAATTACAAGAAAAGGTCAGTAGAATTACATCATCGCTAATGTTTAATTCCGAAGTAGCTAAGGTAGATCTAATAAAAGGAATAAAAGCAGTAAAACCAGACACTAGTGTAACGATCCACATAAAAACATCGGAATTTTATGGAAAATGTTCATGGTCTATTTAAAACAATTTGAAGCGGCTGCAAAAGTTCATTACTGGACGCCCATGGAGAAGGCTACAGCGTTGACTGTCTCGTTGCGTGGAGGCATCTTACAAACGCTGAAGGTAAAAGAACAAGAGAACTACGACCAATTAGTCAAACGGCTGGATGTGCGGTATGACAATGCTCAGCTGGAGCAAGTGTACAAGACGCAGCTGAGGAACCGGTATCGAAGTTTAAAGGAAGCTTTGAAGATTTTGAAGCCGACGTAGATTATTTGGTTGGTCTCGCACATCCTACAAGTCCTGACAGCGTTTTGGAGTGCCTGGCAATACAAGCATTTATCTACGGGGTTCGAGATAGCGAAACTCAACAAGCACTGCGATTGGCTGGCCCAAAAACTTAAGTTGATGCATTCTCATATGTATTAGATCATGAAGTTGCTAAACTAGGTTCACGTAAATTATCGCGAGTGCCTAATATTGATGCCGAGAGGAATGAAAACAATGAAGATCTCGAAGAAAAGATGCAACGAATTGCAAGTGAAGTGTTTGCTGGAAAAAAGAAACTCCGCTGTTGGAATTCCGGAAACGCTTGATTAGTCAAATATCAACATCGTTTTAAGAATTGACCGCCGACCAGGGACCCAGGACAAAAAATTTAATGGGATTTTTTTCTGTAATTTAGTTGCCGTGAACTGTATAGAAGTTCATATTATAATATACAAATACCGAAGACGGATTTGTGAAAACTTCGTAGATCTCGCTAGGATTCGAACGCAGGACTTCCCTGTATATCTAGTAGGACCAACTCAGCCACGAGATTCCATTAAAGTCTTTCATGTGCGACATGTGACATGTGAAAGATTTACGGAATTTTTCAGGAATCCGTTCCTTCATTATTTAAATGTTTATTGTTCATATTTTTAATTTTTGATACTGTATGCATTTTCCACTGAAATTCGTTGACGGTGGTATCTTTGCACGGAGTGGATAGATAGATGATCTTTTATTCAAAACCCGTTTTATTACCCTTCAGTAATTATATTTGCATGAACTACTTTCATTTCTTAATTCAATTTAATAAATTGTGCATTGCACTCGCAAATTTCGTAATATGCAATAACGTTAAATGTACAGAAGAATTCAATAAGTTCCTTTTTCAGTTTCATTATACTAATGTACGTAGCTACCTTCATCACTTATTTTATTCTTTCATAGAGCGCGATGCACTTGCTCTTATGACGATAATGGGACTGTATTTTATGAAACTATGTTCATGCTACCATTTGCAGGATCTCTTAAGAAAAGCTGTAGTAGATCGCAGAGAATAAATATAAATATTTGCGGGATACATGAATGGAAAAGCATTTTACTACAAATGCTTGTATTATGCAATTTTTATGTTGCCGATTTATTTTTTCAGCAGTTTGTGTTATATCCAGAAGCTCGTTTGAAAATAAAAGGCTTTCTGAAGCAGAATTCAATTGCAGAAAAAAATTATTCTGGATACGGACTACAATAAAAAGTGAAATTGTTTACAAAGCTTGTGCAATTGTAGAAAACATTTTTATTATTATTTTAAATTACATTGTTATTCTTTTGTTGAGTTTTTGTTTATGTAACCATAAACAAAAACTCAGGTCTCAGGGACATGTTATACTGACAAAAACATTTTTGTTTACAAAGCTTATCTTTCTTTTTCAACAATGTTGTAACTATGTATTATGCAGTTATAATACTCGTATTGGTGGCGGTTACGGGCGAACATAAGGATTTAACATGGCATTTTTGTTTATACAATTTCTTGCTCTCCTGTTTAGTTTACGCCAAAAACCGCAGAGTGAAAAGTTGAAGACAATTAAAGTTGTATACAAAATTGTTTTATCTTTTTACCTCCCGCTACCCTTGGTAAGGGAGGTATAGGGATCGTGCTAAAAATTGCATATCGAGATTTTGGTAAATGACGTTTTAAGGTCCCCTACAATCCAATTCATGACGATGTCTGTGTGTAACTCAAATAGTATCGTTCAGAAAATTTTGAAATCTTGTATTTCTACCTTATTTTAATATGGAAAGAAGCCATTCGATTTTGGTATCAATCGGATAACCGGAAATGGCAGTTTACTAGGAGATCAAAATAGTTTTTCTTCAAAAAATACCTTTACATGTTATTTTTTCGCAATTTGTTATTATAAAAATTAAAGATTATTCCATTTTCTAGAGGTTTGCATTAATACTTTTTCTATATATTTTATGGATAAATTTATATAATAAAGTAATAATTATATCTCGGAGCTTATGCTATAAACACAACTCCCTAGTCACACAGGTCAGCTAAAATGTATGTAACTGACAGATAAATGTCACTGTCAAAAATATAATCAATTCAAATTAATAACACTAACATTTTTAAAAGAAAAATGTAAATAGAACAAAGTTACATAGAAAGGACTTAATATACATAATTTCAAATTAATAATAATGTTTTAAAACAAAAATTGTGAATAGTACAATAGTTAAATGGAAAGGAACTTAACATACATAATTTATAGTATTAGTAAATATGCAGGTATGTATATAAATAAGAAAATAAATATATTATCACAGCATATTACCCATTGCTGGATGTGCCCATATAAGATTGTATACAGATTTCAGTAATGATGATGACAAATTTGTATCGTGCAGGCGTTTACCATGCGTCACCTTACGGCGAGGGGTCACCCACTATTGGGAATCCCTGTACATTTTTTTAGGGAATAATTGTGGGAATACTAGTAGTACTAGGCAATACTTAGGAATACTCGGCAATATTTGGAAATACTTAGCAATACTTGGAAATACTCGGAAATACTCGACAATAATCGGCAATATTCTCAATACGCGTAAGCAATGTATACGAATATGTCAGTTTAATGTCACTTAATGTCCAATTTAAACTTGTTTCTATTTAAAAAAGTTTGTGCAATTGTGCGGATACCTACTAGCAACTTGCGAACATATATTTTATAGTAAGAAATTTATGTACAGTAAATTTTTGTTAAAGATGTCCGATCAACGTCATCTATATCATGAACGAATTAACAAATTGAGATGAATTTAACTCTCTCATTTCCAATGACTAGAAGTGTATGCGATAAGAATGGATAAAACACGCTCCATTCATATTGTTTCGTCTAAGTTCCATTTTAAAACGATGCTCGTTGTTTGCAATACTTTCGGTCTAACGTAAGTTCATTTATTAATTCATATATTGATTCATAGCCGTACGAATAAAATACATATAATAAAAAAGTTTTTGGGTTTACGTAAGTTCTATACCTAATTTATTTATTTTAGGGACGATCTGTTCGAAACGCAGTCAAAATTGAATAAATAACAGAAAAATTAACTCAAATATCGTTGTTATGTATCATTTTGTTAATTTTCCGTATTGATTTTGTAAGGAAAATTGTCCTACCGATGATATAAACAATATTATTGAAATTTTGTGAATAACATTGAAGTTGAAGTGGATCTTAAATATTTTAATACAAAAATTAAATGTTTTTCTAAATTTGTTTCCACAAGCTACTCAGTACAAAATTCAAAATACGGAAAAAATGGGTACTTTCACATTTTAATAAGCATATTAAAATCCATTTTAAAAATAAAACTTTAAAAGAAGGTACTACTAAACCCTCGACTGAACCTAAATAAAAAATTCCTATTTAGTATCATTTGTAACATTTGAAAGTATGAGTTCAAATACATCAATAGATAGCTCGTTAAATAGTATTCCTGCACCATCATCATACGAAACGTTAATTCAGTTATCAGAATTAAAAGTAACTGAGACAATAACTGACCTTGAAAATAAGCATATTTTTCTCATCGCAGAATTGCTGAAGAGGCGGACAAGACTGCGAATTCATTTTAACATATTCCAGTGCCGAAAGAAAATTAAAAAGTTTAGAATAATTGGATATAGCTCAAACTAAAATAACCGACTTTTTCTTGGTAGAAGTATGCAATACTATTAAGATTAATAAAGATCTAAAAGAAAATATTTTAAAATCTGTCACTGAAATTAATTTGGAAAATAAATTCAATGACAGAACAAATATCAGAATAAAAACGTATCTTGACTATTTAAAAGACACGGCAATTGAGAATGCAACAAAATCTTCACATGGAAATAAATTTTCAAAACCACTGAAACTATTTTTTCTGTATAATTTCATTATAGGTGGATGATTGTTATACGAATTTTATATTTCATGATCCTATTACATAAACAGGATCTTATCCTTTTGAAATAAAGCGAAGTGAACGAGTAACAATAGTAAAAAAATATAAAGAATTTAAAAATTTGTTAAAATGAGATTATCTTGTATTTCGATGTTTTTTAAATGTAAAAATGGTACCTACTTATTGAATAACACATTTTCATTTTTTTTATTAACATAATATGTACCATGCGATTAAATAAACATAGATTAAATACAAAAATAATTGATATTATACAATGTTCATACATTTATTGCCCAATAGGAAATACATTGGGAATAGCGGCAGTACAATACAATATTGGTAATACTTTGACAATACTGGTAATACTTTGGTAATACTGGCATAAAACTGGTAATACCTGGTAATACTAGCAATAAATCACATTTATTGCCAAAATTGGGAATCCCTGTACTTTTTTTGCTAGGTGGATGACCCCTCGCCTTACGGGTACTCATTTTTGGCGTGGAGAATGCACCACAAGGGTTAGTTTTGTGCCATTTAAAATTTGAAATATTTGATAGTAGAAATTGAATCCGGTTCCCCAGATTCTCCACTAACAGGCACGCGGCCATGAGACCCCATAGGTATATGTATTTAAATTAATAAAAATTAAATGGCGGGAGGTTTTGTGTTGGCCACATCAGATTTTTACCTTCCGTCACCTTTAGTTAAGGAAGGTATTGTCTTTGGTCAAAAAATTCAATCATGAGTTTTTAGTGAATAAGCATGTTTTAGGGTCCCTATAATACGATTTTACCATTTTTACGATGATGTCTGTATGTATGTATGCGTGCGTGTGTGTGTGTGTGTGTGTGTGTGTGTCTGTGTGTGTGTGTGTGTGACAAAAGTACCGGATCCCATAATTTCAATACGATTCCAAAAATTATAATTTTTTCGTATTCCTCAAATTTACATCCAGAAGAACAAGTGATTAGATTTTGGTTATAATTAGTGAACCGGAAGAAGCGTCATTTGAAGATTTAACAGTTTAATTTGATTTATTGACATTTAACGTTATTATAACTTAAAGAATATATTATTCTCTATACGATTTGATTACATTTTATACTTCATATTCAATAGATAGAATTTTAAAGAAATTAAATTTTATAATTCAGCCAGCTATGCTAAACTACTAATATATTCATATAATTCAAATTGACAGATGTCAGAATCAATAAAAAGTAAATTAATGTGGCAGCAATGAGAATGTTGAAATAGACGTTGGGGAAACACGGAAAGATACGGTAAGAAAATAACTATAGTGTTACAAGTTTCTAGAAAGATACAAGAAAGACGATTACATTGGTTTGAACATGTCATGAGGAGAAATGAAGAATTATATTTGAACAAGAATGAGTAGTTTATTAACAGAAGGTTGAAGAAACAGAGGAAGACCAAAGATAAGAGGGAAGGACTGTATTGCGGAAGACTTGAGAGAAAATGAACTGAATGAGAACGACACGTAAAAATAGGGACCCCTAACGAATGGGAAAAGCTAAAGAGGAAGAAGATGTCAGTGTCAAGTGCAATTTAAATAGTTTGTTTATGAAATAATTTTACTGGAAATTTGGAATCTTTCGCAAGAAAAATTATGTATGGAATTTATACATTATACACAGGATTGAGGGAAGGTATTGTGAATTGTGCTGGCCACAACAGGTTTTTTATTTTGGTTTTAGTTTCTGTGAAAAACAAATTTCAAAAGTTCCGTAAATTAGTAGCAATAGACATGACTTATGACATAGAAAACATTATTATTTTATTCATATTCTGTCAAAATGTTTTTTTTTTAAGGTAAATTAAATAATGAAAGTTTATTCGAACACAGAAGGTGTCATTATTATGAAGTATTATTGTGGTGGAAATAGTTATCAAAAAATACGGTATTTATTTTCAGTCAGATTGACTTTTAGCGTTTATTAATAATTTTCTAAAAACCAGCAAAAACGAAACAAATGTCATAAATATTGCTACGAACTAACAGAAATTTTGAAATTTCTTTTCGAATTTGTGAAGAAACTAGAAACATAATAAAAAAATGTAAAAACAGTTTTATATGCAACTTTTAATTCTATACAATTCTGCACTTTACATGTTTTGGCGTAAAATGAATAGCAGAGCAGAAGATTGCATAAAACAAAAATCCCTTGTTAAATCCATAGGTACACTCTTAACCGTCACCACCCTGTATATTTTAAAATAAAGAATATGAAAGTAAACAAATGTTATTTTTTTGGATATGGACTATTTTATAAAATTTAAAAATTGGCAAAACGGTAGATTAACTGATATTCCAAGCTCCCGACTATGTAGGCGAATAGCTAGTCAGTCCAGTCCCCGGCTGTCGTGTGGTAATGTCTAATCGAGAGCTCAAATACCGCCAATACAGTCAATGAATTTGTAGAATTTTGAGCGTATTAGAAGAGTAGGATAAAGTTCCTCATGGAGCGGAATAAGAGATAAATTTTCAATGATTTGCGTGTACAAGAAATGTTAAATTCGTTACGTATAGGGCGCGAGCAGTCATGTGACTTTTTTGGCCTTGGGAAGCAGATATGGGGATTCGTGTCAGAATTACGGCTAGTAGTTATTTACTTAGATGTCAGAATTGTCATATGTCATAATTTTTCATTCAAAATTTCAAAATATTCTGATATGTTTTTTATTTGTCATCAATAGTATAGAATATACTCTTGTATAGAAAGATAATTCACATGAATTTGGAAAATCATAATGTTTGAATTAAAAATTATGATACTTGACATTGACATGTACATTATTACTAGTTGTCATTCTGACACGGGCCCCCATATCTGCTTTTCAATGCCAAAAGTCTGTGACAGCTCGCGCCCTATGCAAAATGAAAATGGCGAGAGGTATTGTGCTGGCCACAACAGATTTTTTATTCTTTCTGACTTGATTGTAAATATTATTATAATTTATGAATGGTTTTTGTTTGTACATTGTTTATTCTTTATTCTTTAATTTATTTATTGTAGTAACCTTGAAGATGATCATTGTATGATCGAAACGTTGGTTTAAAATCAAATAAACGTCTTAGTACTGCGTTTCGACTAAATTATACTTCCCTCAATCAACTTCCAGTCGATCATTGTTACTTCAACTGCTAATAATATTAAATTTTTGGTCAGCAAAAGAGATAATTTAAGATAATAGAATATTATTCAATGAGTATGTAATTTACGACGAGACGAGAGGAATAAACACACAGACTATAAACAAAGTAAAAGCGCTATATAACGAGAACAAAAACTACGTAAGTCAGAAATAATACGTCAGCCACATTCGCAAGCAAAACAGGTCTAAAGCAAGGATGTATCCTAAGTCCACTACTCTTTACCCTGTATATGGACTCGGCAATAAAAAGAATAAAGAGCAAACTGAAGACCTTCAAAGTAGGTTTCAGAAAAATGGGCATGATCAATGTTAGTGAGCTATGCTATGCTGACGACATAGCAATCATAACGGAAAATGAACGAGATCTACAATACAACCTAAACATTATCAATGCAGAATTTAAAGAAGGGAACATGACAATCAACACGGACAAGACAAAGACTATGATCATAAATGGAAATAACAGTAGACACAAAATAACCATAGAAGGAACCACTATACAACAAGTAGCATTATTTAAATATCTGGGAGTTAACATAGAAGAAAAAGGAGGTCTGGAACAAGAAATATTAGAGAGAGTGAATAAAGGAGGGAGACTGTTTAATGCTCTAAAAAGTAAATTCCTCGCGAAAAAAGAATTACCAGCGACAACATAAGTAGAGGTGTTTAAAAGAGTTATAATCCCCGTAATAACTTATGGGAGTGAATCCTGGACGATGACAGAAAGACTGCAGAGTAAAATACAAAACATCGAAATGAGATTTCTAAGAAAAATCGACGGAAAGACCAAACTCGACAGGATAAGAAATGAGATGTATAGACAAAAATTGAATACAAAACCGGTGAAAGGTATCATACAGGAGGGACAGCTAAGGTGGAGGGGACACATACAAAGAATGGACGAAAGTAGAACTGCAAAATGCGTGTATGAAGCGAAACCTAGAGGAAAAAGGAGAAGAGGCAGACCCAACAAAACATGGGACCAAGATGTCATCACAGCACTGGAATCCAGAGGTGTCATGGGGAAAGAAGCCAGAACGCTCATGCACCGAAAGGTAGAAAGGCATAGGATTAAGTAAGTAAGTAAGAGTATGTAATTTATGCTATTACTCATGATAATGAAGTTTGCAGCACGAGCGGGAAGACGAGTGATGTAAATCATTCGAGTGAGTAATAGCCATTACATGCGAATAGAATTCTATACTTTATCCACAACTATTAAATAATAACATACTGTACTATCATAAAATCAGAACAACCTAACAAATTTTGTAAAATTGTTTGTTGACCAACATATTGTTGATCGCTAGGTGTTTATTATAACAAAAATATGAAGTGATTTGACATTTAGCAGAAAATTTTAAACGGATTATTCAGTTACGTTTTAAGCTTCAGAAGAAAACAAAACTATAGAAAATGAGAAAACTAGTATAATTTTGGCTTATTATGTAGAAAAAATTACTTATTAAAAGTAATTTGTTTGTACTCTTTGAAAGGTAAGATTTCAATTTGACATAAGATTGAATAATATTATTCCATCGAACTGTCAATATTATTCAAATTGCAACAGTAACGAAGGTCATTAATTGATAAAAAAAACCGGTTGAATTAATGATTTTATCCACGACTGTCAAATAATATACCCATAATTCAACCGTTTTTTATCAATTAATGACATTATTTACTGTTGCTAATCGAATAATATTATTCAATTGTTATGTCAGATTCAAATCTTACCTTTCAAAGAGTACAAACAAATTACATTTAATAAGTATTTTTTTCCACATAAAAAGCCAAAATTATACTAGTTTTCTCATTTTTTATAATTTTATTTTCTTCTTAAGCTTAAAACGTAGTTGAATAGTCGGTTTAAAATTTTCTGCTAAATGTCAAATTACTTCATAATTTTGTTATAACCAGAGCTGGGCAGTAATTAATTACATTGGGTAATTAATTACTAATTAAATTACTTTTTCTAAAATTGTAATTTGTAATTAATTACTTTGTAAAAAAATGTAATTATATTCAATTACTTTTGAAAAATTGAAAAATAATTACTATTTTGCACCAAGAAGTGAGAGAATTCCTGGTATACGGGCGGTAGCGTAGTTTACCAGCGTGTGTAAGGACAGGTTACAAGTGCAACTTGTCATGCGCGTTGGAACGTACGTTGCACTTTGGACTTTTACTTAAATTATAATTTATGATTTTTTCTGAATCCTAATATTAATAATATTATACTTTTCAAGAAATTTGCAATGTCTTGATATAGGATTTCATATAAGTTCTATAAAGTATTTTTAATAACCATATAGACATATTATATACAGAGTGAGTCTGGGAAGAGGCCCACAATTTCAACATATTTATTAAGTAATAGAAAAAGAAAGACAAAATTTTATTTTTACTTAAATGTACTATTTGATGGCAGATGTAGATATTTTATATAGTCAAGTTTGTGAGATACGACTATCAACTTTTATTTTTTAAATAGCAACCTAGGATTATTTTATTAAATATAAATTGGCATTTTTTTTTTCTTTTCAACAATGTAAAAGTTTGTACATCCAAAATATGAAAAAAATCGAGAAAAATTATATAAGGTTTGTTCCAAAATACAATCAAATCAGTACTCGCAGTATTAAAATGGCGTTCTCATTTGAATATTGCGCATGCGTCGGACAGTTCCGTACTGATTTGATTGTATATTGGAACATACCTGTTACTGAAAAATATTAGAAATTATTTTTATTCAAATACTCTAGGTGGCTATGTGAACATTTAATTTAAAAGTTAATTTATTAATTTAAAAAACTCGTTCAACAAGTTATAATTAAATGTCTATTTTATTTTGTTGTTTCTCATTGTTATACTTTGTTTATTTTCACATAGCCACCTAGAATATTTGAATAGAAATAATTTCTGTTATTTTTCTATTCTTTTCTCGTTTTTTTTTCATATTTTTGATATACAAATTTTTACATCATTGAAAAGAGAATAAATTTTAGTAAAACAATTATAGGTTGCTATTTAAAAATAAACATTGATAGTCGTTTCTTGTAAACCTGACTATAAAAAATATCTACATCTGCCATTAAATAATATATTTGAATAAAAAATAAAACTGTTATATGAGTATTTTTTTTCTATTACTTATAATGAAGAAGTTAAATGGAGGGGAGGGCATCTTCGCAGACTCAGCCTATATAAAGGTAGCTGCATCGGCAATTCTTTATAAATTTGTTTTATTAAAGTAATTGAAAAAGTAATTAAAATGTCAATTACAATGCAAAAGTAATTAGTAATTTGAGTATATTTTTGTGAAAGTAATTGTAATTGTATTCAATTACTTTTTGAAAGTAATTTGCCCAGCTCTGGTTATAACAAATACCTAGCGATCAACCCTAACTATGTTTATGTTTCTAAACAAAGAATTTTCTAAAATTTGTTAGGTTATTTCTGTTTTTATAATAGTACAGTAAATATTATTTGACAGTTGTGGATAAAGTATAGTATTCTATTCGCATGTAATGGCTATTATTCACTCGAATGATTTACATTATTCGTCTTCCGGCTTGTGATGCAAACTTCATTCTCATGAGTAATAGCATACATTACATGCTCATTGAAAAATATACTATTAGTTTTCATTGTGTGTAAAAATATGAAATTAATCAGTGATTATTTCGAATCATAAATTTGACAGCTTTTAAGGCAATCTGAATTAATCTGACAGTTTAATGGAACACAGATTGTACGAACATAGTGAACAACAAACTCAGGGAAATCAAAAACACAACATCCTCCTGGAGAACCCCCGACAACCGGAAACATCAAGCAGCCATCACATGGTTACGTACTGGACATACAGCCCTAACACATCAACATATATTCCAGAAGACACAACCCCCAATTTGTGAAACATGTAATGTAAATTTAACGGTAAAACATGCATTAGTTGAATGTACCATGTATAACAATCAAAGACAAAAATATAAAATACCAAACACAGTACCCGAAACACTAAACGACACTGAAACCATGAGAAATGTAATACAATATCTTACTGATATCAAACTTATGCACAAAATATAATGTATATATATATATATATATATATATATATATATATATATATATATATATATATATATATATATATATATATATATATATAAGATCAAAACTATGTATATATGAGTATAGTGTTGCAATTGTATTATATTAATGTGCCGTGACGGGGTCCTAATAACCCAGTTGTTGAAGGGCCTCAAAAATACATACAATAAAAAAAATGTTCCTCAATAATTATTTTGACAGCTTTGGCAATTTTTAAGTAAGCAACAATATAATTTGACAGGTTTGATAGTTTTTAAGTCCCACAGAAATGATTTTGAAAGGAATCCAAAATAAAATTGGTTGAGATCTTTTAAGAAGTGGAAAAAAATAATATGCAGTGTTGTATTATTGAACTACAAACTTTGAACATTAAAAATAAAATTCTAAAATTTTTTTTTTTTTCATGTCTATATTACTTTAATTTGGAAATTATTTACGCATACTATATGTCAAAATAACCATTTATCTACATTGTTTACGTAAATAGCCTCATCCTAGCAAATATCCAATTGCATTATATATGATACCTACGTATTATATATCTTCTTCTCCCTCAAATTAATAATGGAATATCTGACATATAGATACAAATACTTTCTGTCATCGTTCAGTTCTGCAAGGTTCTTTACCTCTGCTTTCATTCATATCGAAGATAAGCCCACGTCGTATGGAATTTACGAATACGACTGAAAGTTATCTCAGCTTGTGACAGGACCGTCGCTGTCGCCGAAGCTTGGCACATTTCAATGTCATTATACAAGATGCTTTTCCAACCTAAACCATTCAAAATGAAAACTCCTACAATCTACAACACTTATTCAGAGTATGGCGTCGGAGAGTATGCGCTTCTTATTCTATTAAAATTATAGCTTTGTTACTAAGTACGTATACCTATAAGTAAATGATTAAATGACTATGAAATACTATGAACCGGTAATTTTGAAAAGGAGTCAACTCTATGTGTAGTTTTTTAGACAATCGAAAAGAGATAATATTCAATAGAAATTGAAAATATTTTTCAAAATCCTGGTTGTCCGCAATTTATTTTTTATATTACATTATGCGTACTGATTATGCAAAGTAAAACATAACTTGGTTAGGTTACGATTAGGTTAGTTTGTTGTTATTAAATTATAAAGTATATAGATTCTTATTTATTTTAATTCCATCATTACGGCACATTACCCATTTCTGGGTGTGCCATTCTGTTTGTACGCAGATATCGGTAATGATTATGATGAGATATTCGTACCGTTGGGAGAACAGCCCAGGGGTCAATTTTGTGCCCATTAAAATTCGAAATAAGGTTTGACGTCGCTCGGGATCAAATCCGAGTCCCCAGATTCGCGAGCAAACATCTTAGGCACACGGCCATGATATCACATTAAATAAGTGAGAGAAAAAAAAATCAGCCATTAAATTCAATACGAATTACGAAAAAAATATAAAAGATATAGGCAAATTATTTTGGCGCAGGGCTTGTATACTCTCGTTTTAGAATACCAGCATTCTACCATTATTTTTAAACATAATGATTCGATTGTAACATACGCGAGTATTTTCACTCTAGTTTTGAAATGAGCACAAGTAACTACATCTCATAACAATTTGTAGTATTAAGCAAATACAAAAAAATAATACCTATTTTACTAATTTTTAAATATTCTAATAACTGGTGTAGTCAACTTAAAATATAAAAATATTTTAAATTCACAAAATAGCATACATTTAAAAATAAAAGTAATTGTCGCACATCTGCCATATTAACGCAGCAATTTACACAGTTTTCAATTCATTCCTCTTTTGCTAAAAGCTAGATGACATAGGCTTGGAATATTTTCCACTACAATTTTTTATTTCTCGTATAAGAAACATAGTCAAACTTATTTATTGTTTTTAAATACAAAATGAAAAAATCTGTTGTGGCCAGCACAATACCTTCCGTCAATCCTGTATATAATGTATAAATTCCATACATAATTTTTCATGCAAAGGATTCGAAATTTTGCAGTAAAATTATTTCATAAACAAACTATTCAAATTGCACTTGACACTGACATCTTCTTCTTCTTTAGCTTTTGCCATTCGTTAGGGGTCGCTATTTTTGCGTGTCGTTCTCATTCATGTCCTTTTCTCTCAAGTCTTCTACAATACAGTCCATCCATCTTATTTTGGTCTTCCTCTGTTTCTTCAACCTACTATTAGTAAACTATTCAATTTTGTTCCAATATAATTCTTCATTGTTCCTCATGATATGTTCAAACCAATGTAATCGTCTTTCTTGTATCTTTCTAGAAACTTGTAACACTAGAGTTATTTTCTTACCGTATCTTTCCGCGTGTTCCCCTACATCTACTTCAACATCCTCATCTCTGGCACATTAATTTATTTTTATTGATACTGACATCTGTCAATTTGAATTATATGCATATAGTAATAGTTTCCATGTTTAGCATAGCTGGCTGAATTATAAAATTTAATTTCTTTAAAATTCTTTAACTATGTATCTATTGAATATGAAGTATAAAATGTAATCAAATCGTATAAAGAATAATATATTCTTTAAGTTATAATAACGTTAAATGTCAATAAATCAAATTTAACTGTTAAATCTTCAAATGAGGCTACTTCCGGTTCATTAATTATAACCAAAATCTAATCACTTGTTCTTCTGGATGTAAACTTGAGGAATACGAAAAAAATATAATTTTTGGAATCGTGGTATTGCAGTTATGGGAACCGAAACTTTTGTCACACACACAGACACACACACACACACACAGACAAACAGATACACATACATACATACAGACATCATTGTAAAAATGGTAAAATCGTATTATAGGGACCCTAAAACATGCTTATTCATTAAAAACTCATCATTGATTTTTTTGACCAAAGACAATACCTTCCTTACCTAAAGGTGACGGAAGGTAAAAAACACAATAACATAGTATAGCGAGCTTGCTGTTGACGCCACTGAGAGAAGCGCGCCTTGTCCTGTCGGCTTCGTAATTACCGAGCGTGTAGCTGTGTAAATAAACACATCGAAATAAGCTTAATTATTGGAGCTCATGTGGCATTCTGTCATATCATTATTTCTCGAATATTTCTTGAAATATTCTAGAGTATTTTATAATGAATATCGAGCGATATAAAAGAGGAGCGAATCTGTGCGAAGCAGTCCAGAAGTTAGTTGAAGACTGGACTTACAAGATAAATTGGGTCAATTAATATTAACTCGTTTAGATAATTGCGGCGCAATAGAAGAATATGCCAACAAAGTCAAATCAACAGCACAGCGTCTCCGAGATATTAGCTTTGATATTACAGAAGAATGTATAGAAACTTTACTATTGGCAGGGCTCCTTGAAGAGTATAAACCAATTATAATGGGGCTAGAAAGATCCAGAATATCGATTACTGCTGATGTAATAAAAATAAAATTATTGCAAGATATGGAGCCGATCAAAAACTATGCGATGCTGTATTCTATTGTAAGGCACAAATAACAAAAAATATAACAAACAGAAGTATTCCATCGGATGTTATAATTGTAATGGACAGGAACATGTTGCCGTTAATTGTCGCTCAAAAACTGAAAGTGACAATAAAACTAATGTTAAAAAGGAGTTTAATAATAAAAAATATATATTGTGCCCAACACAATTACTCTCGCCACTTCCATTTTTGGAATTAATATCATGAATGGATATCATTCTGACATGGACCCCATATCTGCTTGTCAAGGCTAACAAACTCACATGACTGCACGCCCTATTGTATTTAACAGTTCTTGTATACCTACACTATATACCAAAATTCTACTTATATGTATTCTTTATATTTAAATTCATTCTATGAAGAAATTTTGTCCTATTCTTCAAATTTTTCGACATGTTTCCAATTCATTGTCGGAATTAACAGTATTTCTGAAGGGTATGTGTAATATACCTATAATTTTAAATATTTGACTATTAATAGAGTAATAAATAATATATGTATGTACTTCCCAGAAAAAGTTTTGAGTAATGTCTCTGGATTTCTGACACTGATATTTATCTTTCAGTTACAAACATTTTAATTTTTCAATTGGTTTCCATGGTATTATTTCTGCCATAAGATTTATTACAACAGATTATTTTATATATTGTATTTCTTTTATCGCTAAATCTATAGAAGATATAATAAAATATTTAAATGTATCAGATAGAGATAGTATATTGTGTTATTAGGAGTAAAAGTGTTACTTTGTGTGGCAAGCTTAAAGTTTGCAAGACGAGTGAAGCGAGTCGGACAATTGCACGCGAGGCACACAAAGACACTTTTACTCCGAATGACACATTATATTTTTTCTTCAAACGTAAATATTTAAAGAAAAATATCTACTACTTGACGTTACAATATTTAAAATCATTTTACATACAGTACGTTTGCGATTTCAATTGCACTATTGCTATGGATACTTATTTGTTCACTTTTTGTTATAAACATTGAAGTGAAAATTTTTACGTTTTGATGTTTAAATAAAAACTGTGCAATTTTATATCCTCCTCGTGTACAATTATGTCGGAATTTGAAGTATTATAATGTAATGTTTATATTTCAATTCATAGGTTATTTATTTAAATTTGACAGCTATTGATGGTATTTAGTAACTTTATTTTTAGGTTATCTAGTGTGTTATAGTGACATTTAGAGCGATATTACAGGTTTCTTTTGTATAAGTTACTTATTCGTTGATTCTGTATAGTTTCTATGGATATTTATTTATTTTATTTCAACCCTTCCCATTAATGTCCGATTGGGAAATACGTAGTTAGACAGATACTAAATCTTACAGTTTTTGAGAAATCGTCGTTCCAACATACACACACACACACACACAGAGAGAGAGAGAGAGAGAGAGAGAGAGACAGTCATTATCATACAAATCTTATAATTGGATTATAAGACCATAAAACGTGCTTATTCATTAAAATTTAGATACGCGATTTTTAGCACGAATCCAATACCTCTCTTAGCTAGAGGTAAAAATGGATAATAAAAATACAAATGTTTTTTTAGCGTATATGTTGTCAAAAGAAAACTACATAAATATATCTGCATGTACGTATTTAGATTCTTGTACGTCTGTATATTTAACTATGACAAGTTAAATATTTCCGAAACTGGAACTAAATGTACAGTTTAAATATTTACGGCGAACAAGCAATCGCTTATAACTGAGTCAGTTGGAAATGTTGATATTCAGTTATTAGTTGGTGACAGTACTGATAATGTCAAAGCTTATGATGTACATTATGCACCTGGTATAGCTACAAATCTATCTGTGAGTAAAATAACTGGTAAAGGTAACATTGTTATTTTTAACAATGTCGGCAGAAGAATAATTAACTTTGATGGTAAGCTCATCGCTTCTGGAACCATGCAAAATACAATATGTCAATTGGATACACCACAGTCGGATAATGTACAAAGAGCATACATCACAACAAATGACAAAGTTATCTGGCATCGTAGATTGGGCCATCTAAACAGAAGTATGAATTTGTTTAAGACTATGGCTATAGTTGCGGAATGTTTCGAAATTAGTGAAGATCCATGCGAAGTTTGCAATACAGCTAAACAAACTCGTTTGCCATTTAAATCAAGTAAATTTTGAGCAAAATATCCACTAGAACTGGTACACACAGATTTATATGGACCCATGGAGTCGACGTCGATAGGAGATAATAAATACTGTTATTCAAAATTATTATAGTAATATGTCGATTTATAACCTTTTAGATGTTGAGAAATATGTCATTCCAAACTGCAATGACAATCTCTTGGGTGGGAAATATCAAATTTCACTTCCACTCCACGGATTGGCGGTTGGAAATCTTTATACAAGGGTTGCCTAGCAACATTGCAATAGATCCCTATAAATAAAGTAGGTTAAACAAATTTTAATAGAGCTGTCAAAAAATATTAACAAAATTAGAGGTTATAATTCAATGATTTATTCTGAAAATTATTGATTTAAAAAGAGGATGATTGTGAATAAAATAATATACATATCTCGGTGGGAGTTTCATTACATCCTCGCCTCTCACATAAGACCTCGGTTGTAATGAAACATATCCCACATCGGATGTAATATACTATTTTCCTCCTGCTATCTTTGGTAAGGGAGGTATAGGGATGGTGCTAAAATTCGCATATTGAGATTTTGGTAAATGACCACGTTTTAAGGTCCCTAGATTACAATTTTAACATTTTTACCATGATGTCTGTGTGTATGTATGTGTGTGCGCGCGCGTGTGTGTGTATGTGTGTGTGTGTGTGGATCCTCTTACTCTCTACCTCAAGTACTATCGTTCAGAGAATTTTGAAACCTTATATTTCTACCTTATTCTAATATGGAAAGAAACCAATAGATTTTGATGTAAATCATATAACCGGAAATGGTACTTTACTGCAAGCTCAAAACAGTTTTTCTTCGAAAAATACCTTTGCATGTTATTTTCTCGAGATTTATGTTATAAATATAAAAATTAAAGATTATTAAATGTTCTACTGGTTTGCATTAATACTTTTTCTATATATTTTATGGATAAATTTATAAAACTATTTATAATTTTAAATCCGGTGCCTACGCTTAACCACAACTCCATGGTTACTCAATTTGAATCTGAAATGTATGTAACTGACAGATAAATATCACTGCCAACAAATTAAGTATTTCAAATAATAATAGTAACGTTTTAAAAAGAAAATAGTAAATAGAACAATAATTATATGGAAAGGAACTTAAATCAGTTACAAGCATAAGTAAATATGTAGTAATATAGATAAGTATATAAATAAATAAAATAAATATATAGTCACAGCATATTACCCATTTCTGGGTGTACCAATCTACTTTGTACGCAGATTTCGGTAACGATGAGGACATATGTGTACCATGCGAGAGTTTACTAGGCGTGGAGAGTGCAACACATGGGTCATTTTTATGCCATTTAAAATTCGAAATATTTAGCGTCGGTCGGGATCGAACCTGGTATTTAAATTTAATTAAATGTATTTACATGTATAAAAATTAAATTAAACGGGAGGTATTGCGTTGACCACATCAGAATTTTTATTTTAATTGATTATTCACGGTATACATTTGTATATTTTTAAAATCCTGATACATTTAAAGAATTCTGTGCACTAGTAGAGACCCAAACCGACAAGAAAATTAAATGCTTGCGATCTAACAATAGAAAGAAATATGTAAATAACCAATTGTGCAGTTTTTCGAGGTATAAAGGGATAACACATCAACGTACCGTGAGATTTATGTCTCAGCAGAATGTAACATCGAAACGAGCCAATCGTAAGATCGTCGAGAAAACAAGATGCATGCTTCAGGACGCAAATTTGCTCAAAACATATTAGGAGGAAGCAGTTTCAACAGCCATCTACCTTAATAATAGGAACCCAACGACATCCGTTAAGGACAAGACTCCATAGCTTGGTTTTCAAGAAATCCTAACCTCAAACATCTCATAATTTTTGGATGTGAGGCTATGGCCATACCAAAAGAAAAGCGAGAGAAATGGGATCCCCGGTCAGAAAAATTGCATGTTCATTGGATACTGCGAAAATATTAAAGGATACCGTTTATTTAACCCTGTTACAAAGAAGATAACGATTAACAGAGATGTAATCATCTTGGATCATAAAATGATAACTCAAGAAACGTCCACACCTGAAATAATAAGCAAACATTTAGTCTCCCCTTTATATGTCGAAAACGATGACTAAAATGACCAATATATTATATTTGTCAACGAAACTGAAAAAGAAATAGTAGTAAAAGAAGAAGAAGAGATTCAAGTTCCCGATCCCAAACAACCTGCTCAGATAAGAAGATGTATCCGCATCATAAATTGTAACAAGCCCTAAAATGTAAAGAAGTTATGAATGAAGAATTGGCATCTTTGATAATCAATTAAACTTACGAATGGACAGACCTACCGGGAAATTAAATGCACTTAAACTAAAATGGGTATTTAAAGTACAAG
Organism: Harpalus rufipes; assembly: GCA_951394225.1. Lineage (NCBI taxonomy): Eukaryota > Metazoa > Arthropoda > Insecta > Coleoptera > Carabidae > Harpalus > Harpalus rufipes. The sequence continues at coordinate 21,863,082 of OX596280.1, forward strand.
ATTTGGAGTCGAAAAAAAAAGCCAGGAATCGACTATGAAGAGACTTTTTCTCCAATCAACAAGTATTCCTCCTTAAGTTATCTCCACGCACTAGCAGTGAAAGAAGACATGAACGTAACATAACATAACACACATGGACGTAAAAAAACATATCTCCATGGTTATTTAGAAGAAAAAAATTATGTACTTCGCCCTCAAGAATTTGAAGAGAAACAATGCTAGCTAATATTTGAAATACGTACGTTAATTTCGAAATTTGAATGACAACTAAAACTAATAACCTTAAAATTATAAAATAAGCTATATACGTATTTCGAGAACTAAGTTCTCGTCATCAGTAGTACAAATTTAAGCGGAGTTCCTAAGATTACTCAACATGTAATCCATGTCATAGGTCCTAACAATTCTGACTCTAATGAGAACTTAGTTCTCGAAATACGTATATAGCTTATTTTATAATTTTAAGGTTAAGGGGTAATTGTATTAGTTTTAATTATAATTTAACCTTAGACTCCTCCTACTATTAATCATTTAAATGACAGTGATTTAAATATCTGTAATTTTCATTGCATATTGGTAAAAAAAAAATTAATGGAAAAAATGCAATATTGGTCATAAAAATAGCAACTTTTACAAATTTTTAGTTACTCTCAAGTAAGAAAGGGAATTTTAGATATAAATTAAAGGATTAATGTAGCCTTGAAACAAGACAACATATAAGGCAATGAAAAAAAATCTGATGTGGCCAACACAATACCTCCCGTTTAATTTAATTTTTATTCACGTAAATACTTAAAATTAAATTAAATTTAAATATAAAAAGTGCTTCTGTGGTGACACATGGTAAACGCCCGCACGGCACAAATATGTCATCATCGTTACCGAAATCTATGTACAAAGCAGATTGGCAGACCCAAGAATGGATAATATACCGGGATGATATATTTATTTTATTTATTTATATACTTACCTATATTCATTGCTGACGTGGAGAGTGCACCACAGGGGTCAATGTTGTGCCATTTAAAATTCTAAAATATTTGGCGTCGGTCGGAAATAAACCCGGTTCCCCAGATTCGCGTGAAGTGATGCCTGGTAAACGCCCGCACGGTACAAATATGTCATTATTATTACCGACATCTGTGTACGAAGCAGACTGGCTCACCCAGCAATGGGTAATATGCCGTGATGATATATTATATAATTTAATATCTTTCCTATATTCCTACGTATTTACTTATGCTGGAAACTGTATTAAGTTCCTTTCCATATAATTATTGTCCCATTTACTATTTTCTTCTTAATACGTTACTATTATTATTTGAAGTAACTAGTTTGTTGATAGTGACATATATCTGGCATTTACATACATTTGAGATCTGAACTGTGTAACTATGCAGTTGTATTTAAAGCGTAGGCTGCGGGATTAAAATTATAGATAATTTAAAAAAATTATCCATAAAGTATAAAATATAATAAAATGTAAAAAACTTGAATTATTATAATAACAAATCTTGAAAAAATAACGTTTAAAGGTATTTTTCGAAGAACTATTTTGAGCTTCGAGCAAAGTGCCATTTCCAGTTATGTGATTTACTTTAAAATCTAATGGCATCTTTCCATATAAGAGTAAGGTAGAAATACAAGGTTTCAAAATTTTCTGAACGATAGTATTTGAGTTAGAGCGTAAAGAGGATCCACACACAAATTTATGTTTCTCTGTAGAATTTCAAGGAAATGAAATTCGTTATGTTTGTATATCGAATAACAACAACTCAGGTGATACAGAACTTCCCGAAACTTACAAATTAGAAGATAAATATCCTGTTGAACCTTCGTCAAATGAACTTGATCATTTTTAGTTCTTCGGTAGGATCCTATCACCCTTTGCCAAGATTGTAATATCAGCAATAGTTTGCCCATTTGCGAAAAGTATGACGGTTTCTTGATGGTAAAAAAATATTAATATTTTTTAAATTTATTACCAATACCAATTATTATCTAAATGCTTTATTTTTAGAAAAAATAAAACCTGAAAAAACACAATTTGGTATAAAACAAAAGGGAACAAATGCAAAAAGAACTAAAAATCCACAAGTGTGTAGAAGCTGACAACATCATTCATAAAGTTACTACTAAATGTGTTAAGTGAAGAAGTATGAAGATGTTGGAGGTTGATATATCTTAGCACCCAATTTTCTTTTTTTTTAAGTAGGTTACTTTTCAACAAATCTTATTGAAAAATTCTTTCAAAACAATCATACTAATTCAAGGATATACATGTCGAATTGTGTTGCTTACAAGTTTTAGTTTACATCACATATATTGATGTAGAAATACGGCCCATGTGTTACAGTACACAGATAAAAAATTGAATCACGCGAGGAGGTGATGAAATCGCAAAAAATATACTTGTATATACACTTAGAATTTCATCAAGTCAAGTAGCTTTTCAAAAATTCATTACTTGACTTGACTTGATTTTCTATCGCTACTACTTGACTTGATCAAGCAATTTCAAGCAAATTCAAGCTACTTGATAACGAACCGATTATGTACGAAAACGCGCGAATCAGTAGAATCATAACCTAGCTGTGTGTGGTACGGCGTGGTGTGCCATATACTGTACTGATTCACTACTGCAAGTTAAAATCAGTGCAGAGATTTAAAAAAACCCGAGAATATGTCAACAAAATTTTAAGTCCAAATCATTATTATTAAGTTAACTGTAGATGGTTAAACTATCGCACAAAACCCCAAAAGGCTATACTCCATTCGAAATAAGAATAATAATTGGGACTTCAGATTTTGTCCACATATTCTCGAGTCATTCTATTATATATTCCAATAATGAATGGGTTTTTTAAACCTCTTAATATCTCAGAGAAAAATAAAGTTTCAAAATGTGCCAAAACCGAATGTTATTTAAATGGGGAAAAATCAAGTGCATTTAGGCATGGTCAAATATTAAAATTAAGCGGAATCATTGTCAGTATAATTTTTATTTATTTGGAACCATTTTAGGGGGTGGTCCAGTTAAAAATCGACTTGCCCCCTTTTAAGGTCCACCATAATATATATACTATAAATAGTTTGTTAATTCATATATACTTTCAAATCTTTTTTTTTAATTTTTAAATTTGAATGTATGATTTATTTTTATGAATAAAAGTTTATATATCAAGGTATATTATAGATATTTTTATAAAACATAAGGAACTATATGAAAATGAAATGTTGTCTTGAAGTACTTTTTCTAGTACCTAATTAAAAAAATAACTACTTGATTTTTTTCAAGAAATTGAAAAATAACTACTTGATTTTTCAAGTACTTGAAATTGTAACTACTTGACTTGACTTTCGGCTACTATTACTGACTTGAGATTGGCTTGAATTCAAGTCAAGTCAAGTCAAGTAGCTTGAATATCAAGTCAAGCCGTGAAACTCTATGTACACTACACATACATTTATATTTTTTGCTATTCTCAAAATAATTACGAAAATCTGATGTAGCCAGCACATTACCTTCCGTCAATCCTGTGTATTATGTACAAATTCCATAGGGCGCGAGCAGTCACGTTACTTTGCTGACCTTGGCAATCATATATGGGGGCCCTTATCAGAATGACAGCTATTAATTATTGTGGGTAATTTCTCGACTGTGATGTGTATTAGGTGTTAACAATTACTCGAAAGTTCAGTCAAACAACATTTATTCTTACTATATCAACGTTTCGGTGCATCCTTGCACCTTATTCAGGGTCTACAACAATTATACAACAAAAATGTAATATATACAAAATAACATGGACATTCGGGGTTATTCTGGTGGTTTTTGTTTAGTATCCAATCTTGAATTGGAAACAAGCTGCTAAACAAGCGAGTTAACAATATTGTATATGGCTGGTTATTCACGTGATCACATTGATAACTTCCTTGCTTAACATGCAATATTGCTTAAGAAACAAGTGACGTATGCGCAACGCACCTAGTGTAGTAAACGTCAAATTTTAAAATAGGTTATGTTTACAAAATAAATAGAACAGAAATTGTTTAGAATCACACTTAAAAATCACTAAAACCCATTTTAAACTTTATATCATTTATTTAGAAAACCACGATGTATCACAACTAATCTAGAAATATTTATTTATACAATTGTTTTTCTCTCATTTTTTCTTCATTTCTAAACGGAAAATGTGTAAAATTATACATGATAGGGAGACGGAGTACAGTACCAATAAGTTATTTTATAGTTACATCTGCTTACAGAAAATTGAGAGAGCATAGAAAAATGTCCATACCCTACACATTTTTGGTAACTCCCTTCTCCCTTATGAATAAAAGTGTAGGGCTGCAAAAATCTGAAAAAAAATTAGAAAATCTTTTTAATATTAATACATTTCTAACCTTAGGAATTTTCAGGAATAACAATTTTTTCTGCTTTTCTGACATAAGAGGAGCATGCTCTAATATTATGAGATGAGCTTGTCTAATAACATTATATGTTGTCCTAAAAGAGAGACAAAGGATCTCTGAAATCTCTTAATTACCGTCTATTTATGTATATTTAAGTTATGCCTCTAATATTTAAATTAATATTTAATATAATTTTTAATATTTACCTTTCTTCGTTATTTCTTATTGCAGTTACTCATATTAACAATACAAATGCGTTATTATTATTATTATCATTATTATTTTTAAAATTATTTACCAATTTATAGAATATTTGTACATATTATCACTCTGCTAGATGACATTCATTATTGTTTGCGCGAGCTCTGAGATCGCGTAAACAATATTGAAAATTTTACAATTTTGCTTACGTCAGAGATGGACACCAGAATACAATTTTCAGGCTTTCTTGTTCATGAAACCAATATTTGTTTATTAAAGAATATTGGTTACTAAGCAAATGCCACAAGAATACCGGCATTGATGTTTTCTTGTTTTATAAACAATAATTGTTTTCTATCAATACCGATATCTGTGTATAAAGCAGATTGGCACACCCAGCAATGGGTAATATACCGTGATAAAATATATATATATATATATATATATATATATATATATATATATATATATTATTTATTGTTTTCTATTCAATATTCAATAGCTACCAGAATAAGCCCAATTATCACTCTTACAGTAGGATCTTACAATTAGAATTCATGTACACAAAATACATTCATATAGAACATTTATTTAATTTATTAAACATCGTACAAAAATTCAAAGAGCATACACACAACTATATGCTTTAATAACCGACAACTGAATAATACGGAAAATAGCCGGACATATCCTGTGTAAGGATTCTGGTTACATCATATTGACTCCTATTTGTCGTCTGTACACCAATAATAATGTACCAAGTTGTAGGAATTTAAATAAAATGTAAGGAAATTAATGAAACTTAGTTTGGCCTGAAATTTGCCTTTTCCTTTTTGAACTTTTCCAATACACCAAAATATACGCTATTAAGTCCTTGAATATCAGTTATTACAATTATCCCTGATATGTAACATTTCAAGAAACATACGGTTGGAGTAATTCTGCTCTTCCTCCAAAATCTTGAAATTATCCAAATCAAAATTGTGTTTTAGTGTATTGGAATGTTCACCCGGAGCACATTTGTTTACCGTGTTGTAGTGTGTTAATCTGCGATGTTCGCTCATCCGGATCTTCGAGTTACATTTGGTTGTTCCAACGTATTTGGCTTTATTGTTGTCAGTGGAACAATGTAAATTAGGCGCTAATAATTCTATATTGGGCAATGCGTAGAACTTTTTCTGATCACGTGGTCTACTATTGTCAATTCCTGGTGAGGGCGCCCTTGTGCCATGGGAATTGTTAGTAGCCTTATTTATGGCTGCCCTACGGTAACCATTTTTCTGAAGCAGGCAACGAACCTTTTTAATAGCTTCCTCCCGGAACATGTGGATGATAGTTTTACTGCTCACTGTTTCAAATTCCTAGCAACATTCAACAGTTGAAAACGTGGATGTCTTGACTAATAGTTATAATCTAGTGCTTGCAGTGGGCGTCCTGTACCATTTAGTTAGAATGGAGTTCTCATTTCTAATTAACAAAGTATCCAGAAAAGGAATACGTCCGTGTTCTTCATTTTCAACAGTAAACCGGAGTTGTGTGTTGTAGTCATTAAATTCAGCGACAGTTACTTCAACTTTATCTTCAGGTACGGCCAGTATTAAATCATTACCATATTTCTTGATGAATGGCATGGAGAAAGGAAGTTTAGTCAGAATGTCATCTAACAATGCGTCCATGATAAGATTCGCAATAGTCGGACTGAGAGATAAACCCATGGAGACGCCAGTTTTATGTCCATAACTAGCAAATGTCATAATTTTTCATTCAAAATTTCATTTTTTGCTATTGTATAATTTTTTTTCTCTGCAACTGAATTTTATATTCCTGATAACAAATAAACAACATGAAATAAGAAGGAAGGTAAAAACATAATTGCGAAAACAGTAAAAATGAAAAATAAAAGAATATTGATATTAAATTTATTATGCCAAAATTCATCAACAGATGGATACCCAAGTATATACAGGGTGTTAATAAAAAAACTTTACACACTTTAGCAGGTGATAGTAGAGATGAGAACAAGAAAAAAAATCTAATACACTTAGGTCCAATACTCATTGGTTTTCGAGATAGAGCTTTTACAAAAAAACTACAACAAACAACGCATTTAGCGCACTCTAAAGTTATCGCAGATGTTCAAACTGTCGTACGTACGTACAGACGTCACGACGAAATTAGTCAAAATGGATTCAGGGATCATCAAAATGGATATTTCCGCTGAAATCTGAAAACCGAAATTTTTCGCGATTACAATACTTCCTTTACTTACGTACAAGGAAGTAAAAATACTAAAAATTTACATGAATTTTAAGACTATAGTCGTTAGGCCAAAAAAGAATATATATATGGGGTTGGCCATATTCGACGAAAAGATCGGGCAACACTGTAACTTCTGACAGAGATACTAGGTCGACTAATGACATACCGCGTTTGAAGCGTCAGTCTAAGGAGATTTTCGTCATGGAACAGTACACGCCACGTGAACGCTCTAAGATTGTTGAAATTTACATTCAACAAAACAAGTCAATTGTGAAAACGCAACGTGCGTGGAGGAAAATTAATAAAGTGGCCGCCACGTTCACCAGATTTAACGCCTGCAGACTTTTTTCTGTGGGGCTATTTGAAATAAAAAGTTTATATCAACAAGCCACGGTCCCTAGAAGATCTGAATAACAACATTCGCCAGGAAATAGCCGCCATTTCGGCCGAAATGTTGACTAAAATATATATATATATATATATCGGCGGATTCATATCGACACGCATCTCTGCTAAAATCACCCAAATAATTTTATATCAGAAAACAACAAAATTATTAACTTGAATTTTACATAAAAAAATTGGCACAAGCTCTAATAAACTGAAATTTACAATGTGAAAATACAATGTAACACAAACGAAGTGAGCATTGCCCTGGAGGTAAACAACCCTGACCCAAAATACACCAACTCAACACAAAAAACTCTAATGAAAACGTGCAATCGACAAAACTCACCCCAAACCAAAATACAGCGGCCCATCGTCCTCTCATTCCTAGTCATGAACAAAAAAAATTAAAAGTAGCTATGGAAAATAGCAAAGAAGCGTTTCGAAACGAAATCGCCTGCAAGCCTCTCGGCGTCCTATAACCTACTTCCAGAAACTTCTCTCCGCAGCAATAAAAACTCAAAATCCCTCTTGTGGCGAAAATTCTACATCGCAAAAAAGAAACGAAAATTTGTATATTCTATATTTCTTATCTGTTTAATTACGTATATCTCAATCGGACATTACTGGGAAGAGCTGAAAAGGTTTTGGTAATAATTGGACAACCGGAAGTAGTAGATTCTTAAAAAAAAACATCTAAATATTATTTTTTGATAAATTTTGTTCTTGCTAGCAAAAGAAGAGTAAATTCTCTATCTGATACATATAAATATTTTATTATATCTTTTATAGATTTAAAGAAAAATAAATATAAGTTATATAATAATCTGTTGTAATAAATCCCACAGCACAAATAATGGCATGGAAACCAATTGATAAATGAAAAAGTTTATAACTGACAGATAAATCTCATTGGATATTACTGAAGATTTTTTATGGGAAGTACATACATTATAGTATTTCTTATTGTATTAATAGTTAAATATTTAAAATTATAGGTATAGTACATATACCTTTCAAAAATACTGTCAATTCCGACAATCAATTGGAAACATTTCGAATAATTTAGAAGAGCAGGACAAAATTCCTTCATCGAATGAATTTAAAATTAAAAAATCTCAATATAAAGAATAGATGTAAGTATAATTTTTGTTGTAATGTTGTTATTGAAGAAATGTTAAATACAATAAGGCGCGAGCAGTCATGCAACGTTGTTAGCATTGACCAGCAGATGATAGCTAGTAAATGTGTACATAGATGTCCAATATCATAATTTTTCATTCTAAATTTCGTGATTTTCCAATTCCATGTGGTTTATTTTCCTCGACAAGTAAATACCACACTCCTGGTGACAAATTAACTACTTGAATTTAGTATATCTTGAGATTTTTAATGAAAAAATCTGACATTTGACATCTATGTACATAATTACTAATTATGATTCTGAAATGGCCCCAATATCTGCTTGCCAAGTCCAAAAATGTCACATGACTGCTCTCGCCCTATAATTATGTAACTAAAAACGGAAGTAGCGAGAGGAATTGTGCTGGCCACAACAGATTTTTAAAAAAAAAAAATAACATGCAATAATTTATACAAATTGTATTTCATTTTATAAGGTTTTTTCAGGTGGATGACGTGCGTCTCCTGTCTAATCATGTTTACTATATTCTGGTTATTATGTACATATTATTAAACTGTACTTTGTATAAATGGTTCTGATCTCACACTAGTGTGTTGTAATAAAATAATATACTTATCTATAGAACTTCAAATATAACCATTACAGTCAGCGTGCACACAAAACATAAAACTAATAACAGATATATAACTAATTAATTGATTGTGCTGTTTATTGAGCCCAGAATTTAACATTAATGTGACCAATTATATAGCGGAAATCTCTTGGTTTTGCTTACTACACAGTTATTATTATACCTATGCATTAAAAAATGTCAATTTTTTAATATTAGCTTTCTTTATAGGAAATAAACTATGACTCACCACGTGGGGGAGTGAGTGTGATCACGGAGAAGGGCGACATCACAGTGAGTTACTTGCTGGTGCAGCGCGCGCGCGCCTCCGACAGCGGCAAGTACACTTGCAACCCCTCCAACGCCAACCCCAAGTCTGTCATCGTGCATGTGCTTAATGGTGAGTCAACCTCTCATATTACGGAAGGTGACAAAATTTATTTACAAAAAATATCATTTATAATATATTTAGTACTTAGGTGTGAAAAATAAATGGCTATACAAATCTCTTACTTTTCTCTACAATAATTATATCGGGTGTTCAATAAGTCTTTGCGTCGTGGTGGGCTATAGATTGTGAAACGCATGTCTATACTTTATTCTCAGTAATAAATTTAAAAATCATAGATTGACATCCGACATAACTCAAATTCATCATTAAGTAAAATAAATTTTTACTTTTGAACTGTTTTACAGTAAAATGTTTACTCAGAAAAAAACATTTATAGTGAAGAGTTCGCGCGGTTTTACACAAACCGATATTATCGGTACCGGTGTGGGATTGAATCAAAAATTTATTGTTTTAAGTACAGTGTATTCCAAAATAAAAATCTAAGTCGGAGGCTATGAATAGAGCAACGCGTTCAAAAGTCAAGTTGTCAAAATTGACCTTAAATGTAATTTTAAGGAGAAAAGATAATAAATAAGGATACAGTATATTGCCATTCGTCGTTTCCTAATTTATTTCTATTTCTAAAATAAGAATCAAGAAGAAAGGCTTTGATTTCTTTAGATAATTTTTTTGGCAATATCTCGTGTCAAATAGACATTTAAGTAAATGCTTTTAAAATCGACATACGTTTCTTTGTTCACAACCTGCGCCGAGTTAAGTTTTTTTTTTTTGTTGAACAAACTGTATAATAGTAAATTTGTATAGGTGAAATGACAAAAAATATGTGCAAGATAAACGAATTAAATAATTTCGATGAAGAAGTTTGAGATAAAACAGATAATTTTGAGTATTTTTTACGATAATTTCATTAGTTATGTTTTTTCATACACTGTAGAACCGCTTCACATTGCCACCGATTCGATACAAAAATCGGTGGTTGTCACCGACATCGTGTGTCTGTCGGATGGTTCTGTTGATAACGGACGGTAATTTGTCGTTATGTTCTAGTAGTACGCAATGTAAACTAAAATACGGTGATTCACACAGATCGTGCACGACATATCATCGTTGTGTTGCGTTTTGATTTTGAGTGAGATCAGTGTCGCGCCAATATATGTGAAGAATAGAATCAAACATGACTGCTAAATTCCTACGTATATTGTTTTTGTAAGTCATGTAATAACTTATCTAATAAGTAATCAAATATATCAATGCTCTTTCATTCTGAAGTATTTCAAAAATTTGTCATTATGCTCGTACAATTTTTTTTTAGATAATATAGAAAGCTTCATCACCGTATCTTTCAGATAATAGTAAATTCACCCAATACCGTCTTTTTGTACCTTTTCTCAGTTTTTTCTTTAAATATAATGAATACAATAAAGACAATGTTTTCTTCATACTGGGCACAACCTGTCAACAATACAACGCCACGCTACTGGACGATGTAACCACCATTTCGATGATGACAAACGGGCTTTTCGGTCTGTGTGAAAAGTTTGCTCGTCAGCGATACCGTCACCGACAATATCGGTATATGTCTGAAACCGCGCTTATTTTGCAATTGTCAACGAAATGAAAACGGATTTATTCACTAAATGTTTGCAAACAAGATTTTCAAATTTCATAGTAAATAACTATTTTTCCGCTGAAATTTTAGAGATAGCAGCTATTTTGAAGAAATCGGTTCTAGAAATCACAGTTCAAGAGTAGTAAGACCTCGTCGTAGAGCTGAAAATGTTTTACAAATAAAAAATTTAGTTAACGAAGACCTGACAATTTCAGTAGGTATGGCGAATATTTCAATGACTATATCATTTATTAATTATACACCAATAAGAATGCGTGTTTTTCCTTAGTTGCCACGTATTACAGTGGTTATTATTAAATAACTATGGTGAGCGAATATACGAATCTTTTTATGTTCGAATATACCAACATTTGTATATTCACTTGTAAGGTGCGTTTGGTTATTTGTCAATGTCATTTTGAATTCTACGGCGCGTATAGAGCACGATCTTTTTCCTCCGAACACAGTATCAAGTACATAAACGAATTTGTTGTTTAATTTGGAGGACAAAAATTATGCTTTGTGTGTTTTAAGGTAACTTCTGAATTGACATTGACAGCTCTGAATGCACCGAAACGAAGAATTGAACGTACCTATTATTGACGTCAAAGCACTGTTTAAATAAAATTTGACATTTCTCACAAAAAAAAACATAGACTACAGCCCTACATTAAATTTACTTTTTGCTTTTTATTCATGATATAGTCTACATGTATACAACTCGACAATAGAAAATTCTCGACATACTCGACCTGTTACCTACAAGAAATACGAGGCAACACACTTCGTGTTGTATAATATATGATTATATATAAGCATAGGATCAACTTTCAAAAGACCTTGAGATGCACCCATATAAATTGAAACTAAGAGTTGCTTTAATGGAATACTATGCTGTTCTAAAAGATGTACTTTTCTTATTTTGAATGATGACGTTCGACGTTTTGTTTAAGATTATATTGTATGAATAAACTACAGACATGCGTTTCACAACTACTGCTAATCAGTACATAAATACTAATTGAACACCTGATACTAGCATTTGCTTGAATATTCATTCTTATATTTTATGTTTCTATATCATTATCCATCAAATTCTATGCTTGTTAAGCGTGCATAATTCTTAGGTTTCTGTCACTCAGATTCCACTTAACCATCGCCCACTTTTCTATCGTCCAGTGTGATTCGTCTAGTTGTACAATAGGAAAATATTGTTTTTCTTCAAGTGTATTCTAATATTCATATTATACTATTGCACACAAATTATAGAAGATATTCATTATCTTACTAGTACAAAAATGTTGTTCATTATTGTACTAGTAAAATAATGTTAGCTTAGCGGCAGCAGTCACCGCAGCAACAAAGACCATATTGTAAATTGTTATTTGACAGTTGTATTATTTGTTTTTTGTGGTATATACAGCCAGCTTTGACTATAATTAAAACAGTTCCAACAAAACATAAAAATAAAATCCTCAAAGTTTTCTTTCAAACGCTTGAAGAAAAAATAGTATATGTCATTCGGGGTAGAACGCCCTTTTTGTGTTTCACCCAGTTTGCCTTTTGGCTTTTACGCGAGTTTTTATAGTACAAAAATTTCCATCTGCTTTACATTACAATATTGTATCATTTTATAAAGTACAAGACGCTGTGATCTGATGATGGCCGTTAGTATGACCATCCGATTAAAGGTGATTAGAAAGCACTTGACTAGCATTAATTTATCTGTGTCGATCATTTATAGATTTTTTAGGGAAAAATATTTCAAATAATTGTTATACAATAATTAATTGCTCGCATATTTAATTTGAAGTACTTTTTACTAAAATAAACGATTGACAGAAATAAAACAATGCTAGTCAAATGCTCGCTAATCACCTTAATCAGTTATTCATACTAACGGGTAAAGACTTTATAAATAAATAAATTGTATTCAAAACACAATGCGTCTCGACTAATATACTTTTTACATTTAACAATGATTTATTTTAAAGTTTTATTTGTTAAGTAATAGGCAAATTTTGCAAACGGAGTTACTATTTCTGTTATTATTTGTATGTATAAGTTTCGGATGAGGATTATTGTTTATGCACTGGTCGATTTACAGTAGTATGTCACATCTACCAGTATTTTTTTTTGTTCATCAAGCGTCCTAAATTAGTTTCTATCGTAAAATACCGCACACTGGTATGCGTTCATAGCAACTTCAACTATAATACACTGGTATCCAAATGTAGTATTTTCGGGATGATTTTTCATTTTTTTTTACTTTAATCTGCCATACTTTACCAGTGGGAAAACATTGGCACTTCGACCATTGCACTTATGTATAAATAATTTACAGTATAAGTATAAATAAATAATTAGAAAGTAAAAAACATTTGGCCAGCCATCATACAAAGTTAACGCACACTAAATACTCTAAATATCCGATTAAAACTCGTTATAATACGTATGTCGCCCATGGATATTGTACGTTAAGTACATATTTTCACAACTTATACATATTATAACCTCACGAAAAGATAATTTATCAAAATGGCTACTAAGTAATCTCACGTAACTTGTCACCGTTACTACGAAAAATATGTCACTCGGATGACATTGCAATCTTGACCACAGAATAGAAAAGTGTTCCTGGATGTACCTTTTCTGCTACGCGAGGGACAATTTTTTTTGTAAGAAACAGGAATTCAAATCTTTTGCAATCTCACAATTTTTGTACAAGGGGATATGAAAGCTGTTAAAATGGATAATTAGCATGCTTTTCCAATTTGGCATTACTACATGAAAAATGATTTCGTAGAATAATATGTCAAAATTGTTTCCTATACTACAGGATAACTAGACATTATTGGTATAAGAATGATTTATAATTGCACTCTTAAATTCATACAGCGAAATTTATATATAATATATTATTCAATGATCATGCAATGTATGCTATTACTCATGAGAATGAAGTTTGCATCACGAGCCGGAAGATGAGTGATGTAAATCATTCGAGTGAGTAATAGCCATTACATGCAAATAGAATACTATACTTTATCCACAACTGTCAAATAATATTTACTGTACTATTATAATATCAGAAACAACCTAACAAATTTTAGAAAATTGTTTGCTTACAAACATAAACATAGTTAGCATTGATCGCTAGGTATCTATTTTAACAAAATTATCAAGTGATTTGACATTTAGCAGAAAAATTTAAACCGACTATTCAGCTACATTTTAAGATTAAGAAGAAAATAAAACTATAAAAAATGAGAAAACTAGTATAGTTTTGGCTTTTATGTGGAAAAAATAGTTATTAAAAGTAATTTGTTTGTACTTTTGGAAAGGTAAGATTTAAATTTGACATAACGATTGAATAATATTATTCCAACGAACTGTCAGTATTATTCAATTAGCAACAGTAACGAAGATCATTAATTAATAAAAAACGGTTGAATTATGGGTCTTGGATAAAATGTATTATTTAACAGGACTACGAGTTCGTAAAATTGATTATATTATACGAGTACATGGGTAGGTATATATAGACAACTTGGAAATTATAACAAGGAATGCAACAATTTTCCTTCACTCAAAAGTGGTCTATTAATTTCATACAATATTACTTTGAAATGCTGTAGAGAATTATATTCTTAACCCATTTCAATAATCATATTTTATTAACCACGTGTTGTAACTGAGCAAATCAAACTTAGTTTGTCTAACACGCTCTGTTTGAATTATCTTTATTGAAAATGGAGAATTATTCACACGAAGAAAAGGTACAAATTATTAAGTACCTAATATTTTTTTATGCAAATTATATTTTAAACAGGTAAAACATATGATTAGATTTTTTGTCATCTTGTTTTAAGTCCATGGGTAAAATTATAAAGAAGTATATTGTATAAAATTTTAAATTCAGTTCCTCGATTGCAATTTGAGCAAAACACAATGGGTGGTAGCATGAATAAATGAATAAGGGTGATTAGAGAGGAGTTGATTAGCAGTGTTTTAGCTCTGTCAATTGATTATAGATTATTTTAGAGACTATTTCACTCACAAATTTATATACCAATCCAAATTCAGGATTCCAGCTAGTTACTTAGTTTTATTTCGGCAAAACACCGCCACAAAAAAAAATTCGCTTCCTTTGAACCAATAAGATGCTGTATTTTTACAAGTAATTGAGATTTAAGTTTTTTAAGGATACCTAGAAACATTGTTGATATACCTGTCAAAGTGTGCATATTTTCAGTGTTTTTAGTCTTTATTAAAAATGAGCCGATTCGGACAGGAATCTGTTCAGAACATTGAAAAAGTAGTCTTAAATATAACACCTCAAAACACAATAAATATTAGAAGATTTTTGTAAAAAAAAAAACTAAATTATTACCTAATTGTTATTTTGGAAATAGTCATACGTAATATAACAAGTGATATGATTATCATCGATGATATTCTCGAGTGAAACCGAGCTGCAGATTTCACGAGTCCGAAGGACGAGTTGAAATGTGCTGCTTCGGTTTCACGAGCAATATCTGCGATTATTAATCATATCACGAGCTTATATTTAATGAGAGAATATAATGATTTTTTGCAATCTAACCTAACCTAACTTTTGATATACATATTCATATTGTATTAAAACATGGTACTTACGAGTTTTATTTAATATTTCGGAGTTTGAATTATTGTTATTATTTATTTTTATACTCAAAATTAACCGTCAATGTCATAAATAAAGAAAACAAATCCCTTAGTAACGACTATAAATACGGTGTTTATTTCTTTGTTTTTTATCATCGCTGTGATAAACGCGTAGCTAGGGAGATTCTGAATGTTGATTGGCGGAAAACATGTCACGTGACTAAGGAATTATATTCTCATCCGTATACCATTCGTGGTTAAATTTTATCAAAAATTTTTTTGTCAATGCCACTCGATAAATTGCTAGGAACCTAGGTCTCGTAACAATCTGAAAGATTTGCCGGCAAAAATTTACCACTTATGATATTATATATGAAAAAAACTTCAAAAAACAGTTATAGAAAAATTAATTGTATTTATTTAAAGTATTTTTCTGTAAATAATCCATAAATGGTTGCCAGAGCTAAAACACTGCTAATCAACTCTTTGCTAATCTTCCTTATTCACTTGTTCATGCTTCCATACAATATGATTATTGAATTAGATAAAGAATATTTTCTACAAATCTATTAAAAGTAGGTTTTTAATGTTTGTTTTTAGAGTTAAAAATGTCATTTATGACACCAGTGTTAAAATTAAATTAGTTACCTTGGTAATGACGAATGGAACAAGTCAACATTTTTGACATACGAGGGTGATTCAAATATAAACGGTATTTTTTTTATACATTTATTGATTAATAATACATACATGTAATACTTTCAGTTTTTCTCTACATAGCCTCCTACACACTCTACACACTTCTGCCAACGATTTGGAAGCTTGAACATTCCTTCTTCATAAAAAGTTTGAGAGCGCGATGTCAGCCAATTGCGCACACGCTCCTCGACGGCTTCATTGTTTTGGAATCGTTCCCCTCCAAGCGACTCTTTCATGGGCGCAAACAAAAAATAGCCACAGGGGGACAAATCTGGACTGTAGGGAGGGTGTTCGAGGGTTTCCCAATGCATTTCCTCCAATTTGTTCCTTGTCAAAATCGCGGTGTTTGGCCTAGCGTTATCGTGGAGAAGGATGACATCTCTGATGGGCATACCTCGTCTTTTGCTTCGGTAGGCGGCTTTTACTGACTCTAACAACTGGCAATAGTACGCCGCATTCACCGTACGTCGATCATGAAGGAAATAAATAAGTAAAACCCCTCTGTATCAAAAAAAAATCATCGCGAGAACTTTTTCGGCTGAGAGACGAGTTTTGGCCTTCACTGGGCAGGCTTCATCCTTTCTTCGCCACTCCTTACTCGCAATTTTTGATTCCGGAGTGTAATGATGGACCCATGTCTCATCACATGTAACGATGCGCCTCAAAAAATCCTCTCCTTCTTGTTGGAATCGATTCAGAAGTCTCTCACAGATCTCCAACCTGGCCTGTTTTTGATTTTCTGTTAACAATCTTGGAACCCATTGAGCACTAATTTTTCTGAAGCCAAGATGCTCACTGATAATGGTATGAACACTCCCAATGCTGATACCCACTTCTGACGTGATTTCGTCAACAATTAACCGGCGATCACCTTCGATAAGCTCTCAAACGGCACGGATGTTGTCATCCATGAGGCTTGATCTTGACCGACGATCATGAGTTTGATTCTCTACACTTTCTCGGCCGTCCTTAAATTGTCTGGCCCAAGTAAACACTCGGTTCTGGGACAGTGTAGCATCCCCAAACTGTGCCTTCAAACGAGTTAAAATCTCCGAAGCTTTAACCCCTTCATTTGTCAAAAACTTTATAATAATACGCTGTGCAACAGACGAAGGAACTTCTTGTTCAGACATGACTCTACCTACGACTAAACAGAGCGGAGCAATTAACCAAGCTGGTTAGCTGGTTACACCTCCCTAACACTCCGACAATCAACCCCCCCCCCCACTCCATCATCAAGCTCGGAACTGCTTGCCGTGTACACTAGTAAAATTATCGTTTATATTCGAATCACCCCCGTATATCAAAAGATAATTAGTAATACAAATTATAAAAATATTACAAAGTTCCGTCATGTTTTACAAGATGGCTTTGCAGGTACTAACGTACTTCTACAGGCTCTCTACCATCGTAAAAGATCATATGATCGGTAAACCAACACAACCAGTCGTTGCCTCTGCTCCTGGAATTCACTCATTGTGGAGCGCAAACAGGCCATTTTTATTATGTTTGTTTGTTTCACGGATGAATTCGCAATTTGCTTTTCAATTTGCATTTTTAAATACAAATTAATTGAAAAAATAGTGTATGATATACGTGTTAAAAGTGATTTTATTTTGTTGTTTGTTTTGTTCGCTTCTCGTCGTTTTCCAAACTTCCTTCTCACGTAATAAAATGTCTCCTTTTAACACATATCATAATTAACTATAATCTTCTACAATATTTGTTTGAAGCATTATTGAACACGTTCACTGCACATGTACTTTTTTATGCACCCAAGGATCTGAATCCATTTGTAGTAAAGTTTGCTAAATTAACTTCAAAATGAAATTATATGATAGTAGAGAGAATTTTTTTTATTGTTTTTCTTATCATCGGCGACAGAAGCAGTATGGGCTATTTGAAGCCACCAATGTTGATGTAGCCTTTCGCCTATAGGCGAATATTTATTTATCGAGCATATCAAGCGATTGCATCCCTCGGGCTACGCTCTCAGGATACAATATTCGCTCTTGTATACTTGGCTTAGAGGCTCAGAAATACTGGTATTTGGCATGATGGTAGCGCTTCCTGTTAACCGGACGTAACATTAACTTTCATATTTCAAATGGTACACCCTATTATATATTCGGAATCTACGTAATATTACGAATTCAACAATATGCTTGAACTGCATTTTTATTGAAGAAATGAATTACAAAAACGTAATAGAAAATTATGAATAATTAAAATGGTAAGCCATGTTAAGTAGGCTGTGATAACAAATTGATCATTTTTTTAACAAAATAAAGAATCTTACAAAAATAACTTACTATTTAAACAATTAACTTAAATATTACTCAATATTATCTCAACTGTTTTCACAGACTGCCTGATATCATGGCTTAGCAAGTTAATTATTCATAATTTTCTCTTACGTTTTTGTAACTTCAAACATTCGTAATTTTATGTAGATTCCAAATATATATATATATATATACAGGTGTCCTATTTGAAATGTGAAAGTTAATGTCACTTCCGGTTAAACAGGGAGCACTACTATAATCCCAAATACCATGATTTATGAGCCCCTAAACCTAGTATACAAATATACAGGATGGAATGCGACATTGGAAACACTTTTTTCTCGATATCGAAAAATTGTTTAAATACGGTTTTTAGTACTTTTAATATGTTAACTAAATCTGTATAAATTTGGTTAAAAAAAAGATTAATTTTCGTTGATATTGCCATATTTGTACTTTTTTAAATGGAATATCCTGTATATTATTACACTAATTAATAGAAAATATTTTTTGTTTTAAAAAAGTTTAAGGGTTCTTACCTTCTAAACTTGATAGTTTTTGAGATATTAATGAAAATATTTAACTGTTTCTTCTCAAAATAAAGTGTGCGTTGAAAACAAACTACTATTAAAAATAATGTACAAAATAAACAATTATTTTATTATCATAGTAGCTCAAAGATAAATACAACATAAATGTTATCGAACTACAAAAAATGTTCAAAATTGTCACTGTTTTCTCATAGACATAAATAAAGCCTTTTTAATAAATTTTGCTGTACATTATTTGTATTTAATTCAAAAACAGCTTGTCTTATTCTGATTTAAGTTCGTCTAGTGTAGCAGCGGGCATTAAAATTTTATTGTTGATAGCTCCTCATAGAAAAAATCTAAAAGCGATAGATCAGGAGTCCTTGCGGGCCACGATGTAGGGCCTCTGTTTCCAATCCAGGAATTTGGAAATCCTACATACCAAGTTCTCTCCACGCTAGCAATGAGTGCCCGTGAGGTGACGCCTGGTAAGCGCCCACACGGTACAAATATTCCATCATTACCGATATCTGTGTACGAAGCAGATTGGCACACCCAACAATGGGTAATATGCCGTGATGAAATATTTTTTTTTTTTACATACCAAGTTACATCCAATGAATTGTGCGGAGGTATACCATCTTGCTGAAATATCATTCTGCGTCTAACTGCTAATGGCGTATCATTCAAATAATCTTGAAATTCAGTTTGCAAAAAAATTAAGTATCTCTGTGTTGTTAATATGCCGTCATAAAAATATGGACGCAAAATAGTGTTATTTATAATACCGCACCATACATTAATTGAGAAGCGTATTTGAAAATTTGAAATAAATGTTTCACGTGGATTGAGGTATTATTCGAATTTTACTCCAAGTTTAAGGCAAATGTCGGACTTGTTATTTTGTAATTTCTTACAATGTTTAAATATAATACTTCTGTCAAATGCATCCCCTATGTTTCATTTTAAATGAGATAGGCAAATACATTGCTGTCAATCAAATGTCAAGTCGTAACCATGGATATGACAAATCCCTTGTTATATGTCACGGTATTGTAGACTCTGTTGAAGCCATTTGTGTTCGGTGCGTGGTAAGGGGATAGAGTGACGTATCCGTTCATGGTTGACTGCAGTCCGAATTCATAAGCTCATCAGATTTGTTTAAAACTAGGGCTAATTACGTTCCGTAATAAAGCGTTTATTTCTGGACATAAGTTTAAAAATATTATTATAAGAACGTATTTAATGGTAATTCAATTAAAAATTCATATTTTCATTAAAAATAAATGAGCAAAAATAATTCTAATAAAGAAAAACGTACAAAATAGTAAATTGTTTTAATAAATTGTTTTATTAGGAGTATAATGATGCAATTCTCAGTTATTGGTTACAATTACCTAATTTATTGATATGATAATCATTATTTAATTAGTTTGAATTTGTTGCAAGACGTGGACGCATAAAGCAGTGTTAGTGTAGCTATTGTTTTATTTAACTTTATCCTTTAAGTTAAAAAAAATCTAATTCAATCTCTCTTTGTAGGATGTTTTGATGAACCATTTTTTAAAATATTTTAGAATTTTTGTTTAGGAAACAGAATTCTAAAATTTGTTTTTCGGATTTTGGGGTGAATACTTTAAACCCGATCATAGCCCGTTAACACGGGAAAATTGTTTTTCGCAGACTATTGCTCGCCATTTCAATTGATAACAATGGTTGTAGAAAGATTAAAAATTTCTGAATCAAATGACACCAAATACATGTAAATTACATAAAATTTAGCCCCATAAATTAATTATTAAATTTATTCAATATCTTATTAATACTGATAGCCATGTCATTTGAACAAAAAGACATTTTATCTGTCAGAATTCGTTAGTTATAATTTTTCCTTCATATTCCTCTTTCGTACGTCCATATGAAGATTTGATTATATTTTGGTTATGATTGGTTAACCGGAAGTACCCTAATTTGAAGATTTTTTATATATATATATATATATATATATATATATATATATATATATATATATATATATATTATAAAGAAATATCTTGCAACCTATGCTGCTGAAATCTGCAACAAAATATTCAAATATTACTAATTCACAGATGTCAGTGCCAAATATACAATATCTTTGTGAAATGATTTTACTGGAAATAAAAAATGTAAAATAATTTAATGTGGCAAAAACAATTCACATAAGGTAATACAACAGATTATAGCCACATGCCAATTCAGCAAATATATATATATATATATATATATATGTTTTTATTTTCTGCTTCTTATTTAAAAAAAAAACATACTGTTCTTTTTAGGAGTAGTTCAATTCAGTTCAGTACGAGGTAAGATCAGTTCATTTCTCCCCTAAAAACAAAGAAAACGCCCATAGCATAGTTTGCAAAAAAAATCTTTTGTGGAATTTGTACACAATGTGTAGAATTGACGGAAGGTAATGTGCTAGCCACATCAGATTTTTTTGTTTTAATTTCATTTTAATATTTTGTAAGATTAGAAAAAAAATATAAAATAATAGAATTTGTACAAGTTATAAGTTATAACGAATTCTGACTAATAAACATTTGTTTGACCTTTTATTCAAATTCCATTTTTAGTTATCGATATTTTAAGCAATGGAATATATTTAATAATTAATTTATGGACCAAAATAATACGTAATTTACATGTATTTGAGGTTATTTGATTCATAATTTTTCTATCTATTTATTGATACCTCAACCATTGTTGTCAGTTGAAATGGGGAGCAACAGTCTGCTTTCCCGTGTTAACGGGCTATGTCCGGGTTTAAAGTATTCACCCGGTAGTTGCGTTACTAACTGCGTTATGTGAACTGAAACTGAATGTAAATGTCAATGTTTGGATTCGAATATGGCCCAAAATCAGTTTGAAAATTGTTTCTAATTTTAAAATCGCACAAAAGTACCTTGAGTCCAGTTGTATGCTCTCTACGTCTACATTTGAGTAGCTATTAAGGACGGTTTGATCAATACCCTTTAGGGTACAGATGCATATATCATCATTGCGGAAAACTGCGAATAAATCAGAGTGACACCCTGGAATTGGTACTAAATCGTGCACAAAAATCGTCATTAAAAGCTTAGAAATCGACACTAAAGTAATCCATTATACAACGATTTTATGCAAATGCAGTGTTACTAACCTTATGATAATGAGAATTCAAAAACGATGTTCGACTGTGTTTTGGGATGGAGATGTAAACAGGAAGTAACAATTTCTCGGACTTGCAGTCAATAATAAAATTTATTTACACCGACGTTTCTACTACCATAGTCTTCTTCAGGGCTCTACAATATATACACAAGAGCGAAATACAATACATGTGAACACAAAAATATTCAAAACTAGATTACAATAATATAAAATGAAACTTACAGAATTATTGAGATGAAAAAATTAACATGTGGATAACGGAAAAATGCATTAAAAGACGGACAATTAAAATTATAAATAAATAATTAGTTAAAAGCCACAGATCAGAGAGTGAAAATCGTCAAATATTAAAAAACGTATGATGGATGAATATAACAAAAATGGATGAAACAAAAATTATAGCAACGTAACATTTACAAATTTATTTAACATAAGAGATAAGGTCTAATTTGGTTAATTTTAGATTAATTAATGCAGGACCAATGAATGGCTGGATGTTGCAAATCCTGTCATGTTATGATGAACCCCTTGATTGTAGATGTCTTGTTGTGCTTCCGTGTAATATTTCATGTGTTGATTTTATATTTTAATATTAATTAAATTGTTGGATATTAAGCTAAGATGTTCTATATCGGTTTGAAAATTAATGTTATTTTTATCTTATTCTATGAATAACATCTCTAAAGTTAATCGTTTTTGAAGGTTTGATTCAATAGCTAATATTTTGTATTTTCAAAATCAAATTCATATTTAATGCTTTTAGCGTGTTCTACTAGAGCACATTTTATATATCTATTATTATTGTTGGAGTTTCTTTTATGTTCATCTAGGCGTATTTGTGATAATGGTTGTACATATATGTAAGATAATTCGGGTAGGTGTAGGATGTACGATAGTAAATTTGTTGGTAGGGGGACGAGGGCAGTTATAGACAAAAATTACATTTTATTATTTAATTTTTTTTATGTTAACGATAACTTAAGTTTACGTATACAGTAACTTTTATACATATCTACGTCAGTGAAACGCAAGTAAATAAGAGCAAGTTGTTACAAACAAAAGAAAATGTGTAGCAATGTATTATGTTCGCATCTGCCCCAAAGTGGGGCACATGTGCACATTACTTAACAATTGTAGGGGCAGAAGTGGACACTAGTTAAAATGAACAATATATTAAGTTAAATGGAAAATATCTGAAAAAAAAAATTGAACGTTTGCTATAATTGAAAATATACAGATTAACTCAACATAACTTTCAAATTTTACTGAAAAATATAAATAAGATTCGGATCTTGTAGTTTCTTTAACACAGTTAGGATTTGGCAATTTGCGAACAATATTGCGCAAATTAACTTTAGATATGTCTTCATTATTAAGGTGCATAAACTTTTTACCGTTTATAAATTTTAAAAAATCAATAACATTAAAAATTATTTATTTTCTTTTGAATTTTTGTGGGTCAAATTTTAAATGTTCTTTTCGATGCAAATTTCACTAGCACAAAGGTATTTTCTGACAACATTCTTTTGCTTTAATTCTATTTTATTTTGCATTTTCAAAATTAGTGCTTTCTTCCTTACTTATTCTTTAGCCTTATCTGCAATACGGTTAATTTCTGAAGTGCTGGTAAATTTTTGGACATGTTCATAACTGCCTCGACATGCCTGTCCATATGTACCCCATTAGCAATTTTAACAAACATAATAATATTAGAAGTTTTTAGGTAAGCAGGAAACACAAAACATAGTTACATACCTATATATTGTAACGTTTATTTATTTGGGTGAAGTGTAAAAATCAGAGAAATATTATTAATTAAAATAATACGTTTATTAAACGATAAATAATTAGGATTAATATTAAAAAGATAATAAAAGTAACTAATACTGTGGATTAAACAAATATATACACTAATTTAAGACTATGAATATTATAAAATACTTAAACACTAAGATTATTTATTTAAAGTTGCGTCATCGCCCAGCGCGGCGCCGATTTAGAGATATTCTACCAGTGCCGGCGGTCTCTTACTCTTAACTCAGGGGCACACGTTACAATATGAAGGACCATTAGTTACAATAATGCAATTATCAGATATGGAAACTAAAGTTGTATGGAAGTTTTACGATATTTTTACTAAGGAGACATTATTTTACTTTTTGACTCTAAAACATGTAGTCATAGACATAGGTACCAACTTCTAGACTGTCTAGAGAATACTAAATGTGTGTGTACATTCTGCATCATATCGACATCTATCACGAAGGTTTTGAATTTAATACATATTTATATATTAGAGAAATCTGGGCTGTCCATTTCTGCCCCTGTTCACAACTACCCCCTCACTCCTCATAAAATGTTCAAGAAAAACGAATTAAATAATTCCGATGAAGAAGTTTGAGACAACACACATGATTTTGAGTACTCATTCCGATAAGTTTAATTTCCAAAGGGTCGCAACACTGAGCATAAGTTCGTTTGTTTGGTTGACAGCAACTTATAGATTTGTCAACATAAACTATAAAAATTAATATTCCTTTTATTTTTACAAAATTTTGATTTCAAATAAAATTTAATATGCACTTCGGCACTGAAGTTCCTTTTTATTACTTACATGGTTTATTTTCCCCGGCCTTGCGGCCGCTGCAACTAAATTCCATATTTGTGATAAAAAAGTAGGACATCAGTACTAGATAAATAAATATAGTTGCCGTTAATTAAGTATAGATTGGAGATTTCTAAGCAATGTTGAAAATTCTAAGTTATGAAGTAGCAGCAAAACCGCAGAATAAGGGACAGGGTGCGGAGAAGGGAAAAGTTGAGCATCAGTCCATATAATTATATTTGACATCAAGTATAACTATTATTTGTTGACATACAGTGTGTTAAAAAATAAAAGGGAGTAGGCTATGAACAAAGAAATGTATGTCTTAACAGTACTTAATTTAAAATGTCAATTTGACACGAGATATTGTCAAAAATGTACCTTGAGAGTAATTTACACCTTCTATAAATAAAATTTCTTTTCTCCTTAATTACATTTTAAAATCAATTTTAACAACTTTTGACTTCAAATTGAATATACAAGAGAGAATAGTTTATCCATTTATAGCCTACTTCGAGTTAGTTTTTTTTAACACACTGTACTTTTTTTCATTGAGATATGTTATTATTCTTTACAATAAAGAAAACAAGATAAAATATTTGATTAGAATGTGAAATATAAAAGCAGAGTTGCATCTGTTTTCATTTTGTAGAGAATTTAATAAGAGTTGCATTGTAATGGTAGCTGAATACATACTTAGAATATTTGTTCCAACGAACAATATATTTTTAAACAGATTACCTTTCAACCGTAATGAAGAACAAACATTTATACGAAATCGTAAACCAGGCCAAGAAAATTTTCTTCTTAATAGATACGTATCCATTGTAGTTAAAGGAAACTTGGAATTTACAAAATAGAGACAATATTGATAAAGTTGAAAATCCAATTAGCAGTATCTATATTGTTCCCTTATGCGTATTCTCTGTTGTATCTATTGAATTTGATGACATGGAATAAGTTGGAGTTATCAGCTGTTAACTGCAGCGTTAGTGGGCCAATGTAGGAGAATAACTATAAAGCTCAGAACAGAAAACTACCGCTGATAACATTGTTCACCTGAACAAAGACACCTACATTGAAAATGAAATGAATGCGATTGTGGGAAAAAGTTGGCAATGTGCACTATCTTCCGCAATGGAGGCTTCGCAATAAATATCATTTGTTTCATTATGAGAACAATAGTAATTCTTCAACGTCCTATAAGGAAATGTAACGAACCGTAAGATTGATAGTGTGTAGCTTTGTATGTACTATAGGAAACTTGTGACAAATAGATATGCTAGGTTAATACGGATAAATGGCTTTTGGGGCAAGACTTATTTTTAATCAACAGCAACTCTAAGAACTCTTGCGAATGTTACTTGAATCTTAAACTTAAATGACATTGATGAATATGAAAGGTTGTAACTACAGTAGTGTGTAGTTAATAGTACAATGTAAAACATTGTTATTTTAGAAATAAATTTCTATACTTCGTTCAACGAGAGAACGTACCTGTTTCGCACAGATAACTATAAAATTTTAGCGGGGGAAGTCATACTAGAATTGTATAATTTTTTTCTAGATTTATATAATTAAAATACAGTAAATAAAATAGAAATAAGGAATATAATAATAGTAAGAATGAAATAATAATACACATTTGGTTCGTGGTCGAGTACGTTCTCTCGTTGAACCAGGTATAATCAGTATATTCTTTCGGAATCGAAACCAGACCATTAAAACCGCATACGATATATACTTCGCTACACGTAAAATGGTACTCTATTGCCCAGATACTTATATTCAATTCAAAAATTAAAAAAATCTGTTGTGGCCAGCACAATACCTCTCGCCACTTCCGTTTTTGGTTACATAAGTATAGGGCGCGAGCAATCATGTGACATTGTTAGCCTTGACAACCAGATATGAGGGGTTCGTTTCAAAATGACAGTAATTTTGTACATAGATTTCAAATGTCATAATTTTTCACGTGGTTAATTTGTCACCAGGAATATGGAATTTACTGGTCGAGGAAAATAAATCAGATGGAATTGGGATATCATGAAATTTTGGATGGAAAATTGACATTTGACATATATGTACATAATTATTAGCTGTCGTTCTAACTTGGGCCCCCATATTTGCTTGTCAAGTCCAACAAAGTCACCTAACTGCTCGCGCCCTGCAAATTTCTCATGTCTTCTTTATGTTTAGATTATTTTTATAATTTTAAATTTATTTTTTGAGGAAGTTTTCTCCTATACCTACTTCTAAATGTTCGAATTTCTTCCAATTTCTTGACGAAATTTCTGATGGGTATATGAATATAGCTATAATTTTAAATATTTAATTGTTATTATTGTTATACAACAAGAAATAGTAAACTTACCAATATTACAGAAAAATTCTTAAATAATGTCAATTAAACATCTTCAAGTAACGTAAAAGCGTAATTTGACGTTTTACTACTATGTTGCCAAAAAAGAATATCTAAGATTTATTTTCAGCTTCAATCTACATAAAACCATATTCGTACTAAGACAAATTCTGAATCGGTTCTTATCCACTGTCATGTGTTTAGTTAAAATAGACTTAAGGTCAAGTTTTAGAATTGAGCTGCCAATACCGCACAAATATGTTTATAAACTACTGTTGGTTTTTGACAATCATATTTTTCTGACATTTACAAACATCTGATGGTTACTATAGAGTTGTTTAGGCTCTGAAATTTATTACAACATATTATTTTATATATTACTTTTTTATCTCAATATATAGAAGATATAATACAATATTAAAAGGTATCGAATAGAGAATTTTACGTTCTTTAATACTAAATAATATTTAGTATTATTTTTTAAGATACTGCTACTTTTGGTTTTCCAATTGCATTTTATTACATTGAAACGGTTTGCTTAAGCTTAGAGTTAGGCTACTAAGTGCAAAACATGAGAAAATTATTCAACACAATTCATTAGACACTTATTACTTTACTTGACGCTACGAGTTTAACCATATTAATAATAAATAATAATACTTATGTCTAAATTTGTATGAGAATAAAGAAAGCATTTTAAAATAAATAAAAAAATATTTTACTTTGTAAATTTAAATCTCTGATGGTATAATTTTATATGAAAATTCAAAATAATCCCATAATACGAGTACATATAAAATCTTTAAATTTAACGATATTTTACTACGGCCGCAGATATTACAATTTCAAAGTTTAGATTAAATTTCGGGATTGATTAAGCTTCTAAATAAAATAAAAAGCTTGTGTTTATATGAATATTTTATTGAAGTTCATAGCTCAATTTATTTTTGTATTCCCTTGTGAAATAACTTTTATTTTCTGAATAAATATGTTAAAAATCCTAGATTCATACCAAATGTCTGAGAATTTATAGCATATATTTATATGACAAAGCAGATATGATTCTGGTTACCCTTATCTAAAAGACCATTTCGTAAAATGTCACAGTTTCATTTTTTGCTTATTTACTCCGAAAAATGTTCTAGAAAATCTTTTCCGGGGTATAATTTTCATTTTAAAACACCTGCGTACAAAAGTTGTAACATATTCTGCGAAATAATATAAAAGCAAATTTAAATTTTGTTATGAATAGAAATGCGAAACAAGGTTACTATACAACTAAAGAGCGTGTTTTGTATAATTAGTGGGACACATATATTTGTTCTATAAAGTATGTTGAATAATGTTTGTAATCGTACAGAAATATAAAACAAAATGTGAAAGAAAATATTAATTGACTATCAAGAAATTATTTCTTTAAATTATATATTTCTTACATTTTTAAAAAAATATATAGACATAAAGTTTCAGAAACTTACAACCTATGCTACACTATTGAACAGGGTTGACCATAATTTAAAACAATTGTTGATTTTTATCAAAGATAATAAAAAGACTCAAATTATAATAAAAATGTATTTATTTGCTACAAAACTATTAATAACAGAAAAAAAGTATTTAAATATATAACAAAGTAAAAAAAATGTTCCTTTTCGTTTGTGAAATAAAATATGTATAATGCTTTTAAATCAATTAAAAAAGTGCAATAACACCAACAGATGTTTAAAATAAAAAAATCTGTTGTGGCCAGCACAATACCTCTCGCCACTTCCTTTTTTTGGTTACATAAGTATAGTGCGCGAACAGTAATGTTACATTTTTGGGCTTGACAAGCAGATGTGTGGGCCCGTTTCAGAATGATAATTAGTAATTATGTACATAGATGTCAAATGACAGAATTTTACATTAAAAATTTCAAGATTTTCTAAATTTACGTAGTTAATTTATCACCAGGAGTTTAAAATTTACTTGTCGTATGCCTTAGATATTTAATATTTAATTCTGCTCCACATGGAATTGGAAAATCACTAAATTTAGAATGAGAAAATATGATATTTGACATCTATATACATAATTACTAGCTATCATTCTGACAATGGCCCCCATATCTGCTTGACAAGGCCAACAAAATCACATGACTGCTCGCGCCCTATTGTATTTAACATTTCTTGTATACCCACACTCTACACCAAAAATTCTACTTACGCATATATCTATTCCTTATATTTAGATTGTTTAATTTTAAATTCATTTTATGAAGAAATTGACATTTATCTGTCAGTTACAAACAATTTAAATTTTCAACTATTTTCCATGGCCATTCTTTCGGCTGTAAAATTTATTAAAACAGATTATTTTACATATTATATTTCTTTTATCTATAAATCTATAGAATATATAATAAAATATTTAAATGTATCAGATAGAGAATTTAATTTTCTTTAATATTACCAAGAAAAAATTTCAAAAAATAATATTTAGAAGATTTTTTTTCAAGAATCTTCTACTTCCGGTTGTCCAATTGTTACCAAAACCTTTTCAGATCTTCCCATGAATGTCCGATTGGGAAATACGTAGTTAAACAAATTTAAAGTCTTATAGTTTTTGAGTAACCGTCCTTCCAACATCCCACACACACACACACACACACACACAGACATCATCGTAAAAATGTTAAAATCGGATTGTATGGACTTTAAATCGTGCTTATTCAATAAAATCTGGATATGCGATTTTTAGCATGAATCCATTACCTCTCTTAGCGAGAGGTAAAAATCAGAAAAATCATATTTAATTTGTTTTTAATGAATCATGATTTTTGTCAACCCTGCTATTGAAATGTTATTAATTGAGAGATATGTTTCAAGTAAAATTTAAATAGTCCTTCGGTATAAATATTTTGCAAGAATCTGTGTATATAGAAATGATATAAAAAACAATTTTTTAATATTTTACTATTTCCTAAATTTTAGGCATTAATTTCTATAGCAATTATCAGGAATTCATTTGATATTTTATTTCGAGTCTGTAACACGTGAGGAGGTAACGAGGTTCCAATGCTGGTGGACCTACTGCTTTATCGACGATGATATTTCACTAACTGGTGGTGGAATGTTTGTCGACCACTTTATTGAGGAGGAACACATACAATTGATATTTTATCTTATATACAGGATGCTGTTTGGTCAGTACTATATGCCCTTAAAAAAATTATGTCAAAGTTCAAAATTTTGTAAAAAAGTAAAAATCAATGTGTTCTCTGAAAAAATGGCACACCTGTCACAATTGACATACAAGATCATTTCAGACTTTGATAATGAAAATCTACAGGTTTATCAACGCTGTTGCATGTCTGCATACGCTTGTACAGTTACTTAAATAACAACCGTATACAGACTGTTATGTAAGTGTACAACGCTTAACCCATGGTAGAATTGATCCCATAGATAGTAAATCTAGCAATAAGTATTGTTTAACATGCTTTCCACAATCACTGGAGGCCTTTAAAAGTGACCAATTACGTCATAGTTCAAAATTTTGTAAAAAAAAAGTAAAAATCATTCTGTTCTCTGGAAAACATGTCACACCTGTCACAAATGACATATAAGATCTTTGGCATCGCGGCATATTTCAGATTTTCATAATGAAAAGCTACATGTTTATTAACACTGATTATAAGTAATTAGACTAATAAATAAATAAATAAAATAGATGAGTAGAAAATAATTCAAAATAACTTTTATTGTTGAGGTCTAGAAAACAGATTTGCATACCTAAAAATCATACATATGAATCAATTCCAAAATTCCTTCATCACGATCAACAGCGTTGGCATCAGGATTCCTGATTAAAAATTATAATTATTTATTATTTATAAACTGAATTAAAATTAAAAGTTGAAATATTGTTACTAAAACTATAATTTAAAAAGTTTATATTAAGCTTATTTACTTATTATTACTCTGCACTAGACTTGACACAATTCGATATTGTTGAATTAGATTCTTTAATCCGTGTTACAGCCTCTGATTATCAACTAGTCTAGTATTAAATACATAGGTATAATGAACAATTGGCCCGATCGTCGCCTTCGACTACTATTATTGTACAACATACATTGGTATTTTATGAATATTTACTTGCTCGATAAATACAAATCCAGGCACATATTTCAAATTTGATCAGAACATTCTGCACATTAACGCGCACGGTTATAACTAGCTATTTTAAATTAATGGATACTCGTATTAGAGAGACAGTATGTGCTATTTCAATTTTATAATGGCTATTGATTTAATCAAATACTGAATCATTTGTCAATTAGAGCTTGCGGTGTTTGCGAATAATCACTTATTAAACGAAGAGACTAACTATAAAATAGTTCCCCATAAATTAAGTTATTAAATCAAATAATTATTTATGGTAAGTTTATCGCTAATCTAACTGCACAGTAACATACAATGTATCATTTTAAGGAGGTGAAAGAAATTCATTGATGCTTAACAAAGATTTACTAAAAATATACACTGTATAAATTATCACTAATTAAAATAATAAATGCAATGTTTGAGAATTTTCGCCTGAAATTCCATAGAAATTTTAATTCTGCAAAAATTAAATTTATGTCGAAATATAAAAAATATGCAAATAATAAAATCACAGCCCATAAATATAAAATATTTCACTAAAGTGAATTATAAGATAGAAATAATTACAAATAAAAAAAAAAATCTTCGTATTTTATAAACCTTAAACACATAACTGGCATATAGCCCGTTGAACTATTAAGAATTAGATTTACTGAATTGCAAAATGAGCAATAGTAATGGTCATGTATCCCAAACAACGTACCCTGCATGGGGATCTCGAGAACTAAGAGATACGAAGTCGGTTAAATTAGATAAAATTTGCCAAATTAATAATGGTAGTAATTTAAGAAAAAAAATATTTGGATATGAATTTATAAAATACCTAATAAATAAACCAATTTACGTAGGTTTACGCTCCTTTTCTCTCATCGTTTCTTATCGTAATGTCACGAGGATTCTTTGCTCGGCAACCATTTCCTACAACCCGGTTTACCAATAATCAAAGTTCCGAAAACCGGGTTTCTACTCTAGAATTATAAACAACTTAACCTAATATAGTTATACAAGGTACCTTGCAGAAAGTCGAGTATCTATAATTTGTGGGTATGTTGTAAGGACCAAGGCCAATAGTAAGAAACCAATTTTGTAGAAACAAAAGCCCTATGCAAGCAGAGTTACATAGAAAAAATCTGATGTGGCCAGCACATTATCTACCGTCAATTCTGTGTATTATATACAAATTCCGTATAAAAATTTTCTTTCAAAAGATTATATATTTCCAAAAAAGTATTTCATAAACAAACTATGTAAATTGCACTTGACACTGACATCTTCTTCTTTAGCTTTTCCCTCTCGTTAGGGTTCGCTATTCTTAAATAACTTCTTCCATTCATTTTTTTTCTTGTTGTCCCCAGTCAGTTCCTTTTCTCTCAAGTCCTTCGCAATACAGCCTTTACATCTCATCTTTGATCTTCTTCCGTTTCTTCTTCCTTCTACTACTAAGTTGTTCATTCTTCTTCCAATATATTCTGCATCTAAAAACTTCTATCACTCGAGTTATTTCCCTTATCCTCTCATTCCGTATCCTATATTTTCTTGGCTTCCCCAACATCTATCTCAACATTCTCATCTCTCTGCCATATTCATTTTCTGTCATTGACACTGACATGTGTCAATTAGAATTTTCTTAATATAATAGCTGTTTCCATGGATAGCTGATTTATGAAATTTAATATTTTTAATTCTTTATATCCATTGAATATGAAGTATAAAATGCAATTAAATCGTATAGATAATAGAATATTCTTTAATATTTATAACATTAAATGTCAAAAAATGATATTTAACAGCGTTTCTTCTAGAAAAACTGTTAAAATCTTCAAATGAGGGTGCTTCCGGTTAACCAATTATAAGAGCTACGAGGTTGGTTAAATTAGCCTATTGAAATGAGCGAAACAAGAATTATGTTAGACCAGTGGTTCTCAAAATACGGGGTGCAACTATCTTATTTTAAATGGCCCTAATATTACAAAATATTTGAGAAAAATGCAGAAATCAAAATGTATAATTTTTATTTAAATGTGCCTATACAAAGAGTGCTATGGAAGAAAACAAATAAATCAAATGCAGAAATATTTGCAAAAACTGCAATAATTTTCTTTAATTTGTGAATAATTATTAGTTAATAAACAAAATACAATATGAAGACAAATAATTTATAAAAATTGTTCAAAATTGCCACCATTGACATGAATACAAAGTTCTAATCTTCTTAATAAACTATTTCTTACTAATCGCAATTTTTTTCCGTCAACATTATTAAGAACAAATTCAATATTATTTTTTAATTCGTTTAAATTATTGTAAACGGTGTCATAAATTTTATCCTGGAAATATCCCCATAAGTAAAAATCTAACTGGCTTAAAACGGGAGATCTGGCAAGCCACAATTCGTTGAGATATTCTGTATCTTGACGAGAATTGTGTGCAGGCGCTACCGTTTGCTTAGCCTACTTAAAAAAAATTAAAATACTAACTTTGAATTCAGTTTTATCAAATTTTTCGCAATGTAAGGGTACGCTATTTATTATATTATTGAATTCAGAAGAAAATTCTCTATTTAATTAGTTAATAAAAAATATATAATGCCATTTAAAAAAATGTAACATTGATCCATAAGTTGAGTACACTGGCTCTAAAATAATAATAGTTATGCCAAAATGTGTCCCCCTCTATGCTTTACAAAATATCTTAATCACTTTTTTGTGTAACTTTTCATATTTGCGAATAAAAGGAACTGTTCCATTATCTTGATACACCCTGTATATATATATATATATATATATATATATATATATATATATATATATATATATATATATACAGGGTGTTATATTTTAGTGGACACAGCAAATATCTCGCTTATTTATTAAGTTAGTAATTCCTTTCATATAACATGATTTATACAGCAACATGTTACTTGATCACGGATGTGCATTCATGATACCACTTCCGGTTTATTAGTAATTAATATCAACTTTGAAATTTCAAATGAAACATACTATATTTTTTTACAAATTTGAAAAGTACATCAAAAATGCTTTAGAGTCATGTAAAATAATGCATATGTTACATTATTAAAAAGTAAAATGGCGGGCACTTTTTTATACACCTAGTCGGAAAGAGAATAGTGAGCCATGACTATGGCTTGAAATAAAACAATTAACTAAAACAATTGTAACAGTAAAAATATTATTTCGTTTAATAATAAAAGTTACAATTACACATACATACAATGTAAAGTGCCGATATTAAAAATGAAATAATTTCGTGTGATATATAAAGAATAATGCATTTATTAGACATGAAAAATAATAATCGGAAATATAAAACCTGAATTATGATTTTTATATTCCAAAAGATAAAACACTTCTGGGACTAATGTACATTAATTTTACATTTTCAGATAAATCATGAGTAATTAAAAATTATTTTTGAGTTGTGTTATTAACAATTAAATAGGTTTCGTTATAATATGCCGTAAATTATTAGGAAATCACGAAACAATATTGCATCACTGTTAATCTCTATTCGCGATTAAAATTAAGAAATTACTTTATGCAACCCGCATTCCAATGACGTCATGACAGGGATAAAATTCCTACCTGTCGTATTTGTATTGCCGTTACAAACGTTTACAGGTTATAAACATATGTTTTGTGGTACAAATAATAGTATACGTATTTATTTAACCAATATTCCAGGAATGAGAATTACATTTAATTTTCAGAAAAATATATTTGTGCTATATGGAAAATGTGAAAAATCTATAATTTTGCGGGTTGATAGTTCATAGATGACTATGAACTATCAACCCGTAAATATTAACTTTTCATGGAAGTTTTCGAAAAAAATATATTTTTGTAGGGCTGTTGCAAGAATTATTTAGTCCAATTTTTGTAAGCAGAACATG
This sequence comes from Harpalus rufipes, assembly GCA_951394225.1. NCBI lineage: Eukaryota > Metazoa > Arthropoda > Insecta > Coleoptera > Carabidae > Harpalus > Harpalus rufipes. Next base: position 21,898,447 of record OX596280.1, read on the forward strand.
CGGACATGAATGATATAGGTACAATTAAAATTTGACGCATAGCTTATTAAGTTATTCAGTCCATAGCACAAATATATAATGTGCACACATACATACATACATGTGTACATGATAGAAATACATATAGTTCTTGTAAAGCAAAGTTATAGAGACTAGAGTGAGATATGTTTCATGACATGCAGCGCAAATCATACAAGTTTATACAATAAATAATCTAATTAACATTTCACATCTAGTCTTTCAGAAAGAGCCTGAACTTAAACAGTTTGCACTAGGTATGCTATCTGGTTTATTTGCTGACAAACAAAGCTCGTCTTTCGCGATGCAGACTCCCTCGCAAACGCCGCCACCTGAGATGATTAATGAAATTACGTGGCAGCTTAACTCTCCTTTTTAAGACTTCAAAGAGTTGAGTGAACTCGGGGATTCGCACCTCGCTAATTGAGAATGTGAAGAAACTGCAAGTGGCTTGAGTTCTGATCTCTATATCTACATCCCTAGAATTTTGCCACATTTGTTTGTATGTTTTTAGGTATAAATTTTTTTATTTATAAACTCACTGTCACAACTTCAAGATAATAAGTGTCTAACTAATTATGTAAAACACGAATGTCTGTATTTTGTTTTCTATTCATGAAAGATGTTTATAAATTTATACCTTAGAGATACAGAATTACATGTCCATTATAAGGATTTTTTTAAAAATAACAATATAATTCATAATTTACTAATTTTCCACCGATTAATGCCATTTTGTTTCTCATACAGTAACAAAAAGATAGATATACGATTTTTTACCAAACTGGTTAAGACAGGACTACTTTAGCAAAACTGTTCTTTGTAGGAACGATTTTTACCCTTATGTAATTAAAAATTATTCGATCGGTATTAACATTTATTTAACTAACCGAATAAAAGAATGTTTAAATTTGAAGTGCCACCACAAATTTTTCTTATTAATTTAATAAAAGTACAAATTATTTTGTTTTCATATGATGTTTCACTTTACTTCCAAAGTAAATTTAAAAATTCTAATTTGTTCATATGAATAACTTTGCTTTGGTATTTAACTGGACGTTTTATACTATTAGAAAAGGAAATATTCCCAATTAACAAATGTAATTATTATAAACGAACATTAACATATCATTTAGTAATTAGAATTATTTTTAAATAGGTTAAGAGATCACACTTGTAGAACGAAAATAATCGAAATTAACCCTTACTAAATAAGCTGTATTTGTGTATCCACAACAAATTACCTCTAGCGAAAATTGTTAAACGATATACTCAAACAAGTTAAGAATATCCAATAAGGCTGTTGCAAGAATTTTTTATGCCTTCTAAATACTAAATTTAAAAAGATATCTTTAAATAGCCTCAAAACTGAAAATAACATGTGTTCATACATCGTCAGTTATGTTTCATTTAAAATTTCATATAATTTTATGAGCACGGGTAATTAATGCTTTAAATCAATTTTAATTTATTATGTTTTACATTTCACACATTTATTTATCCATCTTGTATCATGCTATGTATATTCAACAGTATATTACAATACCATTTTCAAATAAGTAACGGGGAAAACGATGTTTGTATGTATTACGGTACATATTGTTAAATATAATATCAATTGACAAATTTGATTTGTAATAAGAATGCACAATAGGTTACAAAACAGTAAAATTGAATATTTATATTATTTTTGCCACTATTTCCTTTGAAATTTCATATGTATTACATTGTTACGTGTTATTTATGTCAAATTCATATTTTTTTTATAAGTACTGTACTGCTAATTGAACACAGAATACACAGCTTGAATCAACCTCTTAAAGGTTAAACATGTTACTATGGTAGAAGCACTTACCTAATTTACAACATATAAGCCTGTAAGTGACTTCAGTCTGTCCTATCAAAATTTCCTACCTTTTTCTTATCATCTTTCGACCTTCCTACTTTACAGTGTATGGAGTTTGATTACATTTTTCTTCATATTTAACGTAAACTGTTAGGATGTTGAAATATTACAAATACACAGGTGTCAGTGTCAATTACAATTTACATGGTATGATCGTGAAATAAATTTACTGGAAATGTAGAATATTTTGCAATAAACTTTATGTAAGGTGTTTATATAAAATAAATAGAATTGACCGAAGGTAATATGTTGAACACAGTAAAATTGTCTTTTCTTCAATATAATAGATTTACCTACATTTGTTGTACAATTTACACTCGTCATACAGGGTGTATTAAGATAATGAAACAGTGTCTTGTATTCATGTATATGAAGAGTTACACGAAAAAGTGATCATGATATTTTGTAAGGCATAGAGGGGGACACATTTTGACATAACTATTAATATTTTAAAGCCAGTGGTACTTAACTTATGGATCAATGTTTTTTTTTAAATAGTATACAGGGTGTATCAAGATAATGGAACAGTGCCATTTATTCGTGAATATGAAAAGTTACACAAAAAAGTGATTTAGATATTTTGTAAAGCGTAGAGGGGGACACATTTTGGCATAACTATTATTATTTTAGAGCCAGTGATACTCAACTTATGGGTTAATGTTATATATTTTTAAATGGCATCATATATTTTTTATTAACTCATTATAGAGCGACTTTTCTTCTGAATTTAATAATATAATAAAAGCATACCCTTACATTGCGAAAAATTTGATAAAAATTAATTCAAAGTTAGTAATTTAATTTTTTTAAGTAGGCTAAGTAAACATTGAATTATTAAAACAAAAAAAAATGTCACTTTTGTATGTCATTGTTATGTATTATATTATATTTTCGATCGAAATGTTCCAAATTACGTTATTTTTTTTATTTTGCGTAATTACTATTTAGTTTTGCGTAATTAAGATAACTTAATGCAAATAAATTGCATGCTAGGAATGCATTTTGATGGGCCTCGCATCAATACAATAAATAAAACTATTATTTGTTGAATCTGCTACCATTATTAAATTAATTACTACAAAGATAACGAAAATTGCCATAAATATAATAACGGATAACAATGAAATACAAATATGACAGATAATTTTCTTTTGTTTTAATGATTAAATGTTTGCACAACCTACATAAAAAAAATTAAAATAGAAATGAAATACCAACTTTGAATTACTTTGAATCGAATTTTTCGCAATGTAAGGGTATGATACTATTATATTGTTGAATTCAGAAGACAATTTGCTATTTAATGAATTTAAAAAATATATATAATGCTATTTAAAAAAATGTAATATTGATCCATAAGTTGAGTACCAATGACTTTAAAATAATAATGGTTATGTCAAAATGTGTCCCCCTCAATGCCTTAGAAAATATTATAAAAACTTTTTTGTGTAACTTTTCATATACATGAATAAAAGGCACTGTTCCATTATCTTGATACACCCTGTATATTTTTTATTAACTCATTAATTTGGAACATTTCGACAAAATAATATAATGCGCAACAATGACATACAAAAATGACAGATAATTTTCTTTTGTTTTAATAGTTCAATGTTTGCTTAGCCTATTTAAAAAAATACTAACTTTAAATTAATTTTTAACAAATTTTTCGCAATGTGAAGTATTATGTTGTTGAATTGAGAAGCAAATTCTCTATTTAATGAGTAAATTCAAAATACATGTTGCTATTTAAAAAAATATAACATTACCAAAATGTGTCCCCATCTATGCTTTATAAAATATCTTAATCAGTTTTTTGTGTAACTTTTCATATTCACGAATAAATGGCACTTTTCCATTATCTTGATACACCCTGTATAATATTATAAATGTGTAAATAATAAAAGTTTATCTACTTAATTTACCTCTAATAATTTTTACGCTGAAAACCTGTAAACAGTATACTAAGCTTAATTAACGAGATTCTTCAAATGAAACCCAAAGCGACCTCTGCATAAGCTTTTTTCTTAAACAGGCACATAGACTTCATATTTTTCTTTTATTCGTTTGATTAATCTTAAAAAGGCAGGTTCACGAGTCCACTGATATATCAGCGCGCGAACCATTTCATTCCATCAATATACGTATAAATGTTTAAATATAAATAAATGGAAGAAACATTTCCATAAAAGTTTATTGTCGGAAGAGCGTTTAACATTTGAATCTTTATCTGTTGTACTTTAAAGTAAGTACACTTCCTTCATAATTACTATAAAAATAATTTCAGACTCTTTAAAAATCCGATAAGATAACCTCTTCATGAAACATAACTGCTATCATTAATAATAAATTACTCAGTAAAGAAATTTAATAATGAGGCTTGATATGAAATTTTGGGGTCGTATTAATTATGTTAATGACGAGTGGGGTTCGTTGTGTTTGAAGGGTGATCGTTAGGCGTGCGAGAGTTTTTGTGCGTGCGCACAGCAGATCCACTCACTGGTCTGAACTATAGACCGAAGCATGGAGTCCGGAGTCCGGACTTGACCGGAGCGAAGCTAATGGATGGAAGAGTTCAGTGTAGCGTGAGGAACTACAGGGACAGGGGCATCGTGTCTACGCCAGTTCTTTATTACGGTGACTATTAACTGGATAAGTATTAAAAATATGGAGAGAGATAAAGCTAATGAGGAAAATGAAAAAGATATATGTTGAGAATTTAAGTACAAGTGCTTAAAGGTATCAATATTTTAAGGCAATGTTACCAGAAGTCCAATACAAATGAAGTGCGTACACTATAAATAATATATCTAAAACTGTTTAACAGATTGGAAATAGTTATTTCCAAGAAATAAAACGATATATTATTTGTTCATATTTATTCGTTTTAAATGGAAAAATAAACTTAAAATAAAATTAAAAACAACGGTTATGACAATGAAACAAATGATAATGGAATTTAATCATTATCATCTACTTTTGTAAGTTTACTTTCTTCATTTTCTTTAATATTTTTATTTTACTTGGCATAAAAACATTTTTCAAAGTTTAAGAAAATATTTTTGAATTTGAAACGTAAATTTGTACAAAAATTTAATATAGTTTTTAATACGTCTGCTCATATATTTCTCGCACTACTATTGGACTCAGGGCCATATTCATAGTCGCTACTTGAAAAATTCTTAACTTACGTTTAGCTTCAAATGATAGAAACGTCAATTTCCGTTTTCATAGTTCGAACTTGACTTTCACATAGTTTTTGGTACTCAAAGACTAAACTAGACTCGAAATTATTTCGAGTTCAAGTAAAAAAATCTGTTGTGGCCAGCACAATACCCTCCGTCAATCTTGTGTAACATGTATAAATTCCATACATAAAAACTCTTGCCAAAGATTCTAAATATCCAGTGAACTTATTTCATAAACAAACTATGCAAATTGCACTTGACACTAATAACTCCTTCTTCTTTAGCTTTCCCCATTCGTTAGGGGTCGCTATTTTTTATTTTCTTCTTCCACTCTCATTTCTGTTTTACGTGTCGTTCTCATTCATTCCTTTTCTCTCAAGTCTTCCGTAATACAGTCCTTCCATCTTATCGTTGGTCTTCCACTGTTTCTTCAACCTTCTATTACTAAGCTATACATTCTTCATCCAATATATATTCTTCATTTCTCCTCATGACATTTTCAAACCAATGTAATCATCTCGCTTGTATCTTTCTATAAACTTATAACAATAGATTTATTTCCTTACCTCATCTCCGCCACATTAATTTACTTTTTATTTATACTCACATCTGTCAATTTGAATTATATGAATATATTAGTAGTTTCCATGTTTAGCATAGCTGGCTGATTTATAAAATTTAATTTCTTTAAAATTCTTTAACTCTATATTTATTGAATATGAAGTATAAAATGCAATCAAATCTTATAGAGAATAATATATTCTTTAAGATATATTATCGTTAAATGTCAATAAATCAAATTTAACTGTTAAATCTTCAAATAAGGTTACTTCCGGTTCACCAATTATAACCAAAATCTAATCAGTTGTTCTTCTGGATGTAAACTTGAGGAATACGAAAAAAATATAATTTTTGGAATCGTGGTATTGAAATGCGATCCGAAACTTTCGTCACACACACACACACACACACACACGCACACACACACACACACACACACACACACACACACGCGCATACATACATACAGACATCATCGTAAAAATGGTAAAATCGTATTATAGGGACCCTAAAACCTGCTTATTCACTAAATACTCATCATTGAATTTTTTGACCAAAAACAATACCTTCCTTAGCTAAAGGTGATGGAAGGTAAAAATGAGTAAATCTCTGGTTACCTTCCTACCTCACTTTAATTTTCCTCGAAAACAAGTTTTCTTATTTTTTATTTGTTGACATATGTTTTTGTTATTAATTTTTCTATTTGTAGTAAGTTAATGATTGTTACTGATTATCATTATTCAGATGGGTATATTTTGTTAATTAAGAAGCGGCTAGTTTTTAACTTTAATTTGGTGTTTCCAATTTGAATCTGAAAATGAACAATTTTGAAGATGAGTTTGAGGAGTATGATAATTATGAAGAGTTTTTAGATTTGGTATATAATGAACACAGGATTCCTAAATGATAGATAACAAGCAATAGCCCTTGAGATTTTAAATCACTATTAACCACTGTAATAAAAATATAGTAAATTGAATAACAAACAGTTAAAACTAATAAATTCAATTAAAAACTCAATAATAATAAAATAGTAAAAATTACTTACCTGCACTAACTATTAACAAAAAGGTTGCTGTCACTACGCTGTCACGTTATAGAAATCTTAAATCTGACCCAAGATTTACTTGAACGAAGTAAAAGTTAAGAATCTTTTATGAATACGAAAACATATTTGAACTCAAGTGCGCCCTAGTCTTACACTTAGCTTGAGGATAATCTTAGGGATTTTCAAGTAGTGACTATGAATATAGCCCTAAGTTGTAAATATATTAAAAAACCTACTAAATGCCTACTTTAATTAAAATTTAAGTAAACTTCTTAAATCTCAATATATTTCTTGTAGCTTGAATTAACTTCAAACAAGATTTAAGAATGTAAAAGGATTTTTCAACATAATCCCTAAAAGATATCCGAATAATTTAAGATTCTAGTTCAAATTTTTTATTTATAAGAGTACAGCGTAATCATTGTAAATCCAGCAAAATCAGCAACAAAATTAATGTTTTCAGAACAGAGAATAAGAATTTATTTGAAAAATTTGTGCGATAACATGTAAATGAAAACACGTAACAAGCACAAAACAACAAATAGAGCACCGAGAGCATGTGTATTTTGACATTTTTGCAGATATCTTTTTTTGCCTCGCTGTCGAATCTGACAGCGTGTTTAATCACAGTTTGTATGTATTCCTGCAACAATCCGACAGCCGAGTACTTGTTCTAAATTCCTGTTAACCCGTTTCCGGTACACTGAAACACTGAAGCGAAAAGAGCCGCGTTATGATCGGAATCGAAACAAAATGAATATGGAAAGTCTCCTGGGGTGTGGAATGAGGATTAGTGAAATTTATGATTGACATTGGACATTTGCATATTGGTTTAATTGAATGTTAAAAAGCCAAATAAGCGTGGGAATATTTTATTAAAAGTTTGATACCAGTGATATTTGATTGGAAATGAGTAAACATTATTAATAGGAGATTACCGCAATTACCTCGTATCATACGGCATGAAGCCTCATTATGATTTAATTGACTTCGTTCATAAAATTAATACATATTTATATTTATTTATATATTTGTATCTTGTTCTTTCTTGCACCTTAAGAATGATCTAAATATTGTTGCCATGTAGAGTCTATTAACAGTGTTAAACAAACAAAGAAGCTGTTATATAAATAGTAAATACTAATCATATATCAATAATAATAATAATAATAATAATAATAATAATAATAATAATAATAATAATAATAATAATAATAATAATAATAATAATAATAATAATAATAATAATAATAATAATAATAATAATAATAATAATAATAATAATAATAATAATAATAATAATAATAATAATAATAATAATAATAATAATAATAATAATAATAATAATAATAATAATAATAATAATAATAATAATAATAATAATAATAATAATAATAATAATAATAATAATAATAATAATAATAATAATAATAATAATAATAATAATAATAATATTTATACCGTGAACTACAGAAAGCAGTCCTACTAGACACCTGCAGCACCGTAAGAAAAGTGTTAAATTTCAAATAACCACAATACTTACCTGGATAGTAGAACAGAGCCATAACATCAGGACAACTTCAATGTTTTTTTTTAAATTTTATCTTATATACACTTGCTGTTTTATAGCCGTATATATAATAGAACCTCTCGTCAGGGTGAGAGTGAAAATATCCAATAATAATAATAATAATAATAATAATAATAAAGCTATCTTAAATGAAAAGTACAATTTTGCTAATGTATTGTATTTAATTATTTACCTTGTAGCTCTTAGATGTACTAGACTTAGGTGAATAAAGTAAATAATAATAATAATAATAATAATAATAATAATAATAATAGTAATAATAATAATAATAATAATAATAATAATAATAATAATAATAATAATAATAATAATAATATAACTAAAAAATATGATGTGGCCAGCACATTACCTTTCGTCAACCCTATGTATTATGTACAAATTCCATAGGGCGCGAGCAGTCATGTGACTTTGCTGATCTTGGCAATCAGATATGGGGGCCGTATCAGAATAACAGCATTAATTATGTCCATAGCTGACAAATGTAATAATTTTTCATTCAAAATTTACTTTTTTGGTATTATAAACCAATCCAAATTCAGGATTCTACCTAGTTACCAAGTTTTATTTCGACAAAAAACAGTCACAGAAAATTTTCGCATCTTTTGAACCAAGATGCTATTTTTTACAAGTAATTGAGTTTCGATAAGCGAAAATTTTTGGACGTTTTAAAAGTGCCTAGAAACATATTTTTTATATACCTGTCAAAGTGTGTATATTTTCAATGTTTTCAGTTTTTATTAAAAATGAGTCGATTCGACAAAAAACAGTCACAGAAAATTTTCGCATCTTTTGAACCAAGATGCTATTTTTTACAAGTAATTGAGTTTCGATAAGCGAAAATTTTTGGACGTTTTAAAAGTGCCTAGAAACATATTTTTTATATACCTGTCAAAGTGTGTATATTTTCAATGTTTTCAGTTTTTATTAAAAATGAGTCGATTCGACAAAAAACAGTCACAGAAAATTTTCGCATCTTTTGAACCAAGATGCTATTTTTTACAAGTAATTGAGTTACGATAAGCGAAAATTTTTGGACGTTTTAAAAGTGCCTAGAAACATATTTTTTATATACCTGTCAAAGTGTGTATATTTTCAATGTTTTCAGTTTTTATTAAAAATGAGTCGATTCGGACAGGAATCTGTGCAGAAAATTGAAAAAGCTATCTTAAATATAACACATTCTGGAAATAGTAATTTGAATACCATTCGTTTTATCCGGCCAAAATTTTCCGATTGCTTTACTCGAGCCTTTTGCTAATGTATCTCGTGACATTGATAAAGTGCTACGCAAGCAGCTTTCGTAACAATCTGAATATTTATCCGACAAAAATTTACCACTTATGATATTATATATAACTATATATAACAAACTTTGCAATTTAGTACGTCGTAGTAAAATATAACTGCGTTTCGGAAATTCAAAATGCCTATATTATACATGTATTGTGAATTGCTCTACGAACTCACAGGACGAGTTATAGACTATTCTCTGAACCAAAAGACTCATGTCATCATCTTTTTCTTTTTTAAATCAGTTTTAAACTAATTTCCAGAAGTAATTAATGAATATTATACAAATATAACATAAAATTAAACTTCCAATATAAATAATATATTAATATATTATAAAATATTTTTCATTTTAGTAATTATGTTAAACAGTTTGCCATGTGAGTCTTTTGGTTCAGTGAATAGCCTATGCCTATAGGGTTATTACATAGTGTGTTAATAATGTAGTATCCTATGAATATCGTATAAAATTTTGTCTTTTGTCTAGCACTGTATAACATATCGCACTCATTTTAGATATGCCATGTTAACCTATTGAGTGCAATAATGAAATTATTACCACACTAGAATTTCATTATCGCATTTATTGGGAGAACACGAATAGATTAGATCAGATGTTTATTTACTGTATTACATTTACAAAATGTTTCAGCACGTCATAAAATAATACTCTAATATATAATAATGAATATCCCCAACTGTGTTTCACAGGGACGAAAAATCAGAATGAAGATATTCGTCCGTAGAGTAAAAACCATTATTTATGAGATAATTTTTCACTACAACTTTAAAATTTTTAAGATTTATTTTTTTGACATTGGTAAAGCATTATAAAAACCAATATTTAATGAAATTTTAATAGATTTAGTACGTCTAAATTTGAGTTTTCGTAATAGTTTAGCCGATCTAGTTTCATATTTATGAAAGTCGCTATTTTGTTTATATAAATGTTTAGACATATATTTCAATAAGAGAATGATAAATAAAAATTGAAGGTAACGTCATAATTTTGGCTTCAATGAATATAGATTACAATGATCTCTAAAATTTAGATTAAAAATTATTCTAATAGTTTTTTTTTGTAGTATGAAGACTTTATGAATAAGAGGAGAGTTACCCCAAATTACAATTCCATACGATATTACAGAGTGAAATAAAGAGAAATATACTACTTTAATAGTATTTAAAGTAACGAGAGGTTTGAGTTTTCTTAATAAAAAAATCTGATGTGGCCAGCACATAACCTCTCGCCGTATATTTTACCTGGTTCTATTCATAAAGTAAAGAATATTTTTAGAAATACAAATAATATATTCATATAAGTCTATGACGTATAAACTTCTTTATTATTCAATAAGAGCATGACTCAACATAAAACAATTTTCACATATATTTACAAAATCTATAGGATATTTTACCATAAATTATGTACAATAAATTACAAAGTAGAGTTTACTATATATAATTTTTTGCTGGTAACGGGGATTTTCAATTCGAACAACGTTCTTGTTTACTTTCTCTTCATATTCTTCTAATAAAAACATTAATTTTGGGCGGCTAAAATGTATAATCTGAATTGTGCATCTATTCTTACATATCTTCTTTTACATTTTATTTTATAATGGGTAATATGCCGTGATGAAATATTTATTTATATTTGTATCTAAATAACACTAATTCCCTTTAATAAAGTGATGGTTAGATTGCACTCCGATTATTTTCTTATATCGATGTGTAATTTTGTGAATATTTACAACTTACTTCAGAAGAATTTAATAGCTTTTTCGCAGTTCAATGTTACTCTAGCTACAGTGCTGGTGTACATTGTCCCATAACGTTTGAAACAAATTTAAGTCCTTCAACTTAGACTTGTCACTTCCATAATAGTCACAGATCAAGAATTAAGAGATTCTCCAAGTACATTTTTCTTTCATTACTCATTATTTCGATGAGATACAATTTTTCTGTATTTTACGTTGCAGAGTGGAGACCATCTTCACTTTCATCTTGCGTTTATAACATTTCAATATCGTCTTCCTTCGAGCTGTATTCTCGCTTATATCTATTCTTTCCATTTAGATTTTTATATTTAAATTCATTCTATGAAGAAATTTTGTCCTACTCTTCTAATTTTTCGAGATGATTCCAATTCATTGTTGGCATTAACAGTATTTCTGAAGGGTATGTGTAATATACCTATAATTTTAAATATTTAACTATAAATACAATAAGAAATAATATAATGTATGTACTTCCCAGAAAAAAATCTTCAGTAATGTCTCCGGATTTCTGACACTAACATTTATCTGTCAGTCACAAACATTCAAATTTTCAACTATTTTCCATGGCATTCTTTCGGCTGTAAAATTTATTAAAACAGATTTTATTATATATTATATTTTTTTTATCTCTAAATCTATAGAATATATAAAATAATTATATGTATCAGATAGAGAATTTAATTTTATTTAATATTACGAAAAAAAAAAAATTCAAAAAATAATATTTAGAAGATTTTTTTTCAATAGGTAATCTTCTACTTCCGGTTGTCCAATTGTTACCAAAACCTTTTCAGATCTTCCCATGAATGTCCGATTGGGAAATACGTAGTTAAACAAATATAAAGTCTTATAGTTTTTGAGTAATGGTCCTTCCAACATCCCACACACACACACACACACACACACACACACACACACACACACACACACACACACACACACACACACACACACACACACACACACACATAGACACACACACACACACACACACACACATCCACACACACACACACAGACATCATCGTAAAAATGTTAAAATCGGATTGTAGGGACCTTAAAACGTGCTTATTCAATAAAATCTGGATATGCGATTTTTAGCATGAATGCAATACCTCTCTTAGCGAGAGGTAAAAAGTATACTGGCTAGACGGTTGTATATAGATATAACATGAGCATTACCATTAAGTCCCTTGTTAATATGCATGCCAAGAATATTAACTGACATGCCCATATTAAGTTGAAGTTTAGTGGCTATAATTCGATTTTGAGTTTTATGTTTATGGAGTAGTAATTTATTTGAAGAAAACCATAATTCAGCCTTTAGAAACTATTCGAACTCTCAAGGTTAAGAGACTGAAAATCTAGATGGCTTGTAATAATCGATGTGTCATCAGCAAAAAGTACACTATTAATTGGTTTCATAAAATTTGGAAAATCATTAATATAAATAATGAATAAGAGAGGGCCCAAAATAAAGCCTTGATGACCACCATGTGTAACGTTTAAATAGTTTGAATAGTTACCATCAATGAATACACTTTGAACATGATTTTGTAAATAAGACTTAAAAATATTAAGAGCTAATCCCTCAATAGCACAGAACTAAAGCTTTTTAATTAATAAATCGTGAGACACATAAGGTAATTGCCATATGCTTCTTACTCTCAAGTCCTTCGACTATACAATTCATAATATTAAGAACAGCTTGAGTAGTGGATTTGTTGCATCTAAAGCCGAATTGTTGAGCATTCAAAATTTTATTATCATCAATATGCTTATTGAGTCTGTTTTTTAGGATAATTTCAATTTTTTTGGATACTACTGGAACAATTGAAATTGGACTATAATTCTCCAAGTTTTCAGAATCACCCTTTTTTAAAAGAGGAATAACTTTTGTCATTTTAAAAGTATCCGGAAATAAGACCTGATCCATACATTTATTAAACAGAGAGACAAGTGGTTCAACCAAGAAATCAATAATATCCTTAACAAGATTATTACTAATATTGAAAACATCCATGCATCTAGATCTCTTTAGCGATTTAATTGCATTGTAAACTTCAACATCAGTGTGTTCAAAAGAAGATTTGACAAAAAAATATTAGGCATACTTGTAATGATATCTTCAGCTTTAAAATTCGCTTTTTTACCTCTCGCTAAGAGAGGTATTGCATTCATGCTAAAAATCGCATATCCAGATTTTATTGAATAAGCACGTTTTACAATCCGATTTTAACATTTTTACGATTATGTCTGTGTGTGTGTGTGTGTGGATGTGTGTGTGTGTGTGTGTGTGTGTGTGTATATATGTGTGTGTGTGTGTGTGGGATGTTGGAAGGACGATTACTCAAAAATTATAAGACTTTAAATTTGTGTAACTACGAATTTCCCAATCGGACATTCATGGGAAGATCTGAAAAGGTTTTGGTAACAATTGGACAACCGGAAGTAGAAGATTCTTGAAAAAAAATCTTCTAAATAATATTTTTTGAAAGAAAAATAAATTCTCTTTCTGATACATTTAAATATTTTATAATATATTCTATAGATTTAGAGATAAAAGAAATATAATATGTAAAATAATCTGTTATAATAAATTTTACAGCCGAAAGAATGGCCATGGAAAATAGTTGAAAATTTAAAATCAGATAAATGTCAGTGTCAGAAATCCAAAGACATTACTGAAGACTTTTTCTGGGAAGTACATACATTATATTATTTCTTAATGTATTAATAGAATTGGAAACATTAAAAATTAGAAGAGGACAAAAATTCTTCATCAAAAATGAATTTAAAATTAAACAATCTAAATGTATATGGAATAGATATATGCGTAAGTAGAATTTTTGGTGTAGAGTGCAGGTATACAAGAAATGTTAAATACAATAGGGTGCGAGCAGTCATATGATTTTGTTGGCCTTGACAAGCAGATATGGGGGCCAATGTCAGAATGATAGCTAGTAATTATGTATATGGATGTCAAATATCATAATTTCTCATTCTAAATTTAGTGATTTTCCAATTCCATGTGGAGCAGAATTAAATGTTAAATATCTAAGGCATACAAGTAAATTTTAAACTCCTGGTGATAAATTAACTACGTAAATTTAGAAAATCTTGAAATTTTTAATGAAAAATTCTAACATTTAACATCTATGTACATAATTACTAATTATCATTCTGAAACGGGCCCATACATCTACTTGTAAAGCCCAAAAATGTAACATTACTGTTCGCGCCCTATACTAATGTAACCAAAAAAAGGAAGCGGCGAGAGATATTGTGCTGGCCACAACAGATTTTTTGATACTATTGGATGCTACATACACAAAATAATCATTATATTAATGAACTGTAAAATTTTGAGAAACAGAATTGACATTAGTATTATTTCTTTCAAAATTAATTACTTTATAGCTATTTTTACTTATGTTATCTGAAGTATTTATAAAATTACTGTATGAACGAGCTTTAGCCATTTTTATTTCTTTTCTATATTAATTACGTTTTTTAATAAACATAGCTTTAGTCATCATGTCACTGGAGCGATTTAGATGCTCCTTTAAAATGATTAAATCAGATCTCATTTTGTCAAGATCAGAATTAAACCAGTTTACTGGTGGTTTAGTATTCTTAATAGTAACTTTCCTATACGGAAAATATATTTCAATAAGATAAGAAAGATTATTCAGAATACTGGAAGCATCATTATTTGCATCCATCCAAGTAACATCGAAATAAATATGGAAATTTAGGTCAAATAAAACATACTTAAAGTTTTGGGCATTAATGTAATTGAAGTTTCTTGATTGAATCATCCTCTGACCGTTATAGGATTTAGAGTCGTTCAAGATAAAATATTGACCACTCTGTGATCAGACAAACCTGGATCATAAACGCCAGCAACATAACAGATGGATTATATGTTTGTCAGGACATTGTCTAAACAATTTCTAGAAGTTGCAGTCACTAGTGTATTCTTTAATAATAACTTTTAAACCAAAAGAACTAATTAAGTTCATAAAATCAATATCATCCTGCTTAGGGTTATCTGAAATAAATTTAATATTAAAATCACCAACTAAAATAATCTGTTTATTGCAGAGCTTCAACTTATTTAAAAGAAGTTCAAAAGTAGTAAAAAAATCTTTAAAATTAGCTGCACTAGATCTGTAAACAGTAACTATAAGTATATTGTATTCAATAAGTAGAATGCCACAAAATCCTGCATGAACCACAAGACAGTATTCAGTATAGATCAACATGTTTATATTTGATATTTTCTATCATAAAAATGGCAACTCCACCAGCTTAAGAGGCTCTCTACAAAAAGAGGAACAAGGAATATAACCAGGTATTTTAACAAGTTTTATAAAGCTTTGATCGAACCAGTGTTCCGAAACACAAACAATGTCATAATTATTTTTATTTAAAAAATGTGGCAATATCTAAAATGAGTGCGATATAGTATAAGTTATCCCACGGTGATAGATAAAATAACGTAAATAAGGCTTGTTTTGGGCTTCCACCTTAACAACGAAACTTATTGTCACCATAAATCAAACAAGAAAAAAATATTTAGTTGCGTTTAATAAGCATTGACCGTTAAATTTATCTACCGAAAATTAATTTAAATGTTATGTTTGTTGAAAAGCTTTTAAATCGATTCAATTTCCTTTTATTGTACATCCATGTTCTATCCAGCGGTTACGATTAAAACGAAAAAATAATTCAGCAACGAATCATGCTGAATTTTTATTTAAATTGAAGTTGAAACGTGAACTGCAATTTAATTATTAGCGCGAGAAAAATGATTTGAACCGTTTATAAGAGCTCCCATGATTACTGTTTTCAAAAATAACATAAAATTTGTTTCCAGCTAAACTAGGAAATGTCCGTCGATTTTAATTCGGCACGATGACAATACTTGCAATGAGCAATTATTATAATATATTCATACATTTCATATTATGTGTTATCATAACACATTATATTCTGTTTATCTCCGTAAATTCTGTTGTAATGATTTGTTACAAATTCATTTTATAATGTTCAAACTAATATGGTATGCGTATTTACATTAATTAATATTAATATTAGATTGCAATTTGCTTCTATCCTCAAAATAATTTAACCATTAGTACTTATTATGCTTGAAATTACAAATTATTATTTCATAGGTGTAACTATAGTTGACGGATTACATTACATATTATAATGTAGTTGTTCACTACTAGTTAAATTCGTGTACATTTATTGGACATGTGAAGGATTTTGGATTTTACATATTGTTAAATTATGCATTATTCTATTATGATTATTAGTATTTAAATAGTGAAACTATTTGCTGAAATAAATTTTACCATTTGTTTAATACATAACTGATAATGCCGTTTATAATTTACCCTACATATAATTTTTAAGGAAGTGATAAATACTTAACAGAAAAAAATCAGATTCAAAATGGAAAACCTATTGACATTAAGCATTAAGCTATTAATGTGTTTAATTTGAAAATGTTTTTCGCATTAAATGTGAAGATTTCTGAAAGAACAAAGTGAGTTCGACAACACGTCACGTACGAAGAACCTGATTTTGCAATGTGTCATATACAATATTTTGCTCAATGCCATTTAGATTTAATATTTATTATATATAATTGAAGCATTTATATTTAAACAAATATGTCTTAAGATATATGTATGTGATATTACATAATAATTTCGAATAAAAATGTTCTATATATTGGTCTAATTCTAATACATTATAGAAACAGATAATGCTTCGCCCCTACTAAAATTTCCTTAAGAAAATTACAAAGTGTTTTTGAAACTTTATCTTTACAAATTGTTTTTTTTTCCTTGTAAACAAAGAAAGCTATTCCCTTTTTAAAGCTCTAAGTACCAGTATTACTTTATGACAAAGAGTAATATGTTGTTATAACAGTTCAATGTGTTCAATTTGGCGGAATTTAGTTCAGTGTAATTGACTTATTAAAAACATGAAACATTACTAGCAGATTGTAAATTATATCACAAGATCTGGCTCCTTTCCAAAACCATGTGTCATGGGTAAAACCAGAAAATACGATTACTATGCGAATAAATTTAATATAAAAACTCTTCTTTTTAACATTTTATCTGACAGAATGTGTGATAAATTACCGTACGGATCCTGGCCACAGAGCCATTGAACCATTGGTAGCCGGCCTTTCATACGCGCACGGGAAATATTACACGGACATTCAAATGCTCTTCACGACAGCTTACTTCTACCCACACGATTTATTGCATATAAATATTTCACTTATGAGTCTATTGCTTTAAGAACCAACACTCAAATACGAATAGAAACAATGTAGATAGTTATTAACGTATCGACAGAAACTAAATTTATTGATACTATCGATAAAAATAACGAGCACTATGTCCAATTTTCAGGAGTGTAAAATAGGACATATTTCAAAATAGACAGTCGTAGTTTTCAGAAACACATCTTCACACTGTATAACTCTACAGCAAAACTTCTTTAAAACTAATCAAGATATTGTAATTGTTACTATTAAATCAATTTATGATGTTGTGGTAGCCAATTTTTCCTTTTAAAATTCAAGCAAGTACAAAAGATATTCCAATATTTGCATTTATCATCTCACACTTACGAGTGTATGCCAAAATTTCCGGATACTAATGAAAAATATAAAATACATACTGTGATTATTTTGTCAAGTGATGTATAAATACAGCATACAGTATTTTTTTTAAAGATGTCCGATCAAGGTCATCTTTATCATGAACGAATTAACAAATTGGCATACATTTATCTCTTTCCTTTGTAAAGGCTAAAAGCGTGTGCGATAAGGATGGATATAACACGCTTGTCTTTCAAAAATTCATATTGTTTCGACTAAGTTAAGATATTCCACTTTAAACCGATGCTTGTTGTTCATAATACTTTCGCTGTAACGTAAGTTTATTTATTAATTCAGATACATTACCTTGATTCATAGCCGTACAAACAACGTTATTTTCTGTCAGTGTCAGTGTCACTGACATTGTATCAGTATATTATTTTTCCCATATTTGGTTTTACATTTGCTAATAAACTTATTAGTTGGCTTATTTTTTAATTTTGAATGCTTTTATTCTAACATATATTTTTATAATAATAAAATAACAGTAGTATCTTATGTACCTTCATAAAAACTAAAAAAACGACACTACTGGAATTTTCAGAATGGGCGGAGCAAAAATCTGAATTCATACAATTCGTAGATGACCTTGATCGGACATCTTTCAAAAATTTTACTATACATATTTTCATACGTAATATAACAAGTGATAAGATTTTCATCGATGATATTCTCGAGTGAAACCGAGTTGCGGATTTCATGAGACCGAAGGACGAGTGAAATGTGCTGCTTCGGTTTCACGAGTAATATCTTCGATTATTAATTATATCACAAGCTTATATTTAATGAAAGAATATAATGAATTTTTGTAACACATTATATGTGCTGCTAACCTATTTCATATATTGTATTAAAACATGGTTAATTTTATAATTTCCTTATTATTTTCATCATTTTCGATATCAACCCAACGACTATCGCACATTTATAAACTCAAAATTAATTGTCAATTTTATTAAATAAAGAAAACATATCACTTGGTAACGAATATTGCTCATTATTGCATAAAATTATTAATTAAACATTTTATTTTGGTAAACTGACAATTACAAAATCATCTATACTCGTATAAACGCTTTATTTTATTTTCATACAGACAGGATTACTCAATTTGTTTTAATTTTTTTCGTTATTTACTAATTTTTGTGTCATTATCTCTGGACAAATATTTATTTTTACAGATAATATATTATTTGCTTGTCAAGGCCAACAATGTCACATGACTCCTCGCGCTCCTTACTTATGTAACCAAAAACGAGTGTGGCAAGAGGTATTGTGCTGGCCACAACAGATTTTTAGCTTATGAAAGCGAACAAAATGTTACTATTCATTTTAATGTGCTCCAGAGAAAAATATAATTTTGTTAAAATTCTTGTTTTCTTTACTGCTTCCCATTTTTGTTTATTGTCAATGTTGCACCTCCAATGCGTATGTGCAGTTACAAAGTTTACATTCTCTACGCATTGTATACATATGAGATTATTCTTTATGTTGTCTTCGTATTGTTTACGTTTGTAAGTAAACTATGATAGTTCACGCGTAAACACACATCTCTGTCATTTATAGTTATTGGTAAATTATTTTTTAGAAGACCACTTCAGAATATCATACATACTTCATTTTACGTAAGGAAATAGCAGGTGGCGCTTGCAACAATAAATATTTGTTATCTGTAAAAATGTACAAGACCTGAATATTGAAAATCTGATGTGACCAACAAAATATCTCCCGCCATTTACCTATGGGGTCTCGTTGCCGCGTGCCTGATGTCTGGTCGCGAATCTGGGGAATCCGATTTGATCCCGATCAACGCCAAATAATTTGAATTTTAAATGGCATAAAATTAACCCTTCTGGTAAACGCCCGCGCAATACAAATATGTCATTATCATTACCGAAATGTGTGTATAAATCAGATTAGCACACCCAGCAATGAATAATATGCCGTGATAATATATTTATTTGTTTCTTTATTTAAATACATACCTGCATATTTACTAATGCTAGAAATTATGTATTTTATGTTCCTTTCCATAAAACTATTGTTCTCTTTACAATTTTACTTTTAAAACGTTACTATTATTAATTTGAAATGATTATTTTTTTGACAGTAACATTATCTGTCAGTTATATACATTTGAGCTGAACTATGTAACCACGGAGGTGTTTAAAGCATATGCTCCGAGATATAATTTTTATATTACTTTATAAATATATCCATAAAATATATAGAAAAAAATCTGTTGTGGCCAGCACAATACATCTCGCCACTTCCTTTTTTTGGTTACATAAGTATAGGGCACGAACAGTCATGTTACATTGTTGGCCTTAACAAGCAGATTTGGGGGCCCATTTCAGAATGATAATTAGTAATTATATACATAGATGTCAAATGTCAGAATTTTTCATTAAAAATTTCAAGATTTTCTAAATTCACGTAGTTAATTTGTCACCAGGAGTGTGGAATTTACTTGTCGAGGAAAATAAACCACATGGAATTTGAAAATCTGACATCGGCCCCATATCTGCTTGTCAAGTCACATGACTGCTCGCGCGCTAATGTATTTAACATTTCTTGTATACCTACACTCTACACCAAAAATTCTACTTACATCTATTCCATATATTTAGATTATTTTAAATTTAAATTCATTCTATGAAGAAATTTTGTCCTACTCTTCCAATATTTCGAGATGTTTCCAATTCGTTGTCGGAAGTAACAGTATTTCTGAAGGGTATGTGTAATATACGTATAATGTTAAATATTTAACTATTAATACAATAAGAAATAATGTACTTCCCAGAAAAAGTCTTCAGTAATGTCTCCGGATTTCTGACACTGACATTTATCTGTCAGTTACAAACAATTTAAATTCTCAACTATTTTCCATGGCATTCTTTCGGCTGTAAAATTTATTACAATAGATTATTTTATATATTATATATCTTTTATCTCTAAATCTATAGAATATATAATAAAATATTTAAATGTATCAGACAGAGAATTTAATTTTCTTTAGTACAACCAAGAAAAAATTTCAAAAAATAATATTTAGAAGATTTTTTTTCGAGAATCTTCTACTTCCGGTTGTCCAATTGTTAACCAAAACCTTTTCAGATCTTCCCATGAATGTCCGATTGGGAAATACGTAGTTAAACAAATATAAAGTCTTATGGTTTTTGAGTAATCGTCCTTCCAACATCCCACACACACACACACACACACACACACACACACACACACACACACACACACACACACACACACACACACACACACACACACACACACACACACACACACACACACACACACACACACACACACACACACACACACACACACACACACACACACACACACACACACACACACACACACACACACACACACACACACACACACACACACACACACACACACACACACACACACACACACACACACACACACACACACACACACACACACACACACACACACACACACACACACACACACACACACACACACACACACACACACACACACACACACACACACACACACACACACACACACACACACACACACACACACACACACACACACACACACACACACACACACACACACACACACACACACACACACACACACACACACACACACACACACACACACACACACACACACACACACACACACACACACACACACACACACACACACACACACACACACACACACACACACACACACACACACACACACACACACACACACACACACACACACACACACACACACACACACACACACACACACACACACACACACACACACACACACACACACACACACACACACACACACACACACACACACACACACACACACACACACACACACACACACACACACACACACACACACACACACACACACACACACACACACACACACACACACACACACACACACACACACACACACACACACACACACACACACACACACACACACACACACACACACACACACACACACACACACACACACACACACACACACACACACACACACACACACACACACACACACACACACACACACACACACACACACACACACACACACACACACACACACACACACACACACACACACACACACACACACACACACACACACACACACACACACACACACACACACACACACACACACACACACACACACACACACACACACACACACACACACACACACACACACACACACACACACACACACACACACACACATACACACACACAGATATCATCGTAAAAATGTTAAAATCGGATTGTATGGACCTTAAAACGTGCTTATTCAATAAAATCTGGATATGTGATTTTTAGCATGAATGCAACACCTCTCTTAGCGAGAGATAAAAAGTATTAAGAGAAACTTGTAGAAAATGGAATAATCTTTAATTTTTATAATAACAAATTGCGAAAAAAATACATTTAAAGGTATTTTTTGAAGAAAAACTATCTTGAGCTTCAAGTAAACTGCCATTTCCGGTTATCCGATTGCCACCAAAATCTAATGGCTTCTTTCCATATTAGAACAAGGTAGGAAATACATGGTTTCAAAAGTTTCTGAATGATAGTATTTGACTTTGAATTTATAAGATAATGTCTCGTTATTAAATAAAATTGACTTTTGGACTTCCATTATCTTTATTTTATTTAATTGTTGTTTAAATACATGCACATTTCCAGATTGTTGGAAAACTACCAAGATATGTCCAGTTTTAAAATCTGGTGAACCATCCAATATTCGTAACTACCGACCTATTGCTATACTATCAAATTTTTCAAAAGTTTTTGAGATAATTTTGCATAATAAAATATTTGCACAAATAAAAAATTATATATCACCGTATCAACATGGCTTTATATCTAAGAGATCAACGGTGACAAATCTGTGTTCTTTTTCACAATTTGTTATTAACGTGTTAGATAATCGTGGTCAAGTTGATGTGGTATACACCGATTTTGCAAAAGCCTTTGACCGAATAGATCACGGTATCCTGTTAAACAAACTTTCAGATATTGGCTTCCACGCCAAAATAATTAAATTATTTTCGTCTTATTTATCTGACAGGAAACAATTGGTAATGTACAATGGATCAACATCAAATGAATTTTTTGCAAAATCCGGAGTACCACAAGGGTCAAATCTTGGTCCATTATTATTCCTGATTTTCATAAATGATTTGCCTAATTACATATCATGTGAAATATTAATGTTTGCAGATGACGTTAAAATTTACCAGCCAATTATAACAACTGACAATTGCTTACATTTACAACAAAATATTGGTCACATGCAATTATGGTGTGAAAAAAACAAATTAGCTTTGAATATTGATAAATGTAAAATTGTCACTTATTATTACACAATTATTCCATAAATACATTACATATAAAACTAAAACAATTACCCCTTAACCTTAAATAATAATATAAGCTAAAAGCTAAATACGTATTTCGAGAACTAAGTTCTCATCATCAGTAGAACAAAACAAAAGTTTAAGCAGAGAAGTTAAGATTACTCAACATGTAAACCATGTCAGAGGTCTAACAACTCTGAGTTGTTAGACCTCTGACATGGTTTACATGTTGAGTAATCTTAACTTCTCTGCTTAAACTTTTGTTTTGTTCTACTATGATGAGAACTTAGTTCTCGAAATACGTATTTAGCTTTTAGCTTATATTATATTATTATTTAAGGTTAAGGGGTAATTGTTTTAGTTTTATATATATTTTTAACCTTAGACTCCTCCTATTATTGTAAATACATTACCATTATGCAGGGAATACAAAATAAAAGATTTGGGTGTAATTTTTGACCCTAAATTTACATTCGATCTACAAATTCATAATGTCATAAAATCAGCTAATAAGTCACTCGGCTTCATCATACGTAATTGTAAACCTTTTATAAATGTCAATGCATTAATATCACTCTTTTATTCACTTGTGCGATCTACTCTTGAATACTGCATCATTGTTTGGTACCCGCTATACAATAACCAAAAACAACAGGTTGAAAATGTACAAAGAAAATTTCTGAAATATCTTTGGTTTAAGGTACATAATGTGTATCCCGAAAGAGGTTTTAGTCATAGTTTGCTATTATCATCATTTGGTGTTATAACACTACAGACACGTTTCATATTACACAGCCTTTCATTTTTACACAAATTATTACACAGTGACATTGACTGCAGTGCGTTATTATCTGAACTTAAATTCTCAGTTCCTACATACGCTTCTCGTAAAGTAAATACTTTTTACAACAATATTGCCAAAACTAATTTAATGCTCAGGTCGCCCATTTTCACTTGTTGTGATAACTACAACCAAATATGTACCTCATGTGATATATTTTGTTGTACACTGTATTCATTACGTTCAACTGGAATTTCTTATTTTGAAATTGATTGTTAATCTTTATTGTGAATCACTTGTTACTGTTACATATTTATTTGTTATTTACCTTGTAACTGGATATTTTCTGTTGGGTAATAAATTATTATTATTATTATTATTATTATTAACAAAAACACAAATTGTCACAACGTTTCGGTAGCTGATATCTGCTGCCGTCATCAGGTGAACTGATACTAACTAATTCCTAATATTCCGAGCCTTATATCTAGTGTTATGAGGGTGGTCAAGCGTGGTTGGGAGTTTAAATGTATCTGGTGATCCGTGCCATGGCACCGCCGAAATCAGCAGGATCTGAAAAAGGAATCTACCAGGTGGATTGTGAATGTGGGAAAGTGTACATAGGCGAAACTAAGAGGCCACTGGATATCAGGATGAAGGAACACAAACGGCATACAACAAGAGGAGAAACATCGAAATCAGGAATTGCAGACCACGCATGGGAAAACCATCACAGAATTTTATGGGACAACGCGGAAATCATCTCCAAAGAGGATCACACTTTCAAACGAAAGTTTAAAGAGGCCGCATACATCATGATAAATCGGGAAAAGGTCTTCAGCCATGCCAGTGTAGAAATTAAACCACTTTGGAAGAAGATCATTTCTCAAAACACTTCATTGAAGATCATAACCAGGGAACCACCAATTGAAGAACCGGCACAGTCCATTGCACAGGAGACAACAACCAATCATGGATCACCAGATACATTTAAACTCCCAACCACGCTTGACCACCCTCATAACACTAGATATAAGGCTCGGAATATTAGGAATTAGTTAGTATCAGTTCACCTGATGACGGCAGCAGATATCAGCTACCGAAACGTTGTGACAATTTGTGTTTTTGTTAATAAAGATAATGGAAGTCCAAAAGTCAATTTTATTTAATGATAGTATTTGAGGTAGAGCGTAAAAAGTATCCACACACACACACACACACACACACACACACATGTTAAAAATAGATTCTAGGGACCTTAAAACGTGGTCATTTATCAAAATCTTGATATGCGATTTTTAGCACGATCCCTATACCTCCCTTACCAAGGGTAGCGGGAGGTAAAAATGACAACAAGATATGGTTAAATATCATTTATAGCCGATTGCACCAGTATTTTAATTGGGAATTAAACAAAAAATTAAAATCAATGTTTTTATATGTATAAAATATATATGGTGATTTTAACTTAATTTTTATTTAATTCACAATTAAAATATTGGTGCTGCTGCCCATTACTTGATAACTGACAACAGATAGATGCTTTTTTTTTGTTTATGTGAACTAGGCTTGCATTCTGACCAAACAAAGGACAGAATTAATATCCCTATCTAAACCAACGCTATTTTCTTACGTGAAATGAGGTATAGTATGATACAATGATGAGACCAAGTCAACACAGCCACGCAGCTTGGTTTTGTTCGTTGAATGTTCGAAAAAGACACTAGGTACTGTTATTTGAAATATGTTATCACAATATTTTTTGTGATTTTCTAAAAATAACGTTCATAACTCGCTCGAAAGTAATATCGTATTGCTCGTGTACTCATACTCGCACGATAATTCTCACTTTCGATACTTGTTATAAAATATATATATGTATATAGAACGGAATCTGAATGAGCATTCAAAACTGCACAACATTGCCCATTTAGCCGACTTCGTAGATCTTATAGTTTCCGAGATCCCAATGGTAATTCAATTAATTTGGGACACCCTGTAAATAGACTGTTAAAAAAAGGGTAGAAAATTTTAAGAACATATAGTACTGACTAAAAATGAGTAAAAAAAGCTTAGGTCTGGTCTTCAATAGCTTCCGAAATACAAGGCAGTAAAAAATAATTTTTAACTGGGTTTACGTCTGTTATCTCGAAAACTAT
Organism: Harpalus rufipes; assembly: GCA_951394225.1. Classification (NCBI taxonomy): domain Eukaryota; kingdom Metazoa; phylum Arthropoda; class Insecta; order Coleoptera; family Carabidae; genus Harpalus; species Harpalus rufipes. Next base: position 21,924,886 of record OX596280.1, read on the forward strand.
GAGATATTAAATGAGACTTTTTGTATACCTTTTAGAGGTCAAGATGTGCCATTGATTTTTTGTTTAAATATCAAGTTAAATGTTGTATCAACCTCACCTAGTACTTAATTTTCAAGTAACTATTAGAAATAGAGAAACAATGTTTCAAATAAAATTTTATTGATTTTTTATGTAAATCAAATATGTGAAAAATAAGATACTGACAAAATGTCAGTGTCAGTGGCAGAAAATAACACTATACGCAGGGCTATATCAAGGTATCTGAATGAATACATAAACTTACGTTACAGCGAAAGTATTGTCAACAACGAGCATCGTTTTAAAATGGAATGTCGTAACTTAGTCGAAATAATTTTTAAAAGATAAGCGTGTTATATCCATCCATATCGCACACGCTTCTAGTCATTACAAATGAGAGAGATAAATGTATGCGAATTTGTTAATTCGTTGATAACACAGATGGCTTCTTTCAAAAAAAAAAATACTGTAGCTTTATTTTATTATATATGCAATTTTGAATATTGTTCTCGTTATTTGTGGAGGAAAAAATAATTCTATTTAAATTTAAATCTGCCTAAATATACCGCCTACAATTTTCAATCTGTTTTGTAACGAGGAAGTAGGGGTTTAATTTTACATCACCGTAAACTGGATAGTACGTGGGGTAATCGAAGAAAAAAAATTATTGTAATAGAGTTGAAGTTGAGATGATTTACATAAATACCTTGTTATTTATCGGTACAAGAAGAACTATATTAGGTGTTGAAGTATTAAAACATTCTATTACTTGTCAGTGTCAAATGTCACCAGTCATAATATTAATAATTAAGGTGGCTGTTGTTGTTTTGTATCGTATCAATGTTGTTATATATTTTTGCCTGATTTTGTCTTGTCATCTTTCTTTGTAATTTACTGCAAATATAATATTCTTTGAAAAGCATATTGATCTTATTTTATGTGTACGATCTATAGTCATCAATATTAGGTATTTTATCAAAAATACGTACATAACTCGTTGAGCTTACATAACGATAAAATATACAAACCACGCCTCTGATACTTTTCAGAATAAAAAATAACCGAATTTTGCCCATTGTACCACTTATGGAACAAATTGTTTTTCTAATATTTCCTAATTTGCAAAAACTTCATAACTTTAAATATTCTTGCTTGTTTTACTGCTATAAGCTATACAATTCTATTTGTATGTTTATTCAATTTGTTTCGTAGAAAGGTGGTTTGAATTCTAGAAATAATATTTCTTATATTCGGATTTCATATCATATCAACATGGTAAAAAAAGTAAGTTTTTTTTATAATGTATTTCATTTTTTATGTATTACTCTAATTTACTTCTGCAATATTTATAGAATTATTGTTAACAAAAAATATAATAAAATACCAGTAGAATTAATTTTCGTTGCAAAAAATATTAATTTTAAAAATCAAAATACTTGGGCAAAAATTGGCTAAATGTACAGCTTTATAATATTAATTGAGTGTAGGACTTCGTTCATTTTAGAAAAGTACATTAAAATTCAAAGAAAATCACCCTAAGGAAATACATAGAGTTGTCATTGTATCACATACGATCTATTTACACTTGTACGCACGTACCTAGAAGAAATATTTACAACTAAATTAAATTATTAAAGTATCAATCTCAACAGATCGTCCAATTAGTTTATAACAATTTTCGTTTTTTAATTCGAAAATTTTATAGTACATTTCATATAAGAAAACAGCAGATGGCAGAGAGTCAATATGTATTAAATAAATTATTTATTACTAAACGAATTGAATAAATACAATATAAGTAATGGATGAAATAGGCAATAGCAAAATGCACAATATAATACCAAAAATTAACAAAACTACCAAAACACAACGAAACACAGATTATCGACGCCAAAATCAAAAATTCATCTTTATCACATGACTGACAGAATGACGTGAATATTTTAAAATTACATTTGTTACCACGGTTACAATATAGTTTCTTTTTCATTTTTGCCGTAGGTTGAACGAAACAAACAAAACACCGACGATAATGAGATAGCGAATAAAAGCCTCATAAAGGGTTTTTCAATAAGGGCGGGTCGATGTTGAAATGTAATAAAACAAGCTGTGTGTGAAGTATTAACGAAATTCTGTCTTTATTGGAGAGGCCCATGTATGGAATATAACATCGTTCAAATGTCCGCTGCGGGTTATCACGGTGGCACGGATCCGAGTGGTCCAATTTTTAATGACGCTGCCGCATAGATCCGACTGAATTTGAGCGATGATATTGGTTATGTTGACTTTAAGGACATCGGTCGATTGCGGCATATTGGCATAGACCTACGACTTCCAGAAACCCCACAAGAAAAAGTCTAGCGGGGTCAAATCGCACGATCTTGGTGGTCAATTCACGTCACCTCTGTGAGAGATAACCATACCCTCAAATCGTTCATGCAGAATGTCCATCGTGGCGTCCGCTGTGTGTACCTCCATATCGTTCACTTTGGGCCAAAATAAATCGGTTATCATCGTTCTGTAGTGCTAGCCGTTGACGGTGATGGCCTCACCAATGTCGTTTTCAAAAAAGTACGGATCAATGACGCCGCCGGCCCAAAATTCGCACCAAACAGTAACTTTTTGTGGATGCATTACCACCTGGTGAACCTTGTGTAGGTTGGCGTCGTCCCATATACGGCATTTAGCTTGTTAACATAGCCATTCATCCAAAAATGCGCCTCGTCGCTAAAGATGATTTTTCGGCCAAAATTGGGGTCCTCTTCCAAACGCTCCGAAGCCCAGTCAGCGAATAAACGACGTTGTCTATGGTCATTAACTTTGAGCTCCTGGGTCAGTTGGATCTTGTATAGTTGTAGGCCCAAGTCCCGACGCAAAATTCGCCAAGTTGAAGTCTGCGAAAGGCCGAGTTCTTGTATACGGCGAGGAATTGACTGTCTGGGGTTCTCCTGCATACTTTCACGGACCGCGGCAACGTTCTCGGCCGATCTGGCGTTCCTTTAACGTCGTCTCGAATTTGGCCACCAAACGTTGGAGAGTCGACTTTAATTACTTTATTATTAATAAACAAATTAGAAAATATTATAAAAATATATAAATATATAATTGTTCCAATATTTTATGGTGTATTATGAAAAGATTTCCGTGGCTCAATGGTCAGCATAGCTGCTTTTGGAATACTAGATTTTATCGATATAGACTGTTTTGATTGTTGTACTTAATCATTTGTTGTTAATTATATTCTCTTTATGTTTTACAAAGGTATTATTATTTCTAAATTATTATGATAAGAAATAAAAGACAGATTTTTAAATGTTTAATATTTTTTTGTAAAAACTAAAAAATTGTCCTACTGGAGAATCGAACCCAACATATTTTATATTACATCATTAAATATTTAAACAATTATTTATTTATAAATTTTTATTTTCCCCAATTTATACAATAATAATGTAACTAATAATAAATAGCGAGGTAATGTAGTATTATCTATATATAAATGAATAAATAAATAAATGAGGTTAATAAAATCAATTCTGATTAGGCAGTGTTCATCACTTCGAGATATTAATGTACTATGTTCAAATATGTAAAGTATGTGGCATTTGTACTTATTAATTAATTTCGGAAAATAATGCTTCTTATGGGGCCTGTCTCTGACAAATCTTAGATTTCTTAGACGTAATTTCCATCTCGAGTTACATCAACAAGATGACAAAATTAAGTTGACAGGTGCCAAATGTAAATAAATCCTAGCTCAAAAGTTATAATTTCATTTGATCCTGAAACCTTAACGTTCTTTCATTAGATGTAAATTCCAAGCTATTACGAGATAGATTGTGAGATACACTTGTACACTGACAATTGAAGCGACAGACACACAGATATCAACGAAAAACAAACAAAACTAGTTATGTTGTATTATAGTAACTTCTGAATGTATTTATTTACAATACTTACAATGTGAAATTTTGTACAGCTACGATTTCTCCATTATATTCGTATATGTACATATACTGAGGCAATTGGTAAAAATCCATTCTGTTATTTCTATTCTTCATGCATTTCATTTTCCATTTGCGCAATATGCTATTTAAATGTAAAAATAATGTAAAACATCAAACGTGACAGGGAAAATATGAAAAATTGTAGCAGTCTCCACATTTATTACATATTTTATTGTGCATGACAATTCAAAAATCCAATATCTGAAATACCTCCGACATTACAAAGTTTTACTCTTGTTGCGCAGATACGAAGCTTTTTAATCCTAGCAAGATTTTTCCATTCGCCGTATCAGACATGAATATATTATTATTTACGTCCCAACAAATGAATTTAAAGCGTCCCACTAACGAAGTGCAGTCTTACAGACAGCAGAGTATGCAATGTGTCCGGCGTGAAATTATGCATGCATTCCCAACTTCTGAAACATTTTTCTTCGGTATTAAAACGGACAATCCAAAGTTTGTGAATTTTACAATTTATGTTGAGCTAGTTTTATTTTGGAAAAGTCATCTTGCTTCGAACATACGCAGGTTGTGTCTTTGAATAAAAATATCAAGAAGTTTTATGTTTGAATTTATGGTAGTTCAGCTGAGTTTTATTTGTTGTATTATGCTTTACATTGTAATAACTGCTCATTTTATTATTCTGATGAAGATGTATATTAGTTTCTGCCTGCCTTTTTGAAATGTTATTTCTACTTTGTAACTTACATGACGCGAATTTGCGTGCATAGTTTTCTCTAGTTTCCGAGATGTCAGCTAGTTTAAAAATTACTACTATAATCATAAATGTATGTTCTTTTCATATGATTGATATTATTTTTTATATAAATAAATTTTATTGTATTGTAAATTTAAATCTAATTAGATATTTGAATCTTGCAGGACTATTGTATAATTTCAAACACGTTTTAATATTATTTTAATTCAGATAATATATTTCTTTTCATTTTTTAATGGTCTAGAATTAAAATCAATGCTCCCTCCACGATTTTTTCTAGAGTTAGCAACCGTGCGGATACTACAGACTATTGATACAGTGATATACAGAAATCTCCGTACGACAATAATTTCAATCAATGTTAGGTAAAATAGCAGTTTAAAACCTAATATACCAGGTGGCTAATAAAAACGGAATCCTGTTTGAAACTCCATAAATCCGGAGTACCTACATTGAAATATCAATTTAAAATTTTTATTACTTGCACGGTTGAAAAGTATTCCTGTCAAATTTCAAACATTTATATAGAAAAATAAGTGAGTACGGATTTTCTAACTTTTACATACAAATCTTCTATTACACGTTGGTAATTTTATAATCAGTTTAAAGTAAAGTAGGTTATTTATACAAACGAATGTAACTGACAGTGGCAGTGGCATTTCTAGATAATGGTAACATTGTCAAAGCACTGGCCAAGATTTCTTCTAACAATGGTACCTCGCTTAAGTATGACTTGGAGATTCATTGCAAGAATATCGATGGAATAGGTGGCAACTTTCAAGGATAAATTATTCTATTAGATGACTAATAGAAATCAAGTGTCAGAAAACCTCGGAATGGAAGGTCAGTAACTGGTATAAATGACGAAAATCCTGATTTAGAACGAGTTTTCTGAAAATTGTTTCATTAGTCGCTTATAATATGATACAGTTGAAAACTTAGCTTAATGAAAAACGTTAATTTTCCCCGTTTATAAATTATTATTAATTATTAATTAAAAATAATAATTTTCCATTTTTACCTCTCGCTAAGAGAGGTATTGCATTCATGCTAAAAATCGCATATCCAGATTTTATTCAATAAGCACGTTTTAAGGTCCCTACAATCCGATTTTAACATTTTTACGATGATTTCTGTGTGTGTGTGTGTGTGTGTGTGTGTGTGTGTGTGTGTGTAGATGTGTGTGTGTATGTGTGTGTGTGCGATGTTGGAAGGACGATTACTCAAAAACTATAAGACTTTAAATTTGTTTAACTACGTATTTCCCAATTGGACATTCATGGGAAGATCTGAAAAAGTTTTGGTAACAATTGGACAACCGGAAGTAGAAGATTCTTGAAAAAGAATCTTCTAAATATTATTTTTTGAAATTTTTTTTTTTGGTAATATTAAATAAAATTAAATTCTCTATCTGATAAATTTAATTATTTTATTATATATTCTATAGATTTAGAGATAAAAGAAATATAATATATAAAATAATCTGTTTTAATAAATTTTACAGCCGAAAGAATGCCATGGAAAATAGTTGAAAATTTGAATGTTTGTAACTGACAGATAAATGTCAGTGTCAGAAATCCGGAGACATTACTGAAGATTTTTTCTGGGAAGTACATACATTATATTATCTCTTATTGTATTTATAGTTAAATATTTAAAATTATAGGTATATTACACATACCCTTCAGAAATACTGTTAATGCCAACAATGAATTGGAATCATCTCGAAAAATTAGAAGAGTAGGACAAAATTTCTTCATAGAATGAATTTAAATATAAAAAATCTAAATGGAAAGAATAGATATAAGCGAGAATACAGCTCGAAGGAAGACGATATTGAAATGTTATAAACGCAAGATGAAAGTGAAGATGGTCTCCACTCTGCAACGTAAAATACAGAAAAATTGTATCTCATAATAATGAGTAATGAAAGAAAAATGTACTTGGAGAATCTCTTAATTCTTGATCTGTGACTATTATGGAGGTGACAAGTCTAAGTTGAAGGACTTAAATTTGTTTCAAACATTATGGGACAATGTACACCAGCACTGTAGCTAGAGTAACATTGAACTGCGAAAAAGCTATCAAATTCTTCTCAAGTAAGTTGTAAATATTGACAAAATTACACATCGATATAAGAAAATAATCGGAGTGCAATCTATCCATCACTTTATTAATGGGAATTAGTGTTATTTAGATACAACATGTATGAAAAAATAAAATGTAAAAGAAGATATGTAAGAATAGATGCACAATTCAGATTATACATTTTAGCCGCCCAAAATTAATGTTTTTACTAGAAGAATATGAAGAGAAAGTAAACAAGAACGTTGTTCGAATTGAAAATTTCTGTTACCAGCAAAAAAAATATATATAGTAAACTCTACTTTGTAATTTATTGTACATAATTTATGGTAAAATATCCTATAGATTTTGTAAATATATGTGAAAATTGTTTTATGTTGAGTCATGCTCTTATTGAATAATAAAGAAGTTTATACGTCCTAGACTTATATGAATATATTATTTGTATTTCTAAAAATATTCTTTGCTTTATGAATAGAGCCAGGTAAAATATACGGCGAGAGGTTATGTGCTGGCCACATCACATTTTTTTAAACAATTTTTCTACTCTAATTACTTAGAATTGAAACGACAAGAAAGGCAGAAATTATTGTTAATCCTTAATCTACAGTGACTACGAATTAAACACCCAAATTTAATAAAACTAAAGACCGAGCAATATCTAACACCTCGGTAAATGATAATCACTCTTCACTAACTGGTTATATTTAGGTGGTATATCGTCATTTGTTATTTACTATAGATGAAGAATGACCAACACAAATATGAAAGGCCCTCTATTCATACTATTTGAAATACATAGGTTTTTTGGCGTACCACTAATTTTGCCGGTGTGTGTAGTTTCATTGTCTTTTATGTAGAGTAACAGTGAATGCGTTTGACATAATAATTGAGATAATACAATAATGTGAAAATAGCTCTCAATCTCAACTTATTTTGTGACTATTTCTTTCAGTGAGATTTCAAAATGAAATATTAATAGACACTATCGGGCATTTTCGCTACGATTAAAGGAAACTTATCGTTATCGAGTCGATAATATAATTCAATTCCAAGTGATTACTGAGCAACTAAAAGAAAATTTAAGACTTTTTTATTTATTTATTTACAAAAAACATAATATTAGAAGCAGCTAGAGAAAGTTGTGGTATAACGAAGATAACAAATACAAACACGAAAAGAACACAATGGTGGTGCCCCGAAATTAAATACAAAGTAAGAGAAAAGAAAAAAATGTGGAAGAAATATATACAAACAAAAAATATAAATGACTATGAAAAATATAAAGAAATAAGACATGAGGTAAAGTTATTAATAACGAATGCTAAACAAGAGTCATGGAAGGAGTTTGGAAATAAAATGAAAGATAATTTCACACAAAATCAAAAATTATTCTACTCTACTTTAAAACAACTTAGACAAAAGAAAACATACACGATGAAAAGTATAAAAAACAAAGATGGAAAATTTTTGACGGAGGACAAGCAAATAATGGACAGATGGCAATAGTATTTTGAAGAACTTACACGAAATGAAGATACAGAAGAAAATACAGAAAGAAACAATGAAATAGAGATAGATTATGATAGGGAAGGCCAAGACGATAATAATCAGATAAAAATGGAAGAATTAGAAACCGCTATCGGAAAAATAAAAATAGGTAAGGCCCCCGGAATAGACAATATTACCCCGGAGATGATCATATATATGGAAGAATCAGGAAAAGAAGCATTGAGAAAACTTTTAAATGAATGTATAAAACAGAAAAAAGTACCCAAGGAATGGAACATGGGAATCATACTACCTTTACATAAAAAAGGAGACACGAGAGAATGTGCAAACTACCGAGGAATCAGTCTATCTAGCATAATAGGAAAAATTCTGGCGAGAATAATGGACACAAGACTAAGAAACGCACTGGATAGTACTTTAGAAGAAACGCAATACGGTTTTAGAAAAGGTAGGAGTGTACAAGATCCAATTTTCATTTTGAGACAATTAAGCGAAAACATTATTAACAAGAATGGCGAATTACACTTATGCTTCGTTGACCTGCAAAAGGCTTTTGATATGATAAAAAGAGATGATGTACGGGAGTGTTTAAAAAAGAGAGGAGTAAAAAACAACAACTATTGACATAATAAAGGCAATGTATGAAAACAACTCAAACATAGTAAGAATTCAAAACAACGAATCAAAAGAATTCCAATCAAAGATAGGATTAAAACAAGGATGTGTACTGAGTCCACTTTTATTTTCATTAGTCATAGATGATGCAATAAAGAAAGCGAAACATAAAATGAATATGTTCATCTATGGAAATTGGAAAATGCAACCTACGAAATTATCGGAGCTACTATTTGCAGACGACATGGTTATACTGGCAGGAACAGAAACCAAGCTACAACACAATGTTAACATATTGAATATTGAGCTAAGCAAGATTAATATGCAAATGAACGTTGACAAAACAAAAACAATGGTTATTGCGGCAAAAGAAAAGAAACACAACATTTATTTAGATAATAAAAAGTTAGAACAAATGTCTCAATTTAAATATTTAGGCACAATGATTGAAAGTACTGGGAAAATGGATTTAGAAATACACGAAAAAGTAAGGAAAGTAGGAAGAATCTTTAACACCATGAAAAATACCTTTCTAGGAAAAAGAGAAGTACCCAAAAATATTAAAGCAGAAGTAATAAGAAAGGTCGTGACTCCTTCTTTAATCAATGGCAGCGAAACCTGGACATTAACAAATAAACATAAAAGCAGAATAAATGCTATGGAAATGAGGTTCCTTAGAAAAGTAGAAGGGAAAACAAGAAAAGGCAAAATAAGAAATGAAGTGTTCAGGAAAAATCTTAACATGAAGCCAGTTGGAAAAATAATACAGGAAAGACAACTAGGATGGTTGGGACACATACACAGGATGCCAGACGAAAGATTAACGAAGAGAGTGTATGAAACAAGAACACAAGGGAAAAACAGACAAGGTAGGCCAAGAAGAACATGGAGGGAGGAAGTGAAAGAAGCAACAAATGAAAGACAAATACCATGGGGCAACATTAAAGCCGCAGCCCAAGATAGAAAGTCATGGAAAGAGAGGTGCAAGATGTAAACTTCTCAACTCAAACGGTCTTACACTTAGCGGTAGAAAGACCTAGGATTAAGTAAGTAAGTATTTACAAATGTGGCCATACAACAGGACAAGGTCCCAGTTACAGTACAACACAGTTATAATAAATTATACATCTTTTTTTTTCTTGTTACAGACAACAAATATGGTGAAAATTAGCTAACATAGAAAAAGAAAAAGAAACTCATAAAGAGGTAGATAAATGAGTGAAGCTATTTTTTATACACTTATTAAATAAATACAAAGTGCAACTAAATATATTGGATATATGGGAGAAGCATAGCAAATTATTATAACAACACATAGGCGATTTAATGGGGAAAACATTGAAAAATTAGTCCTATACATTTTTACAAAAAAAAAAAAATTAGATGAACGAGTTTGAGGTTACAATAATTTATACAGTCAATAAATTTTGATGAAATATCCTTGTACACATTATTTGCTCTATAACAGTTAAGACCCTGAACCGGATGCCATTGAATAAAGGGTTGATTAAAATCGCCACAAATTAAAAATGTATAACCCGGCGCTGAGCCAATAATGATTGATAAATTATTCAAAAATATTTGCAGGGCTTCATTGCACTTAGGCGGTATATAAACACAACATATATGTAGTCTAAAGGTCTTTAGAGAAATTGTAATCCAAACTTCTTCACTGGAGGTTGACCATTCGGTTCTCTGCCTAAAGTTGAAGTTATTAATAACGCATATAAGAACACCACCACCATAACTTTTCATTGAAGGAGTAGACTCTCTATCCCTTCTAATAATAGAGTAATTATCACTCAGAATTTTGTGATCAAAAAAGACGAGTTTAAATATGTTTCGGTGAGACACAAAATGTCAATACCGCATGAAACAGTGTTAATTTTAATATCGTTAGTTTTAGTTCTCAGACCTCTGACGTTCTGTAATAAATACTAATATCCATAGACAGACAGAAAATATTATATATATATATATATATATATATATATATATATATATATATATATATATATATATATATATATATATAGTTTTTTAGACGGAGATCATCACGAGCTTTTTTAAAAATATGCATATTAGCTCTCGTTAAATGATCACTAACATAAATACTTACTTCTGGACCATCGAAACCAGCGGTTTTAGTAGTAAGTGACTTAGATTTTTTTGCAATAATAAACAAGTCTTTTACTGCGCGAGATAAGAATTTAAAAACAATGTTTTTCGGTTGAGAAGGGTTACTTTTATTATAGTGGGGAATACGGTGCGCAGCATCGATGTCTTCGTGTTCACTTCAATATTAACAGTTTTGGTTAACTTTACAATAACGTCGTTGATGTTTTCCTTCGACATTTCAGGAATGTTCTAAATTAAAACATTATTAATACGCGTGTACTGCTTTAGGTCATTCAGTCTATTATTTAACTCTTTCATTTCGACTTTAAATTTTACATTTTCGACACTTGTAGACTCCAAGTCTTTAATTTTAGCGTTCAATTTTTAAATTATTTTCGAAGTCCGAAATCTTATTGCAACAAAAAATAATGGATTTAAAATAAATTTAAATTTGAATAATAAGTTATTTTATTATAGATTAACATTATTTGTGATCCACTCTAAATGTTTAAATCGTAGAAATGCGTTCTCCTAGATCTAATATAGCCCTTTTCTACGATTTAAATAAATTAATTTTATTAAAGTTATTATGTTAGTCTGGAAGCATTTTATACACTACATTTGCACACAATTTATTAAATTTATTTGTGTATATTTTAGCAGCTCTGAAAAATATTAAAATTCAAGAACATAATGGTAAACAGGTTTTGGCACATTATTTGGAACACAAACTTGTACAAGAAAAAATAAAACGAATCAGGCTACAAAAAGAAAGAAACAAGATTGCTTTTTCTACATGTCGTAGAATAAGATAGCATCTACATCAACATTATTTTGTAAGACTGTAGTGGAAATTTTATGTATTTGTAACATCTTGGAAAGAATAATGAAAAAGATATAGGAGTAGAATTTAATTTAAATAGTTTCTCCTCGTTGCTGCATTCATTTATACCGCGATGTGTATTAGTCTCTTTGTGCCATTCTCCAGAAAAATTGTCTTCCGTCTCATCTTTTTTAAATTAACCCATTTGGAATGTTTCGTAATGAATTTCTTTTGATTATTTTATAAAAGAATTGGCAAAGGAATCGCTGATTCAAAGCCAGTGGGCTCGGAGCTCTAATCGTTATAGAAATGGGAATAAAGCGTGGTTTATTGTAACGCGGATAAACGAGGAAATGACTTCCAGCTTCGCGAGTGGGAGCGAGTCAGACTCGCGGTTCGCCGTAAAATACATCACAAAGAAAAGAACATTAGGATGGCAGGTGCAAAGATAAAAAGGAAATAAAACTTGCGGTGATTACAAAGTGTAAGGAGGAAAGTTTATTTTATGTACGCTAGAAACTATCAAACGATGCAATAAAAATATTTCCATTCCTACAACTCGTTAACCCAACACAGGTTTACCTACCGCGAAACATACATAAGGAAAATAAATAAATCTGGACGGCCAGTTGCTACCTTTTGATAAGATTTTATTTTAAACTCCATGCTTAAATTCAGCGGACAAAGTATAAAGTATGTTGTAGGAAATATGTACTTACATACATACATTTCTCATTTTATTTATAAACGCAACGCAACTAAAAAAAAATACAGCTTAAACGATCACCAGAATGGCTTATTCTAGTGGACGAAGAATTTATACAAAATTTATTCCCATTCCTGAATATAGTAAGATAAGAATAATAAACCCAAAGAATATATAGGAATTTTTATAAAAACAATTATTGGAAAAAAATCTATTTAATCCTATAATCGCCCCAATTTTCTAAGAAAGTTGTTGTCTTAGCAACATTGCTGGAGTAAGTAAATAAATGCAAACACTGAATAAAACTTGAAAATGATAAACTTATATTTGTTTTTACAAAATAGGGGTCATTATATTTCTTTTATTTTTAATATATAGTTCAATCCAAATTGTTGTAATAAAAATTTAACAATTAAATAACATTATAATAATCATTGTTAACATTATTAAATGAAATTAAGAGTTACATGAATTTAGGTTAAATGATTAATAAATATATAATTACGTTTAATGAAAACGAATACTAACATTTAATGTTTATATTTGCATTAAAATAATTACTATCGTGTCATACTAACGATTACGAAGATCCATAAATAATGGAATAGTTAATGTTAAGTTTGAGAACCACTGTTTAGGTGGTGAGAGAGGGAGAAACTGGAGTGAGTGTGTGTAGGTAGGATCCTCCTTGGTGTAGCTTGAGACATGGTGACATGAACTTGTGTTTGACAGTATTGTTGTCGTTTTGTTAATATATGCATTTTGTCAGTTGTAATAATATTTGTGCATTGTTAATATAATATACAGTGTTCCTACTTAACAAAAAAACAGTCATGTACGATAATTAAAATCCAGATAAGTCAAATAAAGCAAACAGTTATCTATTGCGCGTGACATAATTTATACGTGGTTCTGGTTACATTAATAATACAAACATGATGATTGAATAACAAGGTTTTATTTATCAAACTAAATTCATAATTAAAACATCTCTGTCGAACTTGCTTTCTGATTCGGCAACAGCGTAAATTGTATTAGGTACCTAATTGCTAAAACAAAAAATTTCACATGGAACTATGTAATAAATTTATTCAGCTAGTAAATAATTTATCTGTCAAAAACGTATAAGGTTATCAGCAGGTGGAAATCACGGCCCTTACATCAATTAAATGTAATACAGTAAAATTTTAGCAACACTTTCTCTAACTTATTTTGAGTTATATATATATATATATATATATATATATATATATATATATATATATATATATATATATATATATATATATATATATATATAACCGGGGTCTATGAAAGTCTGATTCTTTTTCGGGTTGTTGGACCAGATGGCTATGAGTGTTCAGCAGCAGCTCAACGATAAGTTTCACCTAGTGAGCTAGTTTTTAGCAATTAACAGGAAGAGCATTGTCTTTTCCCATAAATGAATTAAGCGGTCGAATGGAAATATGCAATTTAACCCAATTAAAGGTTGAGTGAAATTGCAGCAAGTGCTTAAATGAAATCGGTAGTAATTTAAGTAAATTTTAGGATCTTTTGAGTAGCACCTCATTTGCACTTTCATACGTTCAATGTTAATAGGCAGACAGAAGTAATATATTGCCAAGATTAAATGAAATTCATAAACTTTATTTTAACTGTAAATTAATTTAAACATAAATAAAACAAGTATATAATTCAATATTCTTAATTGGGACCCGTACAATAGTATGCAACACCAGCGAAATTTTAGGATTTACAGAAAAAGAAGTTCTTACTCTTTCTTTTAACCTCATATTACCTCAAATATACAATAAATGTCTTGTAGAAATAACATAGTTACCTAAACACAAATTGACATAAATGATGAATGGATGACTAAGTGTGAAATTATTGACATAACTGCAATGTTTTGTTATAGAATATTGGATAAAATATTTAATTTTTCTTGTTGCATAACTTGCATGCTCAACTATCGTTGGAATATTAAACACACTAGTGTGTGATGCTAAAATCGACAGGAGTTCTCCAAATAGTTTACATTTTAAAGTTCAAACAATGCATATATGAATGTCTAATAAGTTAACGAAGCGTTTTATTTGCATACGATCAATTATAAGAGATTGTTTAAATGTTTTGATAATATATCATTGAAAGAGAAAACTAAAACTAGGATCGTATATGTCCTCAACTTCTTTATAAAATTTAGTGCAAGAATTTTGATGAAATTTTGCCGACAATGTCTATACTACTGAACCCAAATGACATGAAGCTAAAGAAACGAAATAGGATTAAAAATATCTTGCCCTTTGTATTTGTAAGATGTTGTCAAGAGCAATATGTGCTACTCATGAAAACTTCATTACAAACTTGCTGATCACCGCCGACTACTTGCGAAGGAAGTTTCGTTTTCGGTCGTAGTTTCAGCCAGTTTGCTGTCGATACCGAAACTAAACCGAAACTCCAATTTTCCGCCGAAACTAACCGAAGCCGAATCTTTGGTCGGACACTAAAGTCACTAGATCATATAACAACAATACGTATTGACCCTTAGACTAAATATAAATTAGACGCATTCCCTATACTGCGCAATGTCGTGAGGAGAGATGAAGAATATATCTGAAAAAGAATGAATAGCTTAGTAATAGAAGGCAGAATAAACAGAGGAAGACCAAAGATAAGATGGAAAGACTGTATTGCGGAAGACTTGATATAAAAGGAACTGAATGAGGACGACACGCAAAACAGAAATGAGTAGAAGAAGAAAATAAAAATAGCAACCCCTAACGAATGGAAAAAGCCAAAGGAGAAGATGTCAGTCTTAAGTGCAATTTACATAGTTACATTTGCAAGATAATTTATGTATTGAATTTATAGATAATATAGTTTGGTTCACGAAAGATGACTATTCAAGGTCATTTATTAACCGTCTTATATAATATTACTTGCAGGTATCACTGCATTTGGTATACAGAGACGTGCAACATGAAATATTTACGGATACATTTTAACTAAAAGAAATAAGTGTATTATTTGAAAATTATGTTTCTTTTTATATAATGCCTTTCTTAAAGATTTAGGCTCTTCACCTGTGTTTTTGCAAAACACAAAAGCATAGACTTGACAAACCATTGAATAATATTTTGATTTAAATGTCAACGTCACTTGGTAAATATTAGCCAGAGGGCAGTATAGTAGATAATTAGATATATGTAACTCTACGACACACGTCGTTATTATTTGTAATGTGTTAGAAAGTAATGTCACCATTTACGTATATCTGTCACCATAAATTTTATAGACATACGTCAAATAATATTTCTCTTTCTAACATGAAATGTTGCTAAGCTACCACTGTATAAAGTGTTTGTACTCTTTCTTCCAACAAATACCCTTGAATAGTCAACTTTCGTGAACCAAAGTATACACAGGATTGACGGAAGGTAATGTGCTGGCCATATCAGATTTTTTGTGTATACTTTTTATTTCACATATTGCTTGAACTGTACATTATTCAGCATAGTTCATTGTTACTTAATATACTATGAACTATCAAATTTAAAAAGCTTAATAGAAGCTTTCATCTTTAAGTTTACCTATAAAAATAAATTTGTTAGTGTAGATTATGATTACTACAATAGATTGTGAAGGTTGTCAAAAGATACAGTTAAATGCAATACATCAACAAGACAATTTTAAAACAAGTTCGGTCAACATATTACACAGTTTGTTCTGGACATTTTGAAGACTATTGTATCCTTAGTATCGGCTATCGAAAGATGTGGTCCCAACTATATTTCATTTACAAAATTTTTCTTCAATAAGGAAACAAATTATTGAATACTTTCAGCATTTGGTACACGTAACTATTTTCTACACATCTATTAAAAGTAATTTCTTCAGAAATTATTTCTTTATAATCAAAATATAAATATTTGATAACATCATTGTAAATATAATTTTTCTTTATAAAAACCAAAATCGTTTAATAGGTTACAAAATTACTGCTACTCTGCTGCTGTCACTTTGAAACTGTTGCAAATGAAACCTGCATTTCACGAACGCCGCTGACTACAGTTGCCGTCAAAAAGTATGGACTGGAGATTTCTATATTGTTTCAAATTCATTGGCAATATTGAAAATGTTAAGTTATGATGAAGTGACAAACCCCCAGGGTAAGTGATAAAGTTGAGCACCAGTCTATACTCATTTGACTATTGACAACTGACAAGCTGCGACATGACACACACATACACACACATACGCACACACATACACACACATATACACACACACACATATACACACCCACAGACATCATCGTGAAAATGTTAAAATTAGATTATAGGGACCTTAAAACGTGGACATTTACCAAAATCTTGATATGCAATTTTTAGCACGATCCCTATACCTCCCTTACCTAGGGGAAGCGTGAGGTAATAGAGAATAAAATTAAAAAATAATTTTTTGTTTCTGTAAATTTACCTTGTGTAATAGAAATTGATTGCCCATTTTGTAGCTCTTATAGTTCTCGAGATAGCTATGGTGGCCCATTTAAAATGAACACCCTGTATAATAACAATTATACATTTTTACCTCCCGCTACCCTTGGTAAGGGAGGTATAGGGATCGTGCTAAAAATCGCATATCGAGATTTTGGTAAATGACCACGTTTTAAGGTCCCTAGAATCCATTTTTAACCTAAAGGCTCCATTAGAAAGTGTTATCATAGCTGAATAACATGGATTTTGTTCCAACAAATCTGTTGTAAGTAATCTAGTGCCTTTTAAAGAATTTTTGAGTTCAAACATGGACGAAAGAGAACAAGTTGACGTTATATACACGGACTACAGTAAGGCGTTTGATCGGGTCCATCACCCTACACTCATTCACAAACTAAATAACCTGGGAATACATGGAACATTATTGAGATGGATTGAGTCGTATATATCACATAGATCGCAATTCGTTTACTGCAATGGCTTTAAATCACGTACCATCACTGCAACATCTGGAGTACCACAAGGCTCTCATCTGGGACCTTTACTGTTTAATTTATTTGTTAACGATATAGCCTATTGCTTCAAGTACTCAAAATTCCTGATGTATGCAGATGATTTGAAAATCTTTAAAACCATATCAAGCTTAAATGATTGCATAGACTTACAAAGGGATTTAGATAAATTCTTCAATTATTGTACATTAAATCATCTATCTCTTAATATTAAGAAATGTCATTATGTTACGTTTACAAGAAATCAAGACCCTTTATCATTTCACTATAATCTCAATATGATTACTATAAAAAGGAGTCAATTGTTAGAGATTTGGGAATAATTTTTGATCCGAAATTAACTGGTAATAATCATATAGCTGAAATGATAAAACAATCCTATAAGATGCTTGGTTTCATATTATGTCAATGTAAAAACTTCACTGATCCGTTCTCAATTATTACTTTGTATAACTCCCTTGTACGTTCTAAATTAGAATACGCATAAGTAATTTGGAATCCATGTATAATAAAAACGTAAGGTGTGTTGAGAGTATTAAAAAAAAAAATTCTGTACGTATTATGTAATAAATTTAAAGTAGATGCGAATAACTATGAAGCTAGACTTCATCATTTCAATATGATCAGTCTAGAAAACAGAAGAATTTTTTGCAGACATGGCACTTCTCTATAAAATATTTAATAACAATATTAACTGCAGTGCAATTTTGCAACTTTTTAATTTACATGTGCCTCAGAAAACAACTCGTTCAAGTATACTTTTTCATTTACCTAAAACCGCAACAAATAACCACAAAAATTCTCCTGTCAATAGAATGATGTCAAAATATAATGCTAGTTTCACCCACATAGATATTTTTTATTTAAATTTCACTTCATTTAAAAAAGAAATAATGAAGTCGTCTATTTAAGTTTTTGTTATTCATATGAGTGAATATTTCTTTGTCTTAATTTTTATATTGCTTATATATTTGTATGTATGTTTAATTTGTATTTTTGATTATGCATTCTTGTATTTCTTTAAATCTTTTCATTATGCTATGTACCTACGTAGTTAAGATATAGACACTGTATATGTAATTATTCTTAATGTTAATATGTGGGAACCTATAATTAGTTTGTAAAAACTGTTGGTTCTCCAAATTTCATAAATATTCATGTGTATGTATGTATGTATGTATGTGTGTGTGTGTGTGGATCCTCTTTACGCTCTAACTCAAATACTATCATTCAGAAAGTTTTGAAACCATGTATTTCTACCTTATTCTAATATGGAAATGTAATTTTTTCTCAATTTGTTATTATAAAAATTAAAGATTATTCCATTTTCTACATGTTTGCTTTTATACTTTTTCTATATATTGTATGGATAAATTTATAAAGTATTATAAAAATTATATACATGGGTAAATAGCGGGGGGTACTGTGTTGGTCACATCAGAATTTTAATCTAATTATGTAATAAATGTCGTACTTTGTTTCTCTTCCTACTTTTTTATTGGCCGGCCCATTCATCAAAATTATTTTATGTGGCTTTTCGCAGATTAGGCTGGGGTTTGAAAAATTGCTATTGCCATTAATGAGGTAGATATTTGCAAGTTTATTCTCAATTATCCTCATAAAAGATAGTAAAATCGTATTCTAGGGCCACTAAACGAAAAATGTCACTACCAAAATTTTCATATGAATACACACCTGCTTACCTGTACGTGACGAAAAGGGAATGAAATGGTTCTCAGTATAATTATGTTGAATAATGCAATGTATTTTAATTGAAATTCAATTCGATACTACTTTTGATTTAGAAAACAATTAAACTCAGATGAAGATTTGAATTTAGATTACTCTGAAACTAAATTATTCAAATAGATAAAACTCTAACAGACACGGTAACCGATAAATGTACGAATATTATTGTCTTTCAATTTCTTCTGTCCTGTTTTAAATGCATTCAAACAATATAGAGTTTAGCATTCTTCTGAAAAATATATATATGTTAACGCCTAGATTGCTTGGCCTCATTGTATTTGTGTTTTGTCATGAGTGATTTACAGACGTAATAAGGACGTAACTTATATGTGCTAATTAAACGTTACACAAAATCTGTAACTTTTTAAAACCCGTTTTTTTGCCCATACGGTTTTAAAGATGCAACTCCTGTAACAAGAATATTTCAACGTAATGATGGTAAGCTTTTTGAGAATTTTCCTTCAAATTATCAATAAAGAATTTCTTAAACCAAAATTTTAATGTACGTTTATTTAAGTCCACAATATTCACTAGTTTATTTAAAGGAAAGTACATGTAGGTATTAAATTTTAAATATTTATTTTTATTTACTGAGCATACAGCTGATATAATAAAAAATAACAAATATGTAATATACATAAATAATGATTTTTGTTAGAAAAAAATTGTTATGCGTTTCCGATTCTCGGAAATCGTGATTGAGAAAATATTCACCTTTCCAACATTTCAAAATTTACGCTGTTTGCTGAGACATTTGCATATATAAAATACTATTATTGTATATAGTCACATCAACTTTATTATGACGTTTAAAGTAACGTATGGAAATATAATATCTGGTTTTAAAAGTGAAAAAAAAGTTTAATTTGGGATTCAAATATTTCAAATATGGAATATCCGGATCAAAAATATACACAGTTTACAGATAAGTTGTTTATAATACTTAACAATATTTTATCGTACTTGTACTCACAATGGCTTGAATGGAATCTTCTTGAGTGTATTCATACTGATCTTGGCGTGACGTTTTACATATTTAATTTTCCGAATAAATTGGGTCACGTGTCGGATGCATATAATCGCCGAGTCGTGAGTTTTTCCGTGTCCCGTGATACCATACATCAACGTTGGCGGTGATATCAAGGGGGCCGTTACAGGACCGCTCGCTTATTCTTTCGTATCCGCCACATTTAGCAAGGTGTCCCACATAAACTTGTATTCAAATTTTACGCTCACGTCACATCGCACCACATATGAGTATTTTGGTAGTTATTTTGATATTATTTAATTAACGTTTTTAACATGCACCTGATGATAATAATTTCATAGATATGCAGACAAAAAGATATTTCATTATACGGACAATGCTTTACTATTTATTATGTACGTATGGCATTTGTTTTAGCGTTTGACTATGCAATCGTCACAAAATTTAAATGTACGAGTATTTACAATGAGATGTAGAAATGTAATAAATTGAAATTGGCACTTGTTGAAATGGAGCCATTGAGGTCGGTACTACAATTGAAAAACCGAGTTGATCCAGATGGTGAAGGGCATCGTTCAAGATAGTCAAATAGTGTCTTGTTTCTCCCTTCCTGGATTTCTGAAAGATAATAGTGAAACTATTACTACTACTATGCTTCGGCCATTGTGATGAATGTATTGATCATGAGATCCTCAAGATCCTTAAGAATTTTCTGGTCGCCGACTTATGCTAGTTCATTTAGCATTGTCCAGTGTGCACCACGAGGAGTCAAATTAGTTCTATATCCCGTGTATGGCATGTTAAAACTACATATAGATAATTTTCCTATAATGGCTGTTGTTTCTGTAATTAATGCACCGACTGCAAAGATGTCAAAATATCAGGAAAATATCCTGAGAGACCTAGAAAAAAAGACTACTATGTCAAAAATTCATTTGAGTTTGTGGACTTTGAGAACCATCCTTACTACATGTATACGTTTTGATTTCATTGAATATAAAGTCGTTATTCACTAATATTCCCATGGGTCTTACGTAAAAAGCGATTGCATCCAAGTGGAGTATTATTGGGTAAATAATGGACATTCTAAGGAATATATTTATGAAGTTAGGAGAATTCTACTATGCTCAATGTTTTTTTAGGATAAACAGGTCTTGTATACAAAAAAACTGGTATCGCCATGGGCTTTTGTCTCAACCCCGCTAATGCGAATCTTGTTATGGATGCATAGTTAGATTTTCCCTTCAATGTACCATTCGTCAAGAAATATCTTGATAATTTAATAACGGTCATACTTGATGACAGAGTTGACGACACTGTAGCTATTTTAATGATTACAACATTTACCTTCCATTTACTGTTGAACAAGAAGAAAACAAGTGCATTTCTTTACTGGATACATTGATAATTGGCATGTAAAACTCCATTCTAACTAAATAGTACAGGAAGTCTACTGCTCACTGCAAGCACCAGATATCAATTATCACTCAAGACTAGTGATGTGAGTTGATTATATGACAGTGGTTAGTCACCGTCAAGCCATTTAAGTTCATGACCGTGATTGTCAATATTCCATCATTTTAAAAATGACGCATTTGTTATTTTGAAAATGACAGTCACGAACAACCATAAAATTGTTCGTTTTTACCTTCTGTCACTTTTGGGTAAGGACGGTATTGTCTTTGATTAAAAAAATCGATGCGTTTTTAGTAAATAAGCACGTTTTAAAATCCGTAGGATACGATTTTACCATTTATACGATGATGTCGGTATGTGTGTGACGATTTTTTCATATATTCTAAAAATTATAAATCTTTCGTATTCCTTTTCTTTACATCCATATGAAGAGCTGATAGATAAGTCCTCTCATTTGAAGATGTTAGCAGTTTTTCTTGAGAAAACGCTGTTAAAAATCGTTTTTACCTTCCGTCACCTTTAGGTAAGGAAGTATTGTCTTTGGTTAAAAAATTCAATGATGAGTTTTTAGTGAATAAGTACGTTTTAGGGTCCATATAATACGATTTTACCATTATATATATATATATATATATATATATATATATATATATATATATATATATGTGTGTGTGTGTGTGTTACGAAAGTTTCGGATCGCATAACTTCAGTACGACGATTCCAAAAATTATATTTTTTTCGTATTCCTCAAGTTTACATCCAGAAGAACAACTGATTAGGTTTTGGTTATAATTGGTCAACCGGAAGTAGCCTCATTTAAAGATTTAGCAGTTAAATTTGATTTATTGACATTTAACGTTATTATAATTTAAAGAATATATTATTCTCTATATGATTTGATTCAAATTGACAGATGTCAGTATAAATTAAGTAAATTAATGTGGCAGAGATGAGGATGTGGAAATAGATGTTGGGAAAGACACGGAAAGATAGGTAAGGAAATAACTCTAGTGTTACAAGTTTCTAGAAAGATATAAGCGAGATGATTACATTGGGTTGAAAATGTCATGAAGAGAAATGAAGAATATATTGGATGAAGAGAAAATAGCCTAGTAATAGAAAGTTGAAGAAACAAAGCAAGACCTAAGATAAGATGGAAGGACTGTATTGTGGAAGACTTGAGAGAAAAGGAACTGAATGAGAACGACACGTAAAACAGAAATGAGTGGAAGAAGAAAATAAAAAGTAGCGACCCCTAACGAACGGGGAAGCTAAAGAAGAAGATGTTAGTCTCGAGTGCAATTTGCATAGTTTGTTTATGAAATAATTTTACTGGAAATTTAAAATCTTTTGCAAGAAAATTTATGTATGAATTTATACATAATACACAGGATTGACGGAAGGTATTGTGCTGGCCAGAACAGATTTTTTACATTTAATGTTATTATAAATATTAAAGAATATTATCTATACGAATTGATTGCATTTTATACTTCATATTCAATGAATATAGAGTTGAAGAAATTAAATTTCATAAATCAGCCAGCTATGCTATAACCATGGAAACTTACATTGGTTTGGACATGTCGTGGGTAGAGATGAGTAATATATTGGAAGAAGAATGAGCAGCTTAGAAGTAGAAGGCAGAAGAAACAGAGGAAGACGCAAAGAGAAAATGGAAGGGCTGTATAGCGGAAGACTTGAGAGAAAAGGAACTGAATAACGACGAAAAGCAAAACAGAAATGAGTGAATGAAGAAAATTAAGTATAACGACTCCTAACGAATGGAAAACACTAAAAAAGAAGTACAAGAAGAAGAATATGAAATAATTTTACTGTAAATATGGAATCTTTTGCAAGAAAATTTATGTATGGAATTTGTACATAATACAAAGAATTAGCGGAAGCAAATGTACCGGCCACATCATATTTTTTCTTATGCATTCGAAGAATGCATGAACATTTATCTTCAATGTTTAGTAGGGAAAATGCTCAAGAGCATTTCCTTTAAATGATAATACTAATAGAATACTGTTAAGCGTTGCTGTCATGTAAGGTTAATTTATTTTTATTAGGTACTATTTATAATGTTCAGGTAAATAATTATCTATTAACATAATTATTCACTTGAAGATAAATTACAAATAAAAATAAATTATTAAAAAATCTTTCAGAACTCATATTTCAATAAGAATGATACAACCTTTTTTTTAGTTTAAATTCTGTATATTTATTTTTATAACGACGTTTCGGCAATATAAACTATTACCTTCTTCAGGAATGAACAAATCAACAAATACAAATAAATAAATAACATAACATTAGCAACAAGTAACCAAGGTGACAATTACCACATATTTAATATAGGAAGCCATGCACGACTAAGATCTAGACCGCCACAATGATTGAGATTATTACTCTTGGTTTTGTATTTTTGCGGTGATTTTCGACATTTCCATACATAATTGCTGCCATTACAAAACATGCAAATTTAATTTTGTTTATTGATTCAGGTGAAGAATTTTATGCTCTACAATTTTTATTTGATGTTTTTTACTTAAAATATTTAGGGAAGCATGAAATTACGAATGTATGATTTCACATATTAAAGTCCTATGTTCGACTATGCTGATCACCACCTGTATATGCAGTTGTTAATTTTTTGTTTAGGGCCTTGTATAATAATTTACTTCGTTTCCATTATTTTCCATAAAATCTATATATAATTACAAATTAATGTCATATTTATTCATTAAATTAATAAAAAAAAATTGTAGCTGGCTGATTCATAAAATTTAATTTCTTTATAATTTTCTAACTTTATATGCATTGAACATGGTGGAAAAAAATCAATCAATCTGTATAGAGAATAAATTATTCTTTAATATTTATAATAAAATATTGTCAAAATATGATATTTAACTGCATTTTTTCTAGAAAAACTTAAGAACTTCAATTAAGAATACTTCCGGTCTAATCAACTCTCTATATGGACGTATAGAAGAAAAATATAAATTTTGCAGGTATAGTATTGGAGTTATCGAAGGCGAAATTCTACGGACTCTAAAACGTGCTTATTCATTAAAAACTCATCATCGATTTTTATGACCAAACACAATACCTTCCTTACGAAAGGTAAAAACTAAAGTGATCTAAAATTACACAATATTACAAAATAACCATTTAATTACTATCACATCATGATGACTGTCATTTTACATCACTACTCAAGGGATCCACGTTTTCAATTGTTGAATGTTGCTAGAAATCTGAAACAACGAGCTGTAAAATTATCATCCGCGTACTTTAGAGAGGAAGCTATTAAATAGGTTAGTTGCCTATAAAGCCACTCGCAATATCCATGATATGAGGAAAAGGAATATAACCACAGTAGGATATGATGACACTGGACCACGTGACCGCAATAAGTTTTACGCCATACCAAACGATGGATATTTTGACGCCGAATTTAAATATAAAGTTGAAGAATAAATTCAATGTCAATATTCCATGTAAACCAGTTTTAACAGGAGGCATGTGTTACAGCAAGCTGAAAGACCTAGTGGTTTATAAAGTTCACTGCTCCAACATAAATTTCTAAGCTACAAACGTAGGTACTACAAAAGAATACAATAAAATCCAGATGAGTGATCAACACAAAACAACACGGAGAATAAATATGCTCTATCTGAACATGCCAATACACTAAAACACATTATCGATTTGGAAAATTTCAAGATTTTGAAGTAAACGAATGTTTCTTGAAATACTACATATCAGAAATGATTGCATCAACATAAATGTAAGAATTGATATAGGTATGAGCATATATTTGGGTGTATTGGAAAAGTTCAAAAAGGAAAATGCTAATTTCAGGCCAAATTAAGAATTAATTAAATTATCTACATTTTATTTAAATATCTTCAACATTGCTACACAAACGTTGGTGTACTGAAGGCCAATAGGAGTTCGTTTCGAAAATGTCACCAAAAAATCCTTCCACAAGATATTTCCGGCTATTTTCCTATTTTATTCTGTTGTCGATTTTGAGAGCACACTGATGTGTATGTGCTTTTTATGAATATTTGTACGATGTATTAAAACTGAATGTAAAGAAAGAATATCTTTTATGTATATGAGATGTAATATTTTGTAATATTTTGCTTGTAAGTGTGATAATGTCCATGTTATTAGTGTATGTACTATTTTGTGTTCTTTTGAATTATTACAGACAGAAGAACGTGCAAGAATGCACTAAAACATCAGTGTTATAAGAAAATAAATGATATTTGATTGAGATTTCGAGTAATATTTTAATTTATTTTCAAATAATATGTAATGCAAGTTTATTAATTATATATAATAGCAACATGTTTAATAAGCAGAATAAATAAATATACATATATACATGCATACATACATAAAATCACGCGTGACCCACTTAGTGGTATATTACCCATTGCTGGGTATGCCATTTTGCTTTGAACGCAGATATCGATAATGCTTTTTATTAAATAAGTACATATTAAAATACAGTGGAACAGTAAAAAAATGTTCACTTCAAATAAATTACTTATATTTGCGAATTTCAACAAAAAGAATACATTTTGTAATTGAATCTGTATATAACGGCTGATCTGGTACACCTGATATGTGATTTGAGCTAATGTTTACGGGAGACTTTTAAATTACAATTTAAACAGATTTAAACAGACATGTAGAATCCAAATAACCTACTGGCTCATTTTTGCTAACAATGGAAGATAAAAGATATTGCAAATACAGTGGTTAAGGAAACTTTTAAATTACTAAATCTACTAAATTATTTTCGTTGAACATGCAATATCAAATTATGCCTATAACCTATTACCCGAATAAATTGTTATTAGTCACTTATATTCAATTAGTGGCTCTCAGGTGCGATTGCTTTCATTAACTCTATCATTCCAAAAACTTTATAGTTTCTTAGCTCCATATAGGTCACATTGTTTTACAGGAAGCAAAATAATCTTTAAATAAAAAATACTTCTGCACAGGGACCAAGTGAATTGCAACTGTTTTATTTTTTCAAAGTTTTCACCAGGTAGTCGCTAAAAGTTAACCCACTCAAAAAAGAAGTTTACTGTCTTTTAATTTGTAATTAAATATATTTCTGCGTTTTATGTTCACACCACACCATCTACAAAAACGAGCCTGGGAGGAATGCTGCACTAACTAACATACAATCTTGTCACTATAGGCTGTAAAAAAAATCATCTGCGAGAGATAAATTACTTGCCTTATGTTCCTTAATAAATGTGGAAACATGTTATTTATTGTTGGTTAAGAATTTATTCGTCTTGTAACATTTTCATTAATTACTGTACGAGTAAGATATATTCGCTTCTATCTATTTATCCTGATGCAATTAGAGTTTGTATTCATCCAACGAGTTTTGAGTAATTTTGCTAATATGTATAAAAAAACAAAACATATATTATTGCTTAAACATCTTAGCATATAATTCTTTAAATTTAATTGATAAGAATTAATTGTGACCAACAGTAACATTTTTAATCGTAGAAATAGGCCGTAGGGTCAAGGAAATATTTAATTAAACGAAGAAAGAATTTGTGAAAAATTCATGGACCTCGCAGGGATTTGAAACCTGGACCTTTTTATATCTAGTGAGATGCTCTAACCAACTGAGCCACAAGATCCTTCCCATTGAAATCGATGAAAAAAAGAATGTGAAAGATTCATCGAATTCAATGGGAAGGGATCTTGTGGCTCAGTTGGTTAGAGCGTCTCACTAGATATGAGAAGGTCTAGTGTTCAAATCCCTGCTATATTCATGAATTTTCACAAATTCTTTCTTCGTTTAATTAAATATTTCCTTGACCCTACGACCTATTTCTACGATTAAATTTAATTGTTTAAAAATTGGTAAACTCAGTTTTATTTAGAAATATTCTATTAATATAATTTAATTATCTTTTGTGAAATATAGGTAATATGAAACCTCTATAAACTCTGAAAATTATAAACTTGTTCGTACAAAATATAAATATTTCAGAAAAGATCAAAAAGGAGAATGACAGGTATTATTAATTAAATTTAAACATGAAGACAGCAAAAAAGTATAACACACTTTAAATTTTCTTCTAAAAGAAGTCGACAAAATTCTTATAAAAAGAAACACGACTTTCCTTGCCATTATTTATTTTAATTTTACAGGAAAAACACAAGTAACATAAACAAAATATTTTCTTAAAGTCCTGCTCGAAGCAGAAAGTTCCAACATGATTTATTCATAGCGAACAACAGATTGTTGTAAACAAAAAGGTGCGACGCTCACTTGTTCCTGTTTGCGTTATTTCACACTCGCTTGATTCTTTCTGCAGTTCATAGTTTTTTTCCATGAATGTGTTTAGCTGATAAATACTGTTTGAGATACTTTGTTACAAAATAATGATATAAGAATGAAATAAGAGTAAGGTAAGATTTTCTATTGTCATGTATTGCTAAGCGGTATGACATCTGGTGGCAAATACAGGTGGACTTGTTATTAAAGTATGTAATTTTAGAAACTTGTTAAATATTATACGTATTTGTGTATCTAAAGTAACATATATTGTAATATGAGTAACAATTATCGCTGCTTACTTGAGTACAAATTGTCACGTTATAATTATGTATGTATTATGTTGTCACGAATTCCCGCGTACACGAAAAGTTCGTGTTTACATTAAAAATATGCTTGACAAAATGAAAAAAAGATAATAAAACAATGCATGAATCAGAAAATTATAAATTAATATATCCGTCTTGTATACTTTGAAGATTTATTCAATATATTTCAAAGAAAATTTTATTTCAAAACGAGGTTAGTCTTATAAATGTTCACAAAAATATCATTTAAGTTATCTTCACGAATACATTCTATGCTAATGTTCACAAGTGAATACGAAATATAATCATGAAATTTTGCTATTTTAATTATTTTTTTGAATATATCATCTAAAACAGAAATGGTTATATAATTTAAGTTAAAGTTTTATAAAATGTACTACAAATTTACATTAATTTACCCTTAAAGGATAATATAAAACCTACTATAAAATATTATAAAAAGAAAATTAAATATAATACAGTGCTATGAGCAATACATAATTCTACAAATTATGTGATTGCCCATTTGACAGTAGGTTAACGTCATATTTCGTTCAACTTGTAGTTCAAAACTTGCTACCCCAGCGCTGCGATATTAAAAATACATGTCAATAGTGATTGCTGATTTTGTTCTTGAGCGACGATATCCGTTAGAGGATATTTAAAACAGGTGTACTTTGATATCCTTCACATTAATGATTAAAGGTACATATTTACACTAAAATTAGATGATTTAAAATACAAGGTAACATTTTTGCTGCAAGAGCCGCATTTTATTATACCTTCTCGCCGTCACATCTTCAATGGGATTAATTTTCATAACGGAAACTAGCAACCTCCATTATTCTCCACCAAAACATTTTTCAAGCATGAATTAAAATCAGTCCTTTTTGATATTTTTATATTATTAAAAATAAATATGTAAATTTAAAATTTAGCGCCGTTTCTTATTGTTATTTAGTTTGCTTTGTTCTGTCATTGCTAACATGGTAACTTTGAATTTGTGTAAACAAATATATATTTTGAATATAAGAGAAGTGGTTAGAAACTCGAATAATAAAAGGATTTTTATTCAATTCTATGTTTTAGGTAATATGTTCTAATTAATTTGTAATATTATTATTAATAAACTATATTTTAGCAATCGTATAATTGTCCACCTTATTTAAGAATTACTGTACCATTACAATCTATTAAAAAAAAATGAAAAATTTATATAGCCTGAAAGTTGTGAAAATTGTTTCAATGAAATTAAACAGTATCTATGTTCAGCACCAATTTTACCTATTTATGATACAGATAAGGATATAGTAACAGAAGTAGATGCAAGAAATTAACACCACTGACACCAGACCAAATGAAAAAAGAAATAATGTATTTAGAATGTCTAGCAATTAAAGAGGCAATTTTATATTGGCAACAATATTTGATAGGCAAAGAGTTTATAGTAACATCAGATCATAAACCACTTATGAATTTAAAATCAAAATCAAGAACAGGCGAAGTATTAGGCGATTTAATGTTCTATTTGTGTCAATACAATTTTAAAGTAATTTATAAGGAGGGTAAATATAATATTAAAGCTGATTCCTTGTCAAGAAATCCAGTTCTAGGGAGTTTTGAAAATGAAGATGATTGTTTGAAGGTAGTGAATATGATTCAATTAGATGATATAATTAAAGATCAAAAATCTTTCAAAGAAGAAATTGAGAAATGAAAGAAGATTTTAAGAGAGGGTGATATTAGTTTTAAAATGTTATGAAACAGAAAATGAATATATGTATCAGAAGAATTTGGTTCACATTTAATAGACAATACATAAATTTTATGGACATATTGGCAGTAATCAGATAGCTGAAGATCATTTTACTATTTCAAAAATATGGATAAAAAGATAAATCAATTTTGTAGAGATTGTGAGATATGCATAAAAAAAATCTAGATCATGTAGAGCATTTGGGTTGCTATCAAAATTGGGTCCAACACAGTATCCATTTCACATTATGTCCCTAGATACAATTGGTGGCTTTGGTGGTAAAAATCTATAAAAAATATATGCATTTGCTAGTGGATCATTTTAGTCGATACGCGTGGATTTTAACATCGAAAAGACAAATTGCAAATGATTTTATTAAATTAATTAATCCAATAATAGAAAAATATGAGATTAAAATGTTGTTGGTAGACCAGTATAGTGTATTAAATTCCACTAAATTTAAAGAATATTTAAAAAGAAAGAAAATGCAGATAATTTTTACGTCAGTGGATAACCCACAATCACATGGATTGAATGAACGTTTAAACCAAACATTGGTCAATAGAATACGTTGTAAATTAAATGATAATAATGATAATAGACATGGACAAGACTGGGTGAATTATATATTAAGGAATATAATAATACTGTTCATAGTACGAGTACAACAAAATTTCCACCTACTTATCTATTATATGGAGAGAAATCTGAAATTGTACCAATTACATTAAAAAGAGAATGTGATTTAGGAAAAACCAAGAAAGAAGCATTCGAAAATTCAGAAAGAAGTTTTAAAAAAAATAAGAAGAGAATAGATCAAGATAGAATAGATCATAAATTTAAAGAAGGTGATTTAATTTATGTATCAAAAATAATAGAAATAAATTAGATGAAGTTAGAAATGACCATTAAAAAGAGAATTTCTAACTCAATTTATGAAGTAGAATGTAACAAAAAACGTAAAAAAGCAAATTTGTTCCATAGTTGTAAATTACTGCCTTACTCTTTTTTACCTGGAATAAAGAGTCTCCGACCACCGGAATTATTAATTTAAAATTCAACGCCTTTTCTTATTGTTATTTAGTTTGTTTTGTTCTGTCATTGCTAACATGGTAACTTTGAATTTGTGTAAACAAATATATATTTTGAATATCAGAGAAGAGGTTCGAAACTCGAAATAATACAAAGCATAATAAAAGGACTTTTATTCAATTCTATATTTTAGGTAATATGTTCTAATTAATTTGTAATATTATTATTAATAAACTATATTTTAGCAATCATATAATTGTCCCCATTATTTAAGAATTACAAATATTTCCTAATTTTTCAATTCTTGAAATTATGCTAATAATAACGGATAAAAATGAAAAGTTGTGACGTCAGCACCACAGCGCACATGAAGAAACAATCGGTATACGTCACTATTTATGCTGACACAAGGCTTCAGAGAAATATCATTTATCAATAATAGCAAACCTCAGTCGTGTCTTTATTTTGAATTGTACTATATTTCATTTCACGTAAGATAATAGTATATGGTGATGAGAGCCGACAGTTTTTACATGCATTAAATAAATAATTTGAATTATTGAAACAAAACTTTGTCAATAATAAATATTTTTATCTGTAAAAAATGTACAAGACCTGAGTATTAAAAATTACACGAAAACATGGTTAAACATCACTTAGTTCTACAGATTTTATTTAATAACTGACAATTGACAGGTGATATTGTTTTTTCGTTTTTGTGAACTAGGTTTGCATTGTGACCAATCAAAATCTGATGTGGCCAGAACATTACCTTCCGGGAGCTATAAACAGTGTTACAATGAACAATTTTGTACAAATGTTTTTAGAGATTTTTTAAATTGTGAAGTTAGTAACTTTGTTTAAATGTCAAATAAATATCTTTCATTTTATTTATCATTATCTGTCATTACTTATGGAAAATTACTGAAATTAGATTTTTATAATAAAATATTTACATCTAGTAAAGTACTTTTAAATTAAAATTCAAGGTATTTAGTTATAGGTTCATAACAGAATAAATATAAATTTTAACTGTAACGTATCTTGTAAGTAACTGTTGTCAAAATTTCAAATGTCAAATAAATTAAAATTCATATGTTTATTGAAACTGTCAGGTGTTACCGTGTTACCAACTTTGATATTATATTTTTTTTAAAAATAATATAGAAATAAAAGTAAATTAATACGAAATAGGAAAAATAGAATGAGAAACACGTATTAGAATGTTCTATATATCCAGTAAAATTATAACACAAACGTACTATGTAAATTACACTTGACACTGACATCTGTCAATTAGAATTATCTTAATATAGTCGTTGTTTCCATGAATATAGCATAGCTGGCTGATTTATCAAATTTAATTTGTTTATATTTTTTTAACTCTATAACTATTGAATATGAAGTATAAAATGCAAGCAAACCGTATAGAGAAAATAATATGGTTTAATATTTGCAATAGCATACGCAAAATGTAAAAAAAATGAAATTTAACTGCATTTTTTTCAAGATATATGTTAAAATCTTCAGATGAGGATACTGTCGGTTGACTAATTATAGCTAAAATCTTATCACCTCTTCATTTGCATGTAAACTTGAGGAATATGAAAAATTATAATTTTTGGAGGAGTTGCGGCGGTCAAAGTGAATAGACGTACGGCGATAAGTTTACTCGAATCACGAGCCTTATTTCATATTAAATTTATTAGTGACGTGCAAACTGACCTGATAAAATAAAATAAATAAAAGTGATGTATAAAGTGATAAATAAAGTGTCTGTTGATAAATAAAGTGTTTGAGGAGTTTAAATTTCATGCTAGTCTTAAAAGGGAAATAAAGTTGTCAGAATTATAAGACCACAGAACGGTTGTGAAGTCCGCGTATATAAACAAAAGCTCAAAACATTTATAAAAACCGAAAGTGAAAGAAAGTAGAGTGAATCTAAGTGAATATTGTGACAAAATTAGTTTAAAAACCAAGTGTGAGTCAAGGTTAACGTACTCGCAAGAACAAATTTACCTAAGAATCTAAGAACGAACAAGTATAAGTGAGAATCAGTGACGTGCGCTTTTTTAATTTTGTTTTCCTAAACAAAGTAAGAGATCTGAAGAATATATAGGTGTTTGCAAGGAATATAAAGACAATAACAATGGATAGTGATGAATACATATCGGACGATAATAAAAGGAAGAGACAGGAAAAAGAATTAGAAGAAATTACAAAAAGAAGTAAGAAAACAATCAGAACACCAACAAAAGATGGTATAAAAGATGAAGATAAACTAGAAACCCTAATAGTAATGATGAAAGAAGTGATGAAAGATATCAAAGAAATAAAAATAGAACAAAAAAGTTACCAAGAGGAATTAAATAAACTAAAAACTGATAATGAAAATTTAAGAGCGGAAAATAAGGATATTAAAAACGAATTAAAATTCATAAAAGGAAATATTGAGAGACTAGAAAGAGATAAAATTAAAAATAATATTGTCATATTAGGAGTAAAAATAAGCAAAGAAAGTGAAGAAGATACGAAAATGGAAATCGAGAATCTCATGACAAAAACATTAAAAGTAGAGACCAGAATCATGGGTATAGTTGCTTTAGGACCTGAACTATGTAAGATAGAGCTACCAAACTGGCAGGAAAAACAAAAGGTCATGGCTAACAAAAAAAAAACTTAAAAATATAACCGAAAAAATATTTATAAATAATGAATTGACAAAAGAGGAAATGAAAATACAAAATAAACTTAAGGAAATAGCAGTGTGCGAAAGAAATAAAAAGAACAAAGTAAAAATTGGCTACCAAAAACTAATAATAGGAAACAAGGAATTTATATGGGATAGAATAAAGGAAAAACTAATAGAAAAGACAGAAACGAAAAACACACCACAGGAAAACACAAATACAAAAAAACTAGACAAAATAGACCGGACTGACGATAATACAACAACCAAAGCAACGAAATTGGATAGGAATACGGAAACAATAAAACATAAAAAAGGAAGAAATCACCACATCCAAGTTACAAATGAAAAAGAAATGAACAAGAAAACAAAGGGCAAAGAGAAAGTTATAAAATTTGGTACATGGAATGTAAAAAGCCTAACAAACAAGGAAGATGAACTAACAGAAGAATTGAGAAGGATAAACTTAGACTATGTAGGTATAACAGAAACAAAGAAAAAAGGAAAAGGACTAATGAAACTACCAAACGGATATTGGATGTACTGGTCAGGGGTCGCAAATGAAGAAAACGCTAAAGCAGGAGTAGCTTTACTAATAACGGAGGAGAAAATCAAATTTACAGACGGGGAAAACATGATAAACGAGAGAATTATTTCGATAAATATAAAAGAAGAAGAAATAAATGATGCATTTACATTGATTGTTGCATATGGACCAAACGAAGATGCGAAAACAGAAGAAAAACAAAATTTTTTTAGAGACCTACAATTAGAAATAGATAGATCAAAGAATAAAATAATAATAATGGGAGATATTAATGGAAGAGTCGGAAACGAAAATTTTGGAATCGAATGGTGTCTAGGTAAACATGGGGAAAGAGAAAGAA
The DNA here is from genome assembly GCA_951394225.1 of Harpalus rufipes. Lineage (NCBI taxonomy): Eukaryota > Metazoa > Arthropoda > Insecta > Coleoptera > Carabidae > Harpalus > Harpalus rufipes. The sequence continues at coordinate 21,959,670 of OX596280.1, forward strand.
ATAACAATGGAGAAAGAATTATAAATTTCTGTTTAGAAAATGAATTTAAAATAGGAAATACTCATTTTAAAAAGAAAGAAATACATAAAATCACACGCCAAGTAATAAGCAGGAATGAGAAATCCATAATTGACTACTTTCTAATAAGCAAAGAAATGTGGAATAAAGTAAAAGATATTTCAGTTAAAAGAGGACCAGAGATAGGGAGTGACCACTTCCTATTAACAATGATCCTGAAACAGGAAAATCGTACGCAAGAAGAAAAGAAAAGAACGATAGTGAACAAGAAAATCAAATGCTACAAATTGCAAGAAGAAAAGACCAAAGATAGATTCCAAAACATAATAATTCAAAAACTAAAGGAAAGACCAGTAAATTGCAACTTGGAAGTAAGATGGGAAAATTATAAGAATATTATTCTGGGAGCAGCAGAAACTACTTGCGGGGCCACAACCATAGTTAATAAATACAGAAAAAAGACAAATTGGTGGACGGAAAGAGTGAAAGATATAGTCAAGAGGAAAAAAGAAATATGGAGAAAATACCTACAAACCAGAGAGACAAGAGATTATGAGAAATACAAAAATATAAGAAAGAAAACAAAGGAGGTGATAAAGGAAAAAAAAGAAAAATCATGGGCAGAATTTGGAAACAAAATGAAGAACGCATATAAAGAAAACCAAAAAATGTTTTTCGGAACCCTAAGGAATATGAAAAATAAACAAGTAATTACTTTAAAAAATATTAGAGACTCTAATGGGAATATGGAAAGATGGAGAAACTACTTCAAAGAACTGCTAGAAGGACGAGACTTAAAGCATAATAAAGAAAAAGAGGAGATTATAAATAGACATACGAACATAGAGAAAAGGGAAAACGAAATAGAAATAACAGAAGTTATAGAAGCAAAACGTGGAAAAGCAGCAGGACATGACCGAATCACTACAGAAATGTTAAAAGAGCTACCAGACGAAGCCATAGAAGAGATACGACAAATAATGAACATCGTAATGAAGGAAGGAAAAGCACCAAAGGACTGGCAAACAGGAATAATCGTGCCATTATTCAAAAAAGGAGATAGTAAAGAATGCAAGAACTACAGAGGCATCACTCTATTAAGTAATGTAGCAAAAATATATGCAAGAATAATGGAAAAGAGAATAAGAGACATAATAGAAGAATCTTTGGAAGAATCACAGTTTGGCTTCAGACCAAACAGGGGAACTCAGGACGCAATATTCATTATAAGACAAATCTCAGAAAAAGCGATCAAAGAAGGAAAAGAAATTCATTTAGCATTCACAGATCTAGAAAAAGCTTTTGATAGAATAAAAAGAGAAGATATATGGACAGCTATGCAAAACAGAGGAATACCGACAGACCTAATAAGAGGAATAAAAAGCCTATATATAGAGACAAAAAATTACGTGAGAACAAAGCATGAAAAATCAGACCTTTTCGAAACAACCACGGGTGTAAGACAAGGGTGCATCCTGAGCCCGATTTTGTTCTCTATAGTACTGGATGAGGCGATCAAAGAAGCAAAAAGAACAAGTAAAGCTTTCAACGTAGGAACATGGAAACTAAATCAAATTAAAATATCGGAACTCTGTTATGCGGATGACATGGCACTTATAGCAAAAGATGAAAAGACCTTACAAGAAAACATAGAGATTTTGAATAAATGTCTTACAAAGAAGAACATGAAAATAAATACGGACAAAACAAAAACAATGGTTGTACATAAGGAAGAAAAACAACATACAATTAAACTAGAAGCAGTAATTCTAGAACAAGTCCAAAAATTTAAATATCTAGGATCAATAATAGCCCAAAACGGAAAATTAGAGGAGGAAATAAAAGAGCGCATAACAAAAGGAGGAAGACTATTTAATAATATCAAGAACTCCTTCTTAAACAAAAAGGAAATCCCTAAGACAACAAAAATAGAAATCCACAAAAAAGTGGTGACACCAATCGTCCTATACGGTGCCGAGACTTGGACAACGACAATAAATCAGAGGACAAGACTGGAGGCCACTCAGATGAGATTTCTACGGAAAATAGAAAATAAAACCAGACTAGACAAAATAAAGAACGAAAAGTATAGAGAAACACTAAATATAAAACCGATAGAAGACAAAATAGAAGAAAGCCAACTACGATGGTTGGGACACATTAACAGATATGATGACAATAAACTAACAAAACAAATATATGAAGCAAGAACCGGAAAAAGAAGAACGAGAGGAAGACCTAGAAGAACTTGGCAAGACGAAGTTAGGAAAGCACTAGAAAGAAGGGGAGAAAAATGGGAAAATATTACAAACAAAACGAAAGATAGGAACAAATGGAGAAGCATATGGAAAAAAAGCGTAATCAACTCAACTCCAACCACACCCACACTCGAAAGGGTAGAAGGGTATCCGGATTATGTAAGTAAAGTATAATTTTTGGAATTATGCTATGGGAGTCACACACACACACACACACACACACACACACACACACACACACACACATGCATACATACACACATACATGCATACATATATACATACATACATACATCATCGTAAAAATAGTAAAATTGTATTCTACGGACCCAAAAATGTGCTTATTCATTAAAAAATAACCATCGATTTTTTTTACCAAAGACTATACCTTACTTACCTATAGGTGGCAGGTGACAGACGGTAAAGAATTGGGACTGGGAATTTTTAATTTGTTTTCATTTATTTATTTATTTATAAATTACATGAAATATGCAATTTATAAAAAGCCGTACATTTTGACGGACCTACTGGTATATTCATATTCATATTCATATTTATTTGACCATTTGTACTATTACAGAAAGTTTATGGCAAGTCAGAAGAACGTAATAATAAATTAATGTTACATTAATAATAATGAATTAATAGTGTCTGCATCAGCAATGTCGGTCAGATATTTATCTAGACTGTAAAAGCAATGTTTTGTCAAAAATTTCTTTATTTTAAGTTTAAAAATATTATAGTTTAATGTCTTAATTGATGCTGGTAAGGCGTTATATAAATTAATATGTAAAGAGTTTCTCTGAGATCGATCTAATCTAAATCTGGGAACTTGAATTAAATTAGCATTTCTAGTGTTGTAGTTATGAGAGTTAGAAACTAATGGAAAATTGTGAACATTAATATGAATTTCTAACAAAGTAAAATATATAAATACGCAAGGCAGTGGCATAATTTTAAATTCTTTGAATATAGGCTGGCAGTGTTCCCTAGCACCGACACCTTTCATAATTCTAATAGCTTGTTTTTGAAGCTTAAATTTTTTGTCTACATGGGAAGAATTACCCCATAGAATAATCCCATAACAGATTATTGAATGAAAAAGGCAGAAATACGACGAAATTAGTATCTCTAAATTTAAGCATTGTTTTAACTTTCGTAAAAGAAAATTTATACTGGCGAGCTTTGTAAGCAAACTCTCAACATGATCAAACCATGTTATACCTTTATCTATTAGAAAACCTAATATTTTTACAGAATTACCTGTCCTTGCATTTGGATTTGAAGATACTATTATTTGTTGCGTCTTTTCGTTGTTCAATTTTAATTTATTTGCTGCAAACCATGCTTCAGCTCTCTTCAAATTTGTAATAGTTATGTCTTTCAGTGATAAAATCGATTTATGTGATGCAATTAGTGTCGTGTCATCTGCAAAAAGTACAGAATGAACCGGAGCAATGAAGGACGGAAAGTCATTAACGTATATTATAAAGAGGATAGGGCCAAGGATAGAACCTTGTGGAATTCCATGTTTAACTCTCTTAAATTGTGACATTTTATTTCCATAATAGACACATTGTTTTCTGTTCGATAGATACGATCTGAATAAGTTAAGATAGTTTCCGGATATACCATAATGACTGAGCTTTTCAAGTAGTATATTATGAGGGACACAGTCGAAGGCCTTTGATAGATCACACATAGTTAATGAAGTATGTAAGCCCTTTTCCATACCGTCGACTATGTCTCTTACGATATGAGAAACCGCTCTAGTTGTTGAAAGATTATTACGGAATCCAAACTGATTTGCAACAAATAAATTATTGTTCTCAAAATGGAAAACTAGCTGATCTTTTATCAATTTCTCAAAAATCTTTGCTAATACCGGTAGTATTGAGATAGGTCTATAATTACCCTCTTTCAAAGGATCGCCCTTTTTGAAAAGTGGAATAACTTTGGTCAATTTAAACTCTTCTGGAAAAACTCCCTCTAAAACACATTTATTTAATAAATGTGTCAGAGTGGGTAGAATCACATTAAAAATTTCTTTTAAAATTCCAATGTTCATGCCAAAAACATCTTCACATTTGGAATTTTTTAAAGAATTAAAAGGACGGAATACTTCCTCTTCCGAAAATGTTATCAAAGTGAAATTATCTGCAGGTGGCTGATTAGGTAAATTATTGTATGAAATGTCATTGACAGTTTCGTTGCCAATATTAGAAACAATATTATCTCCAACGGAAATAAAAAAATTGTTAAATGATTCACTGGTAATAGCAACTTCATTCTTAATAGAACTGGATGCATTACGTTCATGATTAATTAAACGCCAACAATCTTTCATTTTATTTGTCGAATTCTCAACAAAACTGTCATATGCATTTCTTTTTACAATTTTTAAGGTGTACCTATAGTATTTTTGGACTTGTTTATAATTATCGATATCGGCAATATTTCTCGTACAATCCGCAATAGTTTTAAGAGTTAAAACAAAATTTCTGAGATTTACTAATGATTCATTAAACCACTGAATCGGTGGTTTGTCACACTTAACTTTACATGTTTTTAAAGGAAAAAACGATTGTATCATACTTGAAAGTCTACTTACAAATTCGCTGCAGGCCACAGAAACATGAAGATTTGGATCCAAAAAAGTATTCCAATCTATGTCATTTACTGCATTTTTAAATTTGATAAGAGCTTTTTGAGTTATAAACCTTTTCATGACATTATTATTAGATGATATACTTTGCAGAAGTTCTATGTATTGAAGTCGATGATCAGATATACATGGTTCGAGTACCCCTGATTTAAACGAATTTCTGCTTAGGTTAGTTAATATATTGTCTACGCATGATGATGACGTAGCAGTAACTCTTGTCGGTTCTGAAATTATATTAAAAATATTAAAAGAAGCTATTAGATTAGAAATTGCAATTAATTTATTACTTTTATCTAAAAAATCTATGTTAAAATCCCCTAAGATAACTACATTTTTACTTTGATTTTGTTGAAAAAGTAAAAAGTCCTCAAAATTATTTAGAAATATTTTGAAATCACCAGATCAGTAAACAGTAACGACATTGATTTTTAATTCAATTAACTCAACACCACATAATTCTATGTCGAATGAAGCATTAAAATTTTCTAAATTCAATATTTTAAATTTAATGTTATTTCTTAGGAAGATTGCAATACCGCCATGCTTATTTTTGGGTCTACAATAAGAAGTAGCCAAGTTGTAACCAACAAGATTAATTAATTTAATTTGACTACTTTCAAGCCAGTGCTCTGATATACCTATAACATAATATTTCGTTTGAGATAAAAATAAGTTAAGCTGATCGACTTTGTTGGACAGACACTGTACATTAAGATGGCAAATTCTAAAAGTAGAACACAAGACATTCTTCTTTCCATTTACTACATTTGGACCAAGGTTTTCTTCGGCCGGGGAAAAAAATATTGTTTGATATTTGTTCCTGTTGGCCAGATGGATGGATCCAACACTTTTTCCTTGTGGTCATGATTAACTGAGATCTTGAATGATGAGTATAGATCGGCAGATTTGGATGAAAGTTTTTCAACCTGCACCTCCGGAAAACGGCCCCGCAAATAATCACTTACTTCATTTTCTTTTGTTGAAGGAGCGAGTCTATAAACGTGTGCAAAAAATTTACGTGGCACTGATTTTAGACTACTGCTAGATGCATTTGAACCTGTAATAATATTTTTATTTTTAGGTTTTAGTGATTTTTTAGATTCAGAATTTCCCACCATGTTTGCACTATTTTCCTTTTGATAGATATTAGGATTTTGTGTATTATCACTTACATCAATAATAGGAATATGTTTTGTAAAGTTATTATTTTCATTGTTATTACCAATACGTTTATAAGAATTATTAAAATCGCCATTTTGAATTTGTTTGGTCTTAGCATCAACTGAAGTTGACTCTGTCGGTAAATCAGATTTATGTTTAATATCGTTTAAGTTTTTTACTTTTATAGTTTGTTTATTATTTGAGCTTATAGCTGGCGTTGCATGGTTTGTTTTTAAGTTTATTAACACTTTATTTAGCACATCAAGTTGTTCTTTCAAGATTCTAATCGTCTCTTTTTGACTTTCAATATGGTCATCTTTAAGTTTTATAACGCCTTTTAGGTGGTTAATTTCACTGGCATTTTTAATATCAGTAACACTTGTAAATGAAGCGTCCATGTCATCATCTTCTTTGTCACCGCATGTCATATTTGCACAACAGATTGTTGAGTTATCTTTTAAAATTGGTAATTTTAATACCTTTGCACAGCTTAGATGTGACACTGTATTGCACTGCACACATTTGAGTCCACTTATTGCATGTCTATTACATCTTCGACATAGATTTTCATCATTTGTACACTCAGCACTTTTTTGCATGTCTTGTTTATCCGCCATATTAATGTAGGTTTTCTCTACTAAAATGACAAGCCTGATGAACAATTTTCTTCAAGAAAGTAAACAAATTTCTATTGCTTATACTGACCATATTTTTGTAAAATTAACCAATCATGTTTAAGAAAATCCGAAAGTACTATTGTTAGACTAGTGATTCTGGCAACTCAAATTCTAACTCAAATGAAATAAATTATTAGTGTTATAAAAAAACCTCTGTGTACATTTTCTTTAATCAAGAATCATTTATTTACGAAATATGTATAAGATACATATTTCATAATTACTGTAATGAGTACAAGTGTGTTGATTACAAATTCATACCAATAATTGGCTATCTGATACACAGAGACACAGACACATTATGTTGTTTTTGGTTGCAACTGATCAGGCTAAATTAGTATTCCTTACAACCCTACAAGCTTCTCTTGTTTCGTGTAAACATTATTAATTCATTATGTATTTGCATCTCATTACATATTTTTGTAGAAAATACTATTCTTTAAATATATTGCGACATGGTATGAGGACATTTATATTATTTTTATCTCATCATTTAAAATTCTAAATTTACGCCGAAATATCTACATTACTTTTATATAAAAATTCGTTGAAAAGGCTGTAACACTCAACATGAATCATGTATAATACAGATTTAATGGGCGATGACAAATTCATGTGAAAAGTCAGCGAGGCGCGCGGTAATAGAATCGGAATGATTTCCCTGTCGGTTGATAATGCGTTGATAACAGCTCTAAGTGACGCATTTGCAACATTGTGATTTTGTTTCGCGTTCCTCTCGGAAAAGGAAATATTTGAAATTGCACGACGATTGGAAACGGCGAAACAGCTCTGAAATACTCTGCAATTTTCTATTGTTTTCTGCTGAGCTTTAAAAAAAAAGTAAAAGAAGTTCAACATTTTTAAATACAAATAAAATATAGTTTGTAGTGTCACACGTGATTTAGAAAAGTTCTTTAACTCTTCAACAAAAGCAGAACAGAACAAAATAAAACTACATAATTATAATTTTCCTTCTTTATTTTTATCACCCGCTACGCTTCGGGTTAGGGAGATATACGGATCGTGTTAAAAATCGCATATCGAGATTTTTGTGAATAAGCACGTTTTAAGGTCCCTAGAATCCGATTTTAACATTTTTACGATGATGTCTGTGGGTGTATGGATCCCCTTTAATCTCTCTTTCAAATACTATCACTCAGACAATTTTAAAACCATGTATTCTTACTTTAATCTAATATGGTAAGAGCCCATTAGATTTTGGCGCAAATCGGATAACCAGACTTTCCTTGAACTTGAAATAGTTTTTCTTAGAAAAATACCTTTAAAATTATTTTTTCACGATTTATGTTATAAAAATTAAAGATAATTTAATTGTCTACAGGTTTGCAATTAATACTTTTTCTACATATTTTATAAATAAATTTATAAACTTATCTATTTTAATGAATCCCGCAGCCTATGATTTATAAATACACTACATATTTATGCAAACACTCATCTCCTTGGTTACACAGTTGAGATATTCAAATGTATGTACTTGACAGATGTCACTGTCAATTCATTTCAAATTACAAGACATAAATGTCAGTATCACAAAATAAATTTGAATTAATATGATGATTATTATATAAATAAACAATTTGCATTACCTATTGGTAAACATGTAAGTACCAATTTATTAAAATAAATAAAAATTGTATGCCGAAAGATTATTTGCTGGCCACATCAGATTTTTTATTTAGTATTTTAAAATTTTGTGTTTGAAGATTGTACTGTTTGCGTCAATTTTATATTGGGCTAAATTGGTACGATTAAATGACATGTAATATATTGGGAAAAATAATCACAAATAAATATTTTACATATAGGATTAAAATGAATTTTACCAATATTTTTTTATTAAAACTAAATATAGTGACGTATGACAGAAATTTATTTCAAAAAACAATTATTCACATTTTATAATATAATGGAGACAATTAAAACCTTAAAAAATTTACATGAAAATATTATGTTTGGGATTTTATTTATTACTGTGCTTATGGGTGTTTAATATAAATTGAAATAAATAATCCGATGTACCTGGCTCATTGTTCATAATTAAATATATTTAAGTATAATATTTATTTAGTGTTTATTTAAAAGTAACATGAAGACTTCAATGTTAGAATAAAAGTAAAGTCCATTATATAAACTTTACATCTACTGTTATTATGTAAAATAGCAATGTTTGAAGTCAGGGAATTCAAAGTAGGTACACATTTTTTACGAGTTTAGTAGTGTGTAGATAAATAAATAAAATACATATATCATTACGGCATATTACCCATTGCTGGATGTGCCCGGTTCCCCAGATTAACGACCAGACTCAGGTACGCAGCCACGAGACCCATAAATAGTTATTTACACAACGAGATAAGAAAGAAGGTTATATCTCAACAAGTGTGAATCAGCAATCACACGAGTGTATGAAAATCTCTTTCTAGCGAGATTTGTATACTAATTTTCTCACGACCACAAAAACAGGCACAAATTAATATAATTTTAACCTCATCTGTACGATACTTGGTGTTGTAGATTTCATAGACGAATCGCTGTCATTGGAATCCATTTCTGTGATAATTACATTTACGTTGTCTCTACAAATGGTATAATAATACTATATTAACCACGTATTTATTTTTTTATATATGTACAGTGACTCCCTGTCAAAATGTTACACTGCTGTGAAATTCAAATATCGTGAAATTATTCTAATAATTTCAGGTATAAGTTATGTTTCATTTATTACAGTATTTTATTATTCTTCCTATATATAATTTAGTAAAAAATATTTATAATTTAGCCAGTATTTCTAGTTGAAAAAAATCTGATGTGACCAACACAGTACCTCCCGCCATTTACCTATATATGTATATAATTTTTATATTACTTTATAAATTTATCCATACAATATATAGCAAAAGTATTAAAGCAAACTTGTAGAAAATGGAATAATCTTTAATTTTTATAATAACAAATTGATAAAAAATTACATTTAAAGGTATTTTTTGAAGAAAAACTATCTTGAGCTTCAAGTAAACTGCCATTTTCGGTTATCCGATTGCCACAAAAATCTAATCAGATATTTCTATATTCGAATAAGGTAGAAATACATGGTTTCAAAACTTTCTGAATGATAGTATTTGAGTTAGAGCGTAAACAGGATCCACACACACACACACACATACATACATACACACAGACATCATCGTGAAAATGTTAAAATTGGATTGTAGGGACCTTAAAACGTGGTCATTTACCAAAATCTCGATACGCGATTTTTAGCACGATCCCTATACCTCCCTTACCAAGGGTAGCGGGAGGTAAAAATGAATACATAAAATGAATGAAATATTTATCTCACACTGAAAATGATACATCTAAAAAATATGAACAATTACAATTTTATTATTTATATAATGAAACAGAATTTGTTAAATATGAACAATTACAATTTTATTATTTATATAATGAAACAGAATTTGTTAAATTTTAGATACTACCTAAGTCTGTACGATAAAAATTCATTTATTTAGTTTTATTAAGTTTATGTAGAGGCATTATAATAATGGAAATAGTAATAGAAATATATCTAAAATTTGCAAGAAGAAAGAAAAAATATTAGCAAATAAACCTAAAACTACTTTTAAAAAAAATTACTCTCGCTAGATTTTAAGAAAAATTATTGAAAATCCAAAATTAAGTATCCCAAAGCTTCCTATAGAAGTTGAAACATATCTAGAAAAGAAAACATGTGCAGAAACCATAAGAAGAATAATGAGAAAATATGACTATCATGACAGAGTAACTATAGGAGAAAAATAAACTCCTAAGAATGCAGTTTGCCAAAAACCATATAAAATAAAGATTTAAAAAAAAATTGAAATAAATAATTGTTGAAATATTTTATGATAATAATAAATAATATAACATAAAAAAATTTTCAAATATCTTCCGTTGCACAATTGTTAGCATAGATAATATTAATTTTTTTTGATTTGGGTTTAATTCTCCAGCATTTTTTTTTTCAAAAAAAATACTGAACTTTTAAAATCTGTCTTTCATTTCCTATCACAATCATTTAGAAATAATAATAACTTCATAATAAATAAAGGGAAAATAATTAACAAAAATTGATTACAATAATCAAAAGAGTGATACGATGAAAATGCATTATATTTTCTTTGATATGAATGAAAAATAACTTTGTTTTTCAGAAATACAGTAAAAATGCACTACATACACATGTTCATTATACTATCTCAGTTATTTCTTATTACCAAGAAATAGTTATTTAACTATCAAGTGTGTTAATGAGGGCGATTAATGATCGAGACGCGTTAATTGTTGAGATCATTAATCGCTAATTAACACACGTGTTAGTTACAATATTTTTTCGTTGACCGTATCTTACTTAAATGGAAAATCTAATTTTATTTCATGACAATTTTTTTTAGGTTAGTAATGGTTGACCGAACGTCAAATTTTACGTCAGAAAATCAATAAGTTTTGTCATCAATTGTTTTCAGTGGGTGCGTTCAGTTTACATAATCATAGACGACACAAGCGGTTTTTTATGTTATTTGAGGAATTTTATTCTTTCAAATTCATTTTAAAGGTATGCTACGTGAATATATACCTAGCTAGTAAGTGTCAAAAGCATGACTTTTAATTCTGTCTACCTTTTTGCTACAACTTAGCGTTAGCAATATATGCTGTGTTCCATATGGTGAACGCACCCAATAAATCGTTTATTAATAAAAAATCATGCATTAATAGGGGTCATTAATGAATGATTTTCTATACATTAAGATAGCCTATTAATAAACGGTCGACGGAAAAGAAAATATAATGCATTTTTAATATATCACTGTTTTCATTATTGTAATCAATTTTTGTTAATTATTTTCTCTTTATTTATTACAAATGTATTATTATTATATGTAAATGCTTGTAATAGGAAATAAAATATAGATTTTTAAAAGTTTAATATTTTTTGCAAAAAAATAAAAAAAATAGTCCTACTGAAGAATAGAACCCAAATCTATAAAATGTAATATTCCAAAGGCAGCTACGCTGACCATTGTGCCACGGAAGACATTTGAAAAATTTAATCATTAATCATTAATGAAACAATTATTTATTCATAATTTTTATATACCGGACACTTTGTATTTACAAAAAACTGTTTTCCATGTTAAACGCCTATGTCAAGGATTTCTTGGGACACCCGGTATAATGTTTGTCATTCACCACCATTTCATAAATACGAGTAAATATAAAAAATCTGATGTGGCCAGCACAATACCTTCCGTCAATCCTGTGTATTATGTACAAATTCCATACATAAATTTTCTTGCAAAAGATTATAAATTTTTGGTATTATGTGATTCCTTTTCTCGACAACTGAATTCCATACTCCTGATAACAAGCAAACCACATGAAATAAGAAAATTATGAAATTTTGATTGAAAAATTGTAACACTTGCCAGTTATGGACATAATTAATTGCTGTCATTTTGACACGGTCAAAGTCATGTTACTGCACGCGCCCCATACATAAATTTTCTTGCAAAAGATCCTATATTTCCAGTAAAGTTATTTCATTAACAAACTATGCAAATTGCACATGACACTGATATCTTCTTCTTCTTCTTTAGTTTTTCCCATTCGTTAGGGGGTCGCTATTTTTTATTTTCGTCTTCCACTTATTTTTGTTTTGCGTGTCGTCCTCATTCAGTTTCTTTTCTCTCAAGTCTTCTACAATACAGCCTTTTCATCTTATATTTGGTCTTCCTATGTTTCTTCCACCTTCTATTAATATATTCATCTCTCCTCATAACATGTTCAAACCAATGTAATCATCGTCTCTCTTATATCTAGAAACTTCTAACACTAGAGTTACTTCCCTTTTTCTTTCATTGATTTACATTTTATTGATACTGACATCTGTCAATTTGAATTACCTAACTACCTGAATACATTAGCAGTTTCCATGGTTAAGTTAGCATAGCTGGCTGAATTATGAAATTTATATCAAATTTATTATCTTTATTCTTCTTTAACTTTATATCTGTTGAATAACAAATGTAAAATGCAATCAAATCGTATAGATAATAATATATTCTTTAAGTTATAATAACATTTAACTGATTTTTTCAAGAAAAACTGTTAAAATCTTCAAATGAGGAAACTTCCGGTTGACCAATTATAACCAAAATCTAATCAACTCTGCATATGGTTGTAAGGAAGAGAAATACGCAAGAATTGTAATTTTTGGAATTCTAGTATTGGAGATATCGTGCAGGAAAAAGCAGTCACATACACACACACACACACATACACACATACACACATACACACACACACGCACATACGAACACACACACACACATACAGACATCATCGTAAAAATAGTAAAATCGTATTGTAAAGACCCTAAAACGTGCTTATTCAATGAAAACTCACCACCGAATTTTTTGACCAAAGACAATACCTTCCTTACTATAGGTGACGGATGGTAAAAATGTCCCAAAATTCACGCAAGAAGTAATTTTGATAGAAAACACAGGTTTATGATTAAAAATTGTATTTTTTTTATTGTCTCATAAGTACAGCAGATGAACAAGTAAATGTCTGAAGCAGGGCATCGAACCCGCCAAAAACTGGGTTCGGTTCAGGTTCAGGTTAATTTATTTTTTAAGAGATGGGTTCGGGTGCGGTTCTTGTTCAAACATTAATAAAATTTGCGGTTTTGTTCCGGGTTCAGGTAGTGGATACAGGTTCGGTTCGAATTGAAAATGAATTAATGTTTTTTGAATAACAATCTTTATTTCCACATCATCCCCATCCAGTCAACAATCTTTCTATAAAAATATTTTAAAATCCGAGCCGGAATTTACGCAAGTCAAGAACAAGAACACAATATTCACAAAACATCACAGACATTGATTATCGGCTGTATTACGATTACGCTTACGTTTCGAATTCAAAATGAACCTGAACCGGAGCAGAACCCTGAACCCGAATTTTAATACCTGGTTCGGTTCCGACTCGGGTTCAATTGAAAATTATATTTGCGGTTCGGTTCTGAGTTCAGGTTCGCTAAAATGTTACGGTTTGGTTCCGTTTTAGCTCGGTTCAGGTTCGGGTTCGATGCCCTGGTCTGAAGTAAATCAATTGAAGCTGAAACCTATAAATTTGCGCGCCACTGTCAAACATGGCGGCGGACACAATTTTGGTTAGATGGTAGAACAGTCTTGGCTGAACCTCGCCTTTGACGTTTGTCAATAAAGTTATTTATTATTATTATTATTATTATTATAATGGTATGGAGCAGTGTTTCCTGGAATCGGCAAGGGAATTAATCTTTTATTGAAAGAAATATGAATAAATATATGTATTTAAATATTTTAAAGTCAAATTTAATACAAAGTGCTGACAAAATGTCAATAAAAAATAATTTCCAATTTTATTAAGATAATAATCCCAAACATATATGGTCTACATAATCCAAAACTGATTATTAATAATTGCCTGAAAGTAATAAAAACTCCTCCACAGACCCAAACTTAAATATAGAAAATTTGAGGTCAAAATTAGAGAAAAAAATTAGAAAACATATACAAAAAAATCTGATGTGACCAACACATTACCTCCCGCCATTTACCTATGGGGTCTCGTTGCCACGTGCCTGAAGCCGCGAATCGGGGGATTCCGATTCGATCCCGATCAACGCCAAATAATTCGAATTTTAAATGGCATAAAATTAACACTTGTGGTAAACGCCCGCACAATACAAATATGTCATCATTATTACCGAAATGTGTATATAAATCAGATTAGCACACCCAGCAATGGATAATATGCCGTGATAATATATTTATTTGTTTCTTGATTTAATACATACCTGCATATTTACTAATGCTAGAAATTATGTATTTTAAGTTCCTTTCCATAAAACTATTGTTCTATTTACAAATTTCCTTTTAAAACGTTACTATTATTAATTTGAAATGATTATTTTTTTTAAATGACATTTATCTGTCAGTTACATACATTTGAGCTGAACTATGTAACCACGGAGATATGTTTAAAGCATAAGCACACACACACACACACACACACACACACACACACACACACACACACACACACCATCGTGAAAATGTTAATATTGGATTCTAGGGACTTTAAAACGTGGTCATTTACCCAAAATCTCGATATGCGATTTTTAGCACGATCCCTATACATCCCTTACCAAGGGTACCGGAAGGTAAAAAGAGATTTGAAACAAGCGTTAGGAGAAGAATGAACGAATATTAATCCTGAATATGTGAGAATATTTTAAATCTTATATCAAATCGATGAAAAATGCTAATAAAAAATAAAGAAGGATCAACAAAATATTAATTTTGCAATTGTTATTATTAGGGGTATCATTTTCAGTATGCGATTATGTTTTACCAATTTGTGAACATTATTTTTTTGTCATATTGTAATACTTTAAAGTAAAAGTTATTATTATTTTTGGATAAGGGAAAATCTAAGGATAATAAATTATATTAGTTTCTGCAAAAAACATTTTGTTTATTAACCATAGCAATTTAATTATGCATAGCAGAAGTGTATCATTTTCACTGTGGGCCAATGTACGATCGAACGATTCTAACCTCAAATCAAATGTTATATATCGCAAAGTAAAACAGAAATGAAATGTCGAGTGCGGCAGTATTACCAATTGTTTTGTTTATAAATACCTTTTCATATATGTGAAATTATCGTCCTAACAATAAATATTATAAAGAAAAAGGGTTAATTTTGCATATTATCACTCAGTCATATTATTTATTTCAATACTTTGATGTATCTCGTAAAAAATAGTCAAATTACCGGTCAGTTTTCAACACTCCTATGCGTTATAATAATACACTAGTTGTGTCAACATTTATCTGATACATGAACGATATTGTCAATTTTTGTATCTAGGTATAATAGTGTGGAAACAATGTTTCGTATGTAGTCGCAGGAAAAAATAATTATAGATTATTGAGTAATATAAAAATAAATGATATAAAATATGTAACTACATCAAGTACATATTAAATAATACTTGTAGAATTTCTAAGAGAATTTATATAAACATAACAAGGACACAAAATAGAAATAAATTCAAACTTATAGGATACCTTAGGTCTTGTCAAAAAATCTCACTTTTTACTGATTATGATAGCGCAAAACCAAACAGTGATAAAGATTTGAGCATTGACAATCAGAATTAATTTAAAAAATAACAAAGTTTGAAATAAAAATTCTGCATAATTTTGTTTTATGGAATTTATTTACAAAAATAAAGCAATGCAAAATATATACGAGTATTTTATTCAGTGAATTTTTATAGAAAAACAAAAGCATTAACTTATCCGAATTTTGTTTATTATTTAATTCATTTGTTTACAAACAATAAGCTTTATAACAAAATTAATACAATTCATTTCGATATTTTAGGTGAATTTACATTTCATTTGAAAACAAAAGCGTGTAATAGAAGTATGTGTATAGATTACTATGAATATTAAAAAAAAAAGAAAAATGGATACAGACTTTTATTCGAGTGTTTTCAAAAAACATATTTAACGCATAGTTTGCATATTTTTTCCGAATACTCATGCTGTGGACCTTGAAATTGTATTCTGTGTAATTTTGGTTCCTCTGCTCATGTCCATGTCCATAACCATAGTCTATGTACGACCTTTTGGATAATTTATGGGTGCACGTTATTGTGTGTTGTGCTTGAGCTGCGCTGTGCAAGAGATCGTCACGTGACCACTGTGTATTCGGTGTAGATTGGAATTAAAAGAACGCACTGTGCAGCCTGTGCGTTTGATACTTTCGTAATATAATTTCATATTAACCGTATGTTTGATTAATAGTTGAATATGGAGTTTCGTGTTATTGCAAAAAATGTAGTAATGGTAGCGCGTGACATATTTTTCAATGAGTCGGACAAAGAAGAGGAGTATAATTCAAATAGTTTAGAAAAAGTAAATAATTATGCTATGTACAGGGTGAATCATCGAAATCGCCGTCTTCGATATCTCCCTTGTCGTTAGAAATACAGCATAAGTTTATGAACAGAATTTATTCGTCTACTCAAGTAGCATAACGTAAAATTATTTTCACATATACAGGGTGTTGCATTACGGCTCGGCGAGAAATGTTTCTCTTTTTTTAAATGGAACACCTATATAATTTTATATATTTTGAATTGTATTTTATTCACCTATACGAACATATGAATTTTGTTTTAGTTTTCCACCGCGTTGCCAAGTTATTCCGTTTTTTCTCTAAAAAAGACCGAATACATGCATTGCTTTATAAAGGCTTACTGAAATTATTTTAATAGTAAAAATTAAGAATTTTCTTTTCTGTATAACTGTAATTATACTCTATGTTCTGACATATATTTTTTTAAATGTAATTATACAGGGTGTTCAATAAAGCGAATCAAATGTGCTCAATTTCAAATGACTATAACTCGTCATTTTCAAATGGAACACCCTTTTTTTGTTTTAATAAAAATAATTTATTATAAAAATTTGTTATTTTTATATAATTCACTTTTGTTGGGTTGGTATTTATTTTATTCTTATTTTAATTTATGTTTATATCCTAGTACTGAAGTATATTTCTCAATTACTTTGCCTAACTTTGTCTGATAAAATGCCAGACTTCTCTTCACAGCAGAAGAAAATTCGCTATTTAATGAGTTAATAAAAAATATATGATGCCATTTAAAAAAATATAACATTGATCCATAAGTTGAGTATCACTGGCTCTAAAATAATAATAGTTATGCCAAAATGTGTCCCCCTCTATGCTTTACAAAATATCTTAATAACTTTTTTCTTTAAGTTTTCATATTCACGAGTAAATGGCACTGTTCCATTATCTTGATACACCCTGTATGTATATATATATATATATATATATATATATATATATATATATATATATATATATATATTCAGTATGTCCCCGGATTGAGTTTACAAGAGGAAAAAAAATCTTATTATTGATTTTACGAAAAAATGCCAAGAGAAGAAATTTTTTTGGATGTTTAAAAACGCGTTTCAGTTATTAAATTTTTTAAATAATGCATGGTTCTTTTATTATAACGTTTTTTGTATTTTGTCCTAATAATACAGTTATTACACTGAATCAAACCTTATTTTAGTTGGCTTTGAAATATTGACAAATGAATAATAATTCTAACTACAGATAAAAAAAAAACAGCGAAAGTCAAAATACTTATTTTATTTCATTCAATTAACTCTCCACCTCTTTCAACACATAATTCAATTCTAGTACGCAGTTCACTAAAACTGCAACGGATTTCCTCAATTGTTAAAGAGGATATAGCATCTCTTATGTGATTTTTTTAATATTTCGGCATTATTGGGTAAATTTTGTTTGTACACAATTTGTTTTAAACGTCCCCATAAATAGAAATCTGAAATAGTTAAATCAGGACTTCTTGGCGGCCATAAAACTGGACCATTTCTGCCGATCCAGTTATCACCAAATTTGGTATTTAGCCAATTAACAACAATTTGCGAATAATGAGCTGGACATCCATCTTGTTGAAAATATATTGAACGCCGATAATCAAGAGGTAACTCACTTAAAGCATCATTAAAAAAATTTCCAACATATCCAAATATGTGTGCTGATTAACATTAGTATCAAAAAAATATGGACCTATGATTCCATGATACGAAACTGCACACCATACATTTACTTTCACAACATATTGGCGATTGTTCAAAATTCTAAAATGAGGATTAGTGTTGCTCCAATATCTAACGTGTTGTGACGAAACAGTTCCGTTTGAAGAAAATGTGGCTTCATCGGAAAACATAATATTTTTATTAAAGTATCGATTTCTCATTATTTCATTTCCCACCCATAAACAAAAATCGAGACATTTTGCATCATCTCCTGCTTCTAAAGTGTGATTAAATACAGGTTTATAGGGATAAATTTTTCTATCTTTCAAAATTCTTTGAAGGTGTGATTTGCTGATGCCTAATTAATAATAATAATAATAATAATAATAATAATAATAATAATAATAATAATAATAATAATAATAATAATAATAATAATAATAATAATAATAATAATAATAATACTAATAATAATAATAATAATAATAATAATAATAATAATAATAATAATAATAATAATAATAATAATAATAATAATAATAATAATAATAATAATAATAATAATAATAATAATAATAATAATAATAATAATAATAATAATAATAATAATAATAATAATAATTGACCATAAGGGAATGAAAGAAAGATTAAGAAATGAGTACTTCACAAGAATAAGAAAAATATTAAGATCACAACTTATCTGCAAAAATAAATTTCAGGCTATAGGAGCTTTCGCTGTGCCAGTCCTCAGATACAGCTTCGGAATAATAGACTGGACCATAGCTGAAATAGAAAAAATAGATAGGAAAACAAGAAAGTTGTTAACACTTAACGGCCAGTTTCACCCACGACAAGATGTGGACCGATTATATGTCCAAAGACAGTTTGGAGGAAGGGGTCTCCAACAAATAGAAAGTGTATATTATGATTCTATGTACAGCCTATACTATTATATAACAAACAGAGCATCAAGCGATCCCATTATTAGGAATATAGTAATATACGATGAAACTCTCTCACATTATACATCCTTATCAAAAAGATGTTTGCGAATAAAACAAAAAATCTACAAGCCCATTGAAAAATATGAGAACAGAAGGAACCATGTGGGGCATGAAGAAGGTTTAGATGAAATACTAGTAGAAAATGCAGATATGGAAGAGGTAGAAAACAATGCACAAGAAGAAAGAACTAATATTAGCCCAGTAGAAATTAAAAAACAATGTAGGAAACGTTTATATGAAATGTGGAGAAACAAACCGCTTCGTGGACAAAAATTACGCGACATGGAAAAAATAGAATATGACAAAATCGAATCGTTCATGTGGCTAAGAAGAGGACGAATTAAAGGGGAAACGGAGAGTTTAATAACAGCGGCTCAAGAACAAGCCATAACAACAAGATATATAGGAAAGAAAATCCATAAATCATCCGAAAACAAGTCATGCAGAATTTGTAAAGCTGCAGATGAAACCATCCATCACATAATGTCATCCTGCTCAGAATTGGCCAAAACTGAATATGTCATACGGCATAATAAAATCTGCAATCTTATTCACTACAATCTCTACAATCATTATATAGGACAAACAAATGAACAGCTATGGTACAAATATCTACCAGAGAAAGTAGTGAATAATGCAAACGGAAATATAACGATATTGTATGATATGGGAGTGCGAACTGACCGAACCAT
This sequence comes from Harpalus rufipes, assembly GCA_951394225.1. Lineage (NCBI taxonomy): Eukaryota > Metazoa > Arthropoda > Insecta > Coleoptera > Carabidae > Harpalus > Harpalus rufipes. The sequence goes on from OX596280.1 coordinate 21,979,877, forward strand.
CAATGCTAATAGGCCTGATATTATTATTAGAACTCCTTGTACTACATACTTAATTGACGTCTCCGTACCAGCCGATGAGAAAATAATAACAAAGGATGCCGAAAAACAGCTAAAATACAAAGACTTGTGTATTGAAATTAAACGTATGTGGAAAACAAAATGCGAAATAATTCCAGTAATAATTGGAGCGACAGGTTATGTAAATAAGGAATTTATTAAAAATGTCAAACGCATCCCTGGAAATCACGACCCATATGAAATTCAAAAACAAGCAATATATGGAACAGCCCACATTATAAGAAAAGTACTTTCCTAAAATCCCATATATCCTCAGCTGTATGGTTTATAGCTGGAATATGGTTGAAACCGACTAGGACACCTAAAGACCACATCCTAGTCAGCAGAAGAGATCTCCATCCTGCCAACCCGAAGTTTAGGCCATCATTACGAGCAATCTTAGAGCCCTGAAAATGAAAAGTACAATTTTGCTAATGTATTGTATTTAATTATTTACCTTGTAGCTCTTAGATGTACTAGACTTAGGTGAATAAACTAAATAATAATAATAATAATAATAATAATAATAATAATAATAATAATAATAATAATAATAATAATAATAATAATAATAATAATAATAATAATAATAATAATAATAATAATAATAATAATAATAATAATAATAATAATAATAATAATAATAATAATAATAATAATAATAATAATAATAATAATAATAATAATAATAATAATAATAATAATAATAATAATAATAATAATAATAATAATAATAATAATAATAATAATAATAATAATAATAATAATAATAATAATAATAATAATAATAATAATAATAATAATAATAATAATAATAATAATAATAATAATAATAATAATAATAATAATACTTTATTTTCTGCAGACTCAAAATACAGAGTATAGAAAAAGTCAACTTAAGAACTAAAACAATTACAAATGTAAATATTCATTCAAATCATAAAAGTTGTGGTTTAATAAAAACGCTTTTAGCTTCTTTTTAAACATATGTTCATTTTTAACAGACTTTAATTTATCTGGTAATTTGTTAAATATTTCTAGCCCTATTCTATCAGGAGAATTTTTAACTACGTTCGTTCTAGAACTGGGTATATAGAAATTATGATTGTTTCTAGTATTATGGTTATGTTTATTTAAATTTAAAGGAAAAGAAATTTTATTTTTATATATGAAAATGCATATCTCGTATATGTAAATGTCAGTTATTGTAAGTATTTTTAAATTTTGGAAAATATTACGGCATGTTTCGTTATTTCTGGCTCCAACTAAGCATCGTACAATTCTCTTTTGGCAAATAAAAACATTATAGGTGGCAGGAGAATTTCCCCAGAAACAGATACCATAACGGAGTCTAGATTCAACAAAAGCGTGGTAGTACATTAGAAGTTGATTTATGTTTAGTATTTGTTTTAAATGCTTAATTTGATAACAGGCAACATTTAATTTTTTATTTAAGTCAGCGCAGTGATCTCTCCAATTTAGATTTTCATTAATCAGTAATCCAAGTACTTTTGCACCATCGTCATTTGGTTTTTCGCTATTTGAAAACTTTAAGCTAATTTCTTGGTTATTTAGGTTGTGGTAAGTATGAAAGAAAATAATTTTAGTTTTACTATCATTTAAAAATAGCTTATTATCACTAAACCAAGAATTTAGGAGTTCGATATTACGATTACATTCATTAATTAATGCATTCTTACTTTTGTTAGATATAACTAATGTAGTATCATCAGCGTATAAGATGGGTGTACAGTTATTCGTCAGATTATTGACTAAATCATTTATGTAAATGATAAACAATTTCGGAGCAAGAATTGTGCCCTGGGGAAGACCAACATTAATTTCAAGAAATTCTGAGTTGGCTAATTTATTAGTGTTATTCTCTTGGTACGAATAAGATACGAATTGTAGTCTGTTTTGCAAAAAACTGGTAATCCATTTGAGCGCAACACCTCTAACTCCAATGTTGTAAAGTTTATCTAATAGTCGTTCATGATCAACACAGTCGAACGCCTTACTAAGGTCACAAAAAATACCTACCGGACATTCGCCTTTATTTAAAAATTCTATAATTTTTGAATAAAAATAGTGCAGTGCATCAGTAGTTGAACTGTTTGTTTTAAAACCAAATTGATTATTGGAAATAATACAATTTTTATTTAAGAAATGTTCAAATCTATTTAAGAAGCAATACTCTAAAATTTTAGAGAAGCCGGAGGTGAGAGCCACAGGCCTATAATTGTCCATTGTAGTATTGATACCCTTTTTATGTACAGGAACTACTTTATACTTTTTAATTTAGTTGGAAAAATCCCAGTTTCAAAAGTTATATTAACAATATGTGTTATGGACTAGAAATTGTATGGGACACCTTTTTTATTAAAAAAATTGGAATATTATCCGGTCCAGAAGACCTTTTATTTTTGATTTTAGTCTTTATAATATGAAGTAATTCCTCCTTGCAAAAGGGAAAAAGAAATAAATTACAGTCTCTGTTAGGCATATTTTTGCAACCATTAGTATTATCACTGACTGTAGGGACACTCTTCAATATGTTCAGAGGAGCGTCCCTGAAGAAATTATTAAGAGCGCAGGGTACCCATGTGTGAAATACTCGAAAATAGGTCTAAGGAAAAAACGTCCTGTATACTTATCTTATATGTTACTTAAATCATTTTTCTTTTATTGTATTTAAAAACAATAAATCTATGGTTTTTAATAGTCATTTTTAAAAAGTAGGTGTCTTGAAATTAATAATATGACTTTAAACATATGTGTTTTTCATACTCAATTTTTCAGTGTATTATATCTAATTTTAAAAAAATAAATAATAGAAAACTTGGTTCTGACTTTCATAAAACTTTGTCTAAAATTTTGGAGAAAAATTAGTAAAAATACAGCCTGTAGACGTTTTCTACAAAATGATAATTTTTGTATTTTCATTCAATTTATACACTGTACAAAAGCGCCGCCACATAAATTGTGTGTATTTGTGTAAGTTCGTTCCATAGGCGTGCGTTGGGTATATTTTACTATTTTGGCTATAAGCAAGATTGTCATTTAGTCACGTGTTGCTGTCTGTCACCAACTTCGTTGATTGTTTTCTACATTTTTATTATTGTATTTTTCTATTTATTTATAATTTCGTTTGCACTTTGCTGTGCTTTTGCAATATACTTTTGCTATAAAATCAGTCTTTTTCAAGACTAAAACCTTTTATTTTTATATTTTTCTTTTTATTTTCATTAGTCAGTGTTTCCTGTAAATTATTTAATACAATATACATTTTTCATTAAGAATGCAGAAAAGTTCGTGGTACCTTCAACCTGCAGTCATCAGGAAGAAAATGTTTCCGACAAGTAAATAATTCAAACATTATTTTGTTTTCTTATTATAATAAATTTATTTATAACACAGAGCCGAAAGTTTCTCTTCGAAGTAGAGTAAAACAAGTAGAAGAAGATTATTTTCAGAAGAAGGCTCCCAAATATATGACAGTACTCTTATTAACTAACAAGAATTGGAAATATCAGAAAATGTCATTAGCAAATCTATGTATGAAGTAGAAGGAAGACGCATTGTTGAATTTAAATATTTGTTTGATTCTTTAAAAGAAATTAGTATTCATAATGAATAAATGGGATGCACTTTAAGTAATATGAATATAAAAAACGAATTAAGAACGGGCTTAAAATCAAGATTTATTCTACGTTGCAATATGTGTAATGCTACATTTTGACTACATTCCGAAAACTACGCAGAAAAAGTACACGTCAATGAATGTGCTGTACTTGGAATAATGAATATAGGTAACGGTTTTAGTCACATGGAATCCTTCTTGTCTTCTTTAAACAATCTCGCTATAAACAAAAGACATTACTCAAAACTGCATAATAATGTATGTACAGCATGGCAAAAAACAGCAGAACAGGCTATGAAGAAAGCGGGTAAAGAAGAAAAAGAAATTGTTAAAAGAAATGGAAGTTTAGACAAAGATGGCATTCTTCTGATTCGAGTTGTCTGCGATGATAGCTAGGCTAAAAGATCTTACAGTACAGAAGTATACTTCTGTAGAGTAGTTAAACTACTTTTCATTATCTGAAGTCAGATCAATTGTTGGCTACAATACAAAAAAAGTACTATACATAGGGGTGAGAAACAAATATTGTTCGATTTGTATGCAAGCAGAAAATTCAAAAAGAGATATTCCTGAACATTTTTGTTTTAAGAATTGGTCCAACCAGCATGGAAGCAACTGCAATCACCGAAGGATTTTTAAAGAGCGAGGAAATGTACGGTCATTTACGGTGTAAGATATCATCAATGATAGCTGATGGCGATAGTAGTTGTTGTAAAAAAAATCATATACGCAAAACCATATAAAAATTTAACTGTTCAGAAAATAGAATGTCGTAACCATCTTCTAAGAAATATGTGCAATAAATTAAAAGACATAAGTAATGTAAAAAAAAATGGGTCCGGCTTTTTAAGAATTTTTTTGGCAGGAAATATACTAAAATGTCATTCAGCTGTAATGAAAGCAATGCAGCACTGGAAAACTAAGGATGTAGCTGAAAATATTAAAATAGTTGAATTAAAAAAGATATATTGAATGTAGTAAGTCATGATTTCGGTGAACATAAAAATTGCAAAAACGGACAATAATTTTGCAATAAAGAATGTCCTGATGAAGAAAACATTGTTCAGGAATTCCAAAAATATAATATTTTTGATTCTATTACCACTATATTTTAATATTTGGCTCAACACAGTAAAAGTTTAATTTTACATGTTGATAGTAATTACGTCGAACAATTTAATAGTATTATTTGTAAATTTTTAGCCGGCAAACGAATAAATTATACTATGCGACAATCGTACCAAGCGAGATGTTCTGTTGCTGTTGTTTCCCAAAATACCCGGAAGCAATTTTATGAAGTATATAAACATTTATCTGATAGGAGTCCTAGAAAATATGTGAAAAGAAATGAACAAAATAAAATCAAAGTCCTAACAAATAGAAAATATAGTAAAAAAAAAGGAAATTATTTGTAACGGCGAAGCAAGATGAACATTACGGAATGTGTTGCCAAAAAGAAGATTTAAACGAAGAAGAATATGAAGCAACTAAAAAAGATTTTTTAGGAAGCCTAACAACGACAAAAGAACAGAGAGACGTTATTGAGCTTAAAACTCGTTTACAGAGAGATAGTTCAGACTGGCTTGATGAAAGAAGAAAATTATTAACATCATCAAGCTTTGGCTTGGTTTATCGACATCTTCCTCATACCAGTTGCCAAAATCTTGTAATCATAATACTGTTCGGAGCAATATATTTCATCATATTATGGTGAGGCTTTTCATCTCATATAACTCTTATGACCCCAAAGCAAAACGTAACACGCTGCCAATGGAAAAATATCATGAAGAGGCGCAAGAGGGGAATATTTAGTCCCGCCTTCTAGACGTCTAGATTCTACCTCGCCCTTTACACCCCTAATGCAGCAGAAAGTGTTTGTCTACATCACCTACAGCCTTACAAAGATTTGCTATTACTTGCGGATTATCTGTTGAGCCATCTTCATGGATTATTTCCCGATTAGGTTTGACTGATTTTTTGGTTTTGGAATTTATGACCTGCCAAGCGCTTTTCATCATATTGTCAGCCGCCATTATTTTATTTTGATAGTATTCCTTCTTGATTTTACGTACCAGAAGAGAGTGCCTCTGCTTAGCTTCTTTGTATATATTTGTCAATTCTGGGTACCTATTTTTCAAGATAAAGAGCGATTTTATATTAGTACTAGAAGTTTTTATTACATTGTTGACCCAATGTTTTTTATTTGTATTAGATCGATGTTTCTGTAAAGGAAAATGTTTATTAAAATAATGTAAAAATATATCATTAAAGCAATTAAATGCATCGTCTGTGCTCGATTTTCTATACACCTCAGCCCAAGATTCGTTTTCTAAATCTTGCATAAAATTTCTCACATTATAGTCGTTAAAAATTCTTTGATATACAAATGTTTTTGATTTAATTAAGTTAGTAATATTTGTATTGATTAATACACTTCTATGATCTGAAATAACGTTATCAGTCACAACAGACCTACAATCGATAATATTTGTAAAACAGTGATCTAGATTAAATTTCCCTCTCGTGGGTTCGTTAACTATTCCAAAACAGTTATAACAATTTAAAATGTTACCTATATTATTATATTGCTGCAGATCTCGTATTGGATCTGTATTGAAATCTCCGCAAATTATTAATTTATATTCCGGTTTGTACATTGATTCTAGAACACGTTCCAGCTTTTCACAACATATTTTATGGTCTGATGAAGGGGACCTATAAACAGTAATAATTAAGGTAGGATTATATAAATCTGGTTTCCAAAGTACAGCACACACTTCAAATTGTTTTTCTATACAGAATTGATAGGTATTAATATGCTCTACATTAGGTAAAATATAATTATGACACCAGATACCCACTCCTCCTCCTGCATGAGCAGATCTGTAATAATTGGAAACCATAGTGAAATTATCAAACTTAAAAACATCTACCTTTGATTCATTACACCATGTTTCAGTTAGGCATATAAATTTAAGATTACTAAATTTATCCAAGTATTCGTAAGATATGAAGTTGACTTTATCGAAGGTCAGTGATTGACAGTTCAATAAGAGCACGTTACAGTTCTTATCACAATGACTACTAATAAATTTGGTTCCGTCATTGGCTACTTTGCTAGGGGTTGTTCCCGTTTCTTTTGAAAAAAACGGGTTACATAAGTACCTTCAGGCCATCTATCTGCACAAAGGATTTTTTCACAATTATCTAAATTTACTACGATTTTAAAAGAGGAATAGTTCTCCGGGAATCTTGGCTTGAGTTGTTCGCATTGGATCTCTGGGAAATCTTCTTTCAGGTGCGTAATTACTTGCTCTGATATTGTCCCGGGCTTTATTCGAGAGACAAAAATAAATGCTTTTTTGGGTGCCACTGAAATATGTCTTATATCTTTGGAGTTCCCTATTATAATTGTTCTCGTTTTCCTATTCTGTCTAGAATCTTTGCTCGCTGATCCCTTTTGGTCGATAGCTGTATTATTGTCAGCATGTACACTTACAGTGTTGGGTGCGATTAGCTGAGATTCAGTCATATCCATTTTGTTTGAGTTTTTGTCTTGACTGGAACGCAAGGTCATATGTGTTTGTTTTGCGAAGTTAGTATTAGTTGGAGTATTTTTAGTTGGTAATATCATGTTTTTATTATGTTTACTTAGTTTTTTATCTTCTATTATATTCGTAGGTGGCACTACTTTGTCAAAAATTTTAATATGAGATTGTAAAAGCTCAATAATTTTAGTTTTATCTTTTATTATCTCAATTTTGTCTTTAATTATTAAATCTTTATGCATAATAATTTGTTTTAAGTGTGAAAGTTCTTGATGCAATACGTTTAATTCACTAAGAGATTTTGTAGCGTCTTGGAAGTTATCATCACTGCAGCACTTTGTGTTTAAGTTATTTATTATTTTTAGCCCTTTTTTCTCACAACAAGGTTTATGAAAATAGTTGTCACAGTTTTTACATTGTATTATATTCACGGCTATTTCTTTTTACATAAATTGCACATGATTTTTTGACTTTCACTAATAACACCATCATTCTCGTGTTTATCGTTCGCCGCCATCTTAATGATGGAGTGATCGTCTTCGTAAAGACAATTTTGGATCAGTTCGTACTGAATCTTCCACTAATAATGTAGCGGCATCCTCTTCATTATGTACTTGCTGAATTTTCTTTACATTATTTACGGAACCAGTTCTTAAAATTTTTTGTATAAGCTTCTGTACACCCATACGTGACACAAAAACACCAGGAAACTTTTCATTAAATTTTTGAATTATGTAACGGTAACTTTTACCCCCCATACCATAACATTGCACTAAAAAGATTTTTTGTTCTAATGTTAACATTTCTTTAACAAACTCTCACTATTTTAAACAATAACTTCTTACTTTATGATAATACGAATTACTTTTGACATTTAATCATTTGTTTCAAAGCCAACTAAAATAAGGTTTGATTGAATGTAATAACTATTATTAGGAGGACAAAACACGAAAAATCGCTATAATAAAAGAACCATGCATTATTTAAAAATTTTAATAACTAAAACATGCGTTTTTAAACATCCAAAAATTCTTCTTCCCCTGGCATTTTTTCGTAAAATTAATAATAAGAATTTTTTTTCTCTTGTACACTCAATCCGGGGACATACTGTATATATATATATATATATATATATATATATATATATATATATATATATATATATATATATATATATATTATGTATACTAGAATTTTAAACTGTAATTTTGATTCATGTAGTTAGGCTAGTCATAAGATGCATATTGTACCATTTATATGTTTCGAAAAATAAGTTCTCACACAAAATTTGACGTTGATACGCTGTTTCTGGAACTCAGTCCTCGCAAAATATGAACAAGTTGTGTTGGAATAAAAAAAAATTTCGGAAACTTTTTGTATACACAGGTTATTCATATATGACGTTCAGTAGAGTAATGCAAATACTAGCATATTGTTTTACAAATTCATAAACAAAAGAAACATCCTTGACACAAATACGGGAAAATTATCCCGTCACTTTCCTCAATTTAGGTGCGTAATAAATCCGTGAAACCTTCATACATATCCATGTACGTTTAGCGAGGAATTTTTCTTCGCAACTCCGCATTTTGCTATGAAAGTTGAAACGAATGGTTACAGATATTTCACGCAATTTACGACGTCGAGCTAAGTGCGAGAATTCTCACCGCGAAATAAATGTAACTGAAATTCTCTCCCCGTGCATCGCGGCTCAACCAACACATAAAATACTCGTTATGCGCAGGAAGATGATATTTTAATGTACTCGTTTAAAGTTTGATACGCGTTCCACACTTCAAATGCTTTATGCCAAAATGTTAAAAATGTCACCGTGAGATAAGGATGTATAAATTGTTCGACTATTGACGATGAATTACTCTGTTTATATTGAGTGATTTATTCAAATGTGGATAAAATGGAAGAGATTTGTAACCTGAAATTTGCGGCACATTTTTGTTCTTCATGTTTTCCATATAATACTTCAAATGGGATATAAGTATCTGGGTTTCATATTTTAATGTATTTAAGGGGATATTAGTTTTTTACCTTCCGTCACTTCTAGGTAAGGAAGGTATTGTCTGGTCAAAAAATTTGGTTGTGAGTTTTCATTGAATAAGCACGTTTTAGGGTCTTTACAATACGATTTTACTATTTTTACGATGATGTCTGTATGTGTGTGTGTGTGTGTTCGTGTGTGCGTGTGTGTATGTGTGTGTGTGTGTGTGTGTGTGTGTGTGGACCACGGTTTCGTCAACGATGTATCCAATACTAGAATTCCAAAAATTACAATTCTTGTGTATACCTTTTCCTTACAACCATATGCAGACTTGATTAGATTTTGGTTATAATTGGTCAACCGGAAGTAACCTCATTTGAAGATTTTAACAGTTTTTCTTGAAAAACTCAGTTAAATGTTATAATAACTTAAAGAATTTATTATTGTCTATACGATTTGATTGCATTTTATATTTGATATTCAACAGATATAGAGTTAAAGAAGAATAAAGATAATATATTTCATATAAATTTCATAAAGGCCTGGTCACATAGCTTATGTCATGTCATGTCTGTGTTATGTCCTTATGTTGAGATATGTTAAATCTGATGGAACAAGTCACATAGCTTATGTCACATATGTCATGTCTTTTGACATAACACAACAGTTGATTTCAACTCAACTTTCAGCGTTATGTCTATGTCTGAGCCGGCGCAGTAGTGCCTGTTTGTGAATGTCTATCAGCTGGTTTGGTCGTCTGGTCATTATTTACGTTTTACTTGTTCTGTCCAAGTGAAACATATGCTACTTGTATATCCTAAAATTAACATATTGCTTATTTTTGTACTCATAATTATTTTAATACTTACCATATTAAAGTTTATAAAATTTAGGGGTTAATATTTAGTATATAACCTCTTTACGTCACAATAATTTTTGAATTTTCTCAAAAGATGGCTCCACAAACCGTTAAATCTATAGACATAACATAACGACATAACACAGACATAACATAACACAAGCTATGTGACCCTAGCTTAATTCAGCCAGCTATGCTAACTTAACCATGGAAACTGCTAATATATTCAGGTAATTCAAATTGACAGATGTCAGTATCAATAAAATGTAAATCAATGAAAGAATAAGGGAAGTAATTCTACTGTTAGAAGTTTCTAGATATAAGAGAGACGATTACATTGGTTTGAACATGTCATGAGGAGAGATGAATATATTAATAGAAGGTGGAAGAAACATAGGAAGACCAAATATAAGATGAAAAGACTGTATTGCAGAAGACTTGAGAGAAGAGGATCTGAATGAGGACGACACGCAAAACAAAAATGAGTGGAAGAAGAAAATATAAAATAGCGACCACCTAGCGAATGGGAAAAACTAAAGAAGAAGAAGAAGATGTCAGTGTCAAGTGCAATTTGCATAGTTTGTTTATGAAATAACTTTACTGGAAATATAGGATCTTTTGCAAGAAAATTTATGTATAGGGCGCGTGCAGTGACATGACTTTGCTGACTTTGGAAAGCAGATATGGGGACCCGTGTCAAAATGATAGCAATTAATTATGTCCATAACTGACAAGTGTTATAATTTTTCATTCAAAATTTCATAATTTTCTTATTTCATGTGGTTTGTTTGTTATCAGGAATATGGAATTCAGTTGCCGAGAAAGGGAATCACATAATACCAAAAATTTAGAAACTTTTGCAAGAAAATTTATGTATGGAATTTGTACATAATACACAGGATTGACGGAAGGTATTGTGCTGGCCACATCAGATTTTTTTTGTATGTACTGAGTCGCATAAATACGCTATTTAAATAAAATTACCTATATAAAAGTTATTAAATCATAAAATTCTTGAACCAGCATTACAATCAACTTTCAATGTAGAAATTATTTGTTATTATTTATATGCATAATATGTGATATGTGCAGTGTTATCATCAGTATTATGTTGCGTAATGCCGGTTTCATACATACGAGTAGGTAGGTATATTTGGGAGCACGAAGCGTTATTGATTTTGCGCCCCCAACAATTACCTCGGACGGTATTATTGACAACAAAATTTTGGGCTGTGTGAAAGGAAAAAAATAAACCTAAAATTAATACTATTACATAAAAATGGTCAACAATGGCGATTTTTAAAAATAAATGACAAAATATTATATGAATGATATGGTTATCTTTATATCCAGGCCTGTCATAATGATAATATTATAAACCTCTATTTTATCAAAATACTAAATACCATAGTGCATCGATTCAAGATTTTTTTTTTTTTGGTATAACACCAAATAATATATTTTTTTCACTACTAGCTACACAGAGGTACTTTATTGACCGAATAGAGTGCCGTGAAATTGAATTTCTCAACCCGTCCATGGTTACCGGTTACATTTTTTGATAATTCTGTGACAGTTTTAAATCGGAAATGTTTATAGCAAGTATAAGTATAACCAAGAGACTTTATTTATTAATATTTTATGCATTAAATGGTTGTTTAAACAGCTTAATTCAATATTAAAAATTCGGATTAATTTGAATATTTGTTTTTCGTGCCAAGAACATATTAAATACTTGACATTTCGTTCATGTCAATTTCGCTTATTCAATGTAAGAAAAACAGTATTTAAAAATAATACTTTTAAATAATATTTGTGATTTAACAATAAATAATACAAATGCTTGAACCGTGCAACCAAAAACTGTGCAATCACAATCAGATGATACAACCTGTCAATGAGCACATATGTGTAAGCATAGCATTCGGAGAGTGACGAGCCCAGAGTCGAATAAAGTTTGTTAAATCATGTAATGCTTTTTAATCTAAACTTGTCCCGAACACTACAGTAAGTAAACGAAAATTTAATCTTTTCTATTAATAATGACTTTTATTTTAGGTTATTGTTAGCTAACACTGCTAACAGACAGAATTCAATACAACATAGACAATAATTATGGGTTGAACCACAAATTAAGTGAATAAATAAATTACTATTATAAACAAGTACTTGCTAAGTTATTTGTAAAAATTATAATTAATTGTACAATTATGACAAGTCATATTTATTGCAGATCCTGCAGTATTTAGGGAAGCAGTAGGAAAATTAGTTGAAGTTGAAGGTATATTAATTATGGTATTATTTATAGTATTTGTTTCCTCAACGTTCATTCTTGTAGATGGGATTTCAATATTGTTTTCTGCTGATGTCACAACAGAAACATCAGGGAATGTATTACTTGAAGACGGTGATGATTATTTTTATAAAACTGTCACAATGAAATGATAAAATTTCAATTTTTTGTTTTAATAAACAATTTTACTAGGACAACTATGCATCTATTGTGCCATCACATTTAAAAGTAAAATGGCGTTATGGTGGGATTAATTTCATAAATAATTATTAAAATTACGTGCTCGGTTCCCTCGGGATTATAATGTTTTCGCTCGGTCAATAATCATACTCTTCACAACCTTGGTGTATAATATACTATTATCAACGACTGTCAAATAATATACCCATAATTTAACCTTTTTTTATCAATTAATGATATTAGTTACTGTTGCTAATTGAATAATTTTGACAGTTCAATGGAATAATATTATTCAATCGTTATGTCAAATTAAAATCTTACCTTTCAAAGAGTACAAACGAAATACTTTTAATAAGTATTTTTCTTCCACATAAAAAGCCAAAATTATACTAGTTTTCTCATTTTTTATAGTTCTATTTTCGTCTTAACCTTAAAATGTAGCTGAATAGTCGATTTAAAATTTTCTGCTAAATGTCAAATCACTTCATATTTTTGTTATAATAAATAACTAGCGATCAACGCCAACTATGTTTATGTTTGTAAACAAACAATTTTCTAGAAATTTGTTAGGTTATTTCTGATTTTATAATAGTACAGTACGTTATTATTTGACAGTTGTGGATAAAGTATAGTACTTTATTCATATGTAATGGCTATTACTCACTCGAATGATTTATATCACTCGCCTTCCGACTCGTGATGCAAACTTCATTCTCATGAGTAATAGCATACATTACATGCTCATTGAATAATATACTACTACTTTTTCATTGATTTACGCTAGCAGATAAAATTGTATATTTTATACGGTTCATAATCAATCATAACATAAATAACTATTATGTGACTCTAATAATTACTATCGAATTCCATTTTTAAGAACAAAATGAGATTCAACCGTAAGTCATGGAATATTAAAAAAAATATTACGGCTTAACGAATAACAATTAACACTTTCTACAAATCAGTTTCATTGTATATGAAAGTTTAATTATTTCGTTAAAAGAAAATAGTAGAGGACCTCATTTTCTTATGATGAATATCGATCGCATATAATTGGGAACTTCGGAAATTATCCTAAAGCAGACAAACATGCATGTTCGGATTAAAATGATCTATAATTAATATTAATATCATAAAAATATCGGTGGCCTTTCCAAAAAATTCAGGCAGATACATAAATACGTAGATATATTTAAATTAATTACGAGTAGTAATTACATAACTCGAAGTTTTATATAATATATAACAATGGTGTAACAGGAATGCAAGCCGTATTTTTATATCACCCCGCTAGCTACCAAAAGTTGTAACACAATTACAAACTATATTTATATATCACATCGGTAACTACTAAAAGTTGTACCAGGTACGGTAGTGACAACAAAAATAGGTGATCGAGATGGGTAGCGTTTAACACTGCTTAGTCCTGCACAATATGAAAATTTATTTGACCCGAGAGTAAAACACTAATTTTATTAATGTAAAAACTATTAAGGTCAAAGGTAGCGGAAATGCTGCCACCACTATCCGTATTTTAGAAGTCCTCGGATAGAAGGACGCGGCCAAAACGGGTTAAAGAAAACAATCAATTAAAATTTGAGTAGTGTCACTAAGTAATTCAATTGATATTCACGCGTTATTTTACGGGTCACTAAGACACACGCTGGAAATGGGTATGAGGCAGAACAAACACGTATTTCCAACAATAACAAAATTATATAATCTTTAATAATTCTCCGCGAACAAATAAAATTATATAAGCCAAATAAAACTACAACGCGATCAATTGAATCTATATAAACTCTAAGTTCTTAATCTCTAATTCACAAAATCAAAGCCTTTTACATCGATCTACCAATCTTTCAATAGCGATTCACAAAGAATAAAACAAAATCAAATACAATTACTTACATGAGTAAAACACACAGTTATACCAAATCACACCACGATGAGAGAGCCCACAGTACAATTTAATTGGTTATTTCACACAGAAATACCAAGCTCAGTCTAAGACACACAGTCATAGACATGAACAACAAAAACAATCAGACAACAAGTCTACACGAAGTAAGACAACAAGCAACAAGCAAAACAAGTAAAACAACAAGAAGGAGTCAGAGTCAAAACTCTGACTTTATACTCTGCAAGGGTAGAAACCAGTGATTCTCAAACCCCTTAATTTCGGCTCATCTCATCTATACAACTCGAGACAGTTTACAGTTTCTTACGAAAACTTATTATTGTTCACTGGACACCAAGTAACGGACGAATACTTCTAAGAACTCAACAGCTCCGCACAAAGCTCTATCCTAGAGACTTTTTGTAACATCCGTCCAGAAACATAATTTTACCCTGTCTCATAAATACTTCAACCTAAACATAACACAAAACTTCAAGGTTAACGGAAAAATTCCTACGAAACAAATACGTAATAGTCGCTACGCCGGACTATTACATCCCTTTCCCCTTAAAATAAATTATATTTCTGAAGGAATTATAATTTATCAACTTCTGAGCCAATCCAGTTGGATTCCTATCTGACTCCAATGCCTCCGAAAGGGGATTGTCCAATACGGGTCTTGTTGGAACTCCAGCTACTGCTCCTTACGCTCGGCCTGACCCGATCTGGGGGTAACGACGCCTTCCGTCGTTGTACGTCCACCACCATCGAGTGTCGTAGGCAGAGGAGTGGTCACAATACTTTACTATAACAAAACATCTACGGCAGATATGTGTCCCAACATCCAACTCCACTAATTAGTACACGAAGTACTTTAGTTTTAACTCTAACAAACCAAACTCGAGGACAATTTATAACAAATCTTTCTTTCGATACAATAAGTAATCGAATTCAATACAACTAATCTTATGTTTCGGTACACTAAGTAATCGAATGCAATAGAATTATTCTCAACTTTCGATACACTAAGTAATCGAATGCAATATAATAAAACAAGATTTTTCTCCAATTTCTTCAAAAAGACTTTCACTTATTCTCACTTTAAATACAATCATTATACAATGGAACTTGCCTACCTGGTATTTTAACTGCCTTGGCGCCTTTCTGAACACTAAGTTCGCGCCTAAACTGGTGTCATGCGGTGCATCCTCTGCTCGGCTCGTTCTGCTCTTGCGAAGGCCGCTAGGATGCTGTCCAACACGCCTGCTGATCTCTGTGGCCTTTGTTCCATTTCCGCCTTGGGTGGTGTACCCTTACCATCCCTGACGTCCTCGGTCTCACGCTTCTGTTTCTTTCTCTGTCGCTGGCTCGCTTGCCGCCTTGACCCTTGTTTGCCTCTGCTATTATTACCTATCCCAGAACAAAAACCCTTGTAAATTTTATCACCATTGCACATACCTACCGTCTTGTCGCGGTTTTCCTGGATTTCTTGTGCGTCTTGGTCCTCTTCCTCTGTCGATTTCACCACAGAAATCGCATCCAAATCTTCGGGTTCTTCTGTTCGAATAAAACGCAACTTCTCCTGGGTTGCACGTTTTGCTACGACATCTGGACTGACCGTCAATTCACGTTGCTCAACCCCTGTAGTGAGCCTTTGTTGAACGACTCCGTCTTCACCATGATGCCGTCTCTTTCTCCATACGGTCTTTCGCGCCTTATTTTTCCCGCGCATACTATCATGATAACTGACCGTATGTTCTGGGATTTCTCTCATAAATTGCTTATTGGCTACTCTCTCGTGTGTACTGTATTTACTCAATTTAGAATTTTGTCCCGGTTGCCTACTAACTCTGTCTTTCACACTAAGTGAACAATCGCTCGCGATGTGACCATATTCGCGGCAGTTAAAACAAATTTTATTTTTCAATTTATTACCTTCACGCATACAAAATCGTGCTATATGACCCATTTTCTGGCAACGGAAACACATTCTGTTTCTAAATCTACTTTTCATTGAAACTAAACCAATTGTTTCATATTCGTCACTATCTACACCGGAGTCTTCACAATCGCTACTTGCATAATTACAATGACGAGCTACGTGCCCTATTTTCTGACACCTAAAGCACATTTTATCTTTGTACCCGCACGTACTTTTCCTAAACGACGACCCTGTAGAAATACCCGGCCTAGCTTCACTAAGAAGTTCCGTTATTCTACCTGCTAATTCATTACCAGCGTTACTCTCTCTAAAATCAATTGACTCACACAGATCATTGCTACGGGAAGAATTCATGAAATTCTTCTGACACAGGGGAACGAATTCACTCTTTGCATCCTTTACCGCTCTGATTTCTCTAATTTCGCGATCTACGTCACTCGCCATGAGGATATCTACAATTTCTAATCTTTTAGCAATCTCTATCGCGTCTTTTAATGTTTTCGGGTCGGCGAACAATACATCACGCTGATATTTCGGTATTAATCCTATCAAAAATTGATTAAATAGTCTCTTCTCTACATATTTATTGTTAAACTCTATTTCTGCCTCATCTTCGGTCGAACTAACTAGTCCGTTCGCGATTAAACGTAATCTTTCCTCATAATTTACTACTCTTTCATTTTCTAATTGACAACATCGCACGAATTGTCTCTCTACCGTTAGAAAATGCGGTTTCGATGTAAATCTGTCTACAAGTGCGTTTTTGAAAATTGACCAAACTTCCGTGTTTTTAATTTCACTATTATTTCTAACAAATTCGCTTGCTACTCCACTTAAGCATAATTTCGCGATTGCTACTTTATTATCCTCTGATAATTTACCAATTTTAGAAAAGCATTCTACTTTATCTATAAATTCTTCAACATCAATATCCGAATTCCCGCTGAATTCTGGAATGTTATTCACTAATCCGAACAATGCCATTTTTCAATAATTTGCAATTAAATAAACTCTTGTCACAAAAACAACAATTACTAGAATTCAACTAAACACACAGTTTAAGCTAACAAACTACTGAATAATAACAACACAAAGTAATCTTATTATCGTTCTTCAAAACTAATCTTTCTTTCAAAATACTACCTGCTTGAGAGTTCAATGACACTACTGTGCACCCGTAATAAATACACACAGTACTTTATTACCCTTCAGAAAACTTTTACTTTTGTCGATTTCACGGCTCGGCAACTACCTACACACCCGAATATCAATTAATACACGTAGTATTAATTTACAATTCTATCTATGTCGATTTACGGTACGACACCTACAATTCAAAATATAACAACTACACACAGTAATCTATTATAATTTTGCAAACAATTTTAGACTTTCTACTGGTTTGAGAGGGTTTAGTTCTTCGCAAAAGAAAAACTTCATCCCACCGCTGCCACCAAAAAGTTGTAACAGGAATGCAAGCCGTATTTTTATATCACCCCGCTAGCTACCAAAAGTTGTAACACAATTACAAACTATATTTATATATCACATCGGTAACTACTAAAAGTTGTACCAGGTACGGTAGTGACAACAAAAATAGGTGATCGAGATGGGTAGCGTTTAACACTGCTTAGTCCTGCACAATATGAAAATTTATTTGACCCGAGAGTAAAACACTAATTTTATTAATGTAAAAACTATTAAGGTCAAAGGTAGCGGAAATGCTGCCACCACTATCCGTATTTTAGAAGTCCTCGGATAGAAGGACGCGGCCAAAACGGGTTAAAGAAAACAATCAATTAAAATTTGAGTAGTGTCACTAAGTAATTCAATTGATATTCACGCGTTATTTTACGGGTCACTAAGACACACGCTGGAAATGGGTATGAGGCAGAACAAACACGTATTTCCAACAATAACAAAATTATATAATCTTTAATAATTCTCCGCGAACAAATAAAATTATATAAGCCAAATAAAACTACAACGCGATCAATTGAATCTATATAAACTCTAAGTTCTTAATCTCTAATTCACAAAATCAAAGCCTTTTACATCGATCTACCAATCTTTCAATAGCGATTCACAAAGAATAAAACAAAATCAAATACAATTACTTACATGAGTAAAACACACAGTTATACCAAATCACACCACGATGAGAGAGCCCACAGTACAATTTAATTGGTTATTTCACACAGAAATACCAAGCTCAGTCTAAGACACACAGTCATAGACATGAACAACAAAAACAATCAGACAACAAGTCTACACGAAGTAAGACAACAAGCAACAAGCAAAACAAGTAAAACAACAAGAAGGAGTCAGAGTCAAAACTCTGACTTTATACTCTGCAAGGGTAGAAACCAGTGATTCTCAAACCCCTTAATTTCGGCTCATCTCATCTATACAACTCGAGACAGTTTACAGTTTCTTACGAAAACTTATTATTGTTCACTGGACACCAAGTAACGGACGAATACTTCTAAGAACTCAACAGCTCCGCACAAAGCTCTATCCTAGAGACTTTTTGTAACATCCGTCCAGAAACATAATTTTACCCTGTCTCATAAATACTTCAACCTAAACATAACACAAAACTTCAAGGTTAACGGAAAAATTCCTACGAAACAAATACGTAATAGTCGCTACGCCGGACTATTACAATGGCTACCCGAAAAATTTCATAAATAACTTACTTTTCAAGTGCAACAATCAGCTACCCCAAAATCAGTTGCACGATCAACAGAATGAACCACAGGAATTCAAGTATGCTTCAATACCTTACATATCAGACCTTACACCTCTAATAACTAAAGTTCTCAAACTTGACACAGTTAAAATTGCATTTAAAACTAGCTTAACAGAAAACAGTATACTTTCTAAATTAAAGGACAAAACTTCACCCCAAAACCAATCTAGTATAGTGTACCGTATTTCTTGCCCTGATTGCCAAGCACAATATGTAGGCCAAACATGTAGAATACTAAAAAGTAGAATAACATCATATAAAAGTGATACTAAACTAAAACCTACATCTTGTGCCTTGGCACAAACGTCAAATGTCATATAGTGAAACAGAAATACTTATACAGAACAAAATTTATTAAAAAGAACCTTTTTACCTAGCAGATTCTTAAACAAAATCTTCTAAATATATTTTTTTTGAAAAATTTTGTTCTTGTTTATAAAAGAAGAGTAAATTCTCTATCTGATACATATAAATATTTTATTATTTTTTATATATATTGAGATAAAGAAATATAAGGTATATAATAATCTGTTGCAATAAATAAAACACCCTAAATAATGTCATGGAAACCAATTGAAATATTAAAATGTTTGTAACTGAGAGATAAGTGTGAGTGTCAAAAATCCAGACATTACTGAAGATTCTTTGTGGGAAGTACATACATTATATTATTTCTTATTGTATTAATAGTTAAATATTAAAAATTATAGGTATATTACATATACCCTTCAAAAATACTTCAATCCCGACAATGACTTGAAAACATTCCGAAGAGTAGGACAAAATTTCTTCATAGAATGAACTTAAAATTTAAAAATCTAACTGTAAAGAATAGACGTAAGTATAATTTTTGATGTAGAGTGTAGATATAGAATAAGTGTTAAATACAGTAGGGCGCGAGCAGTCATGTGACATTGTTGGCCTTCACAAGCAGATATGGGGGCCCGTGTCAGAATGATAGCTAGTAATTATGTACATAGATGTCAAATATCATAAGTTTCCATTGTAAATTTCGTGATTTTCCAATTCCATGTTGTTTATTTTCCTCGACAAGTAAATTCCACACTCCTGGTAACAACTACTTGAATTTAGAAAATCTTGAAATTTTACTGAAAAATTCTAACATTTGACATCTATGTAAATAATTACTAATTGTCATTCTGACACGGGCCCCCATATCTGCTTGTCAAGGCCAACAACGTCACTAAATAAACGGACAGATATTGATCGACTGAGCCATATATACACTTATTTGTTACAATTGTCAAACAATATTCAAAATCTTCCACACCTAGATCCAGGTTAAAACAAAACTAAACAATCCCATTCTTTGTTTGTAGAACAGAACGCACACTTCTAGGAACTAAACTAGTTCTATGTTTTAGTGGTTTTAACAGAAATTTTTATAAAATGATGATGTACAGGTTGCAACATCAGCGTGTAAAAAATCAAAATTAATTTAACTAAATTCATACAATTGTTCAAATTCATTGTTTTTTGTCTTTTATCTTTTATAACATAACTGTGATAACCATTTTGGGTCAAAAAATTTAATGCGTTATTCAAATTTTTTCATATTGTCATCTTGATAACCATGTGCTTATGACACGTTTAAAAAACATGTTTGTAAATGTTGATTTTTTTTTATAAAGAAACTCATCTAATTTGCTTATATTACACCAAATTGTAAAACATATTGTACGTATTCATCATTATATATATATATATATATATATATATATATATATATATATATATATATATATATATATATATATATATATATATATATATATGGAAATCAGAAATTTTGCAGGCTTAGTGAAGTACACTCTTTTTAATTTGTCAAGCTTTCGATTAAATTTTTAACCATCTTCAGGACACTGTAATAGAACGATGAATACATACAATCTATACAGGGTGTAACAGCTAAACGAGCTACCTCAAATAATTTCTAAATTATTAAAGATACAATAAAGTACTGGCAATCTTATAAAAGACAAAGAGGGACATCAGAATAGAGAAGAAAATATTTTTTTAAACCAGTGGTCCTCATGTTTGATTTGACCGGAAGTGGCATTAACTTCTATATTTCAAATGGGACATCTCTATATTTTTATGTATTTAAAATCTACGTAAAATTACGAATTTTATAATATGTGTATTTTTATTCAAGAAGTACATTACAAAAACGTAAGAGAAAATGATGAATAATTAACCTGCTACGCCATGATATCAGGGCAAGCTGTGAAAACAGTTAATGTACTATTAAGTAATATTTAAGTTAATTGTATGAATAGTAAAATATTTTTGTAAGATTCCATATTTTGTCACAGCCTACCTGATATGGCTTACCAGGTTAATTATTCATTATTTTCTCTTACGATTTTATAATTTATTTCTGTAATAAAAATTCTCTTCAAGCATATCGTTGAATTCGTAATTTTACTTAGAATCCAAATATCTGAGAACATAGAGGGGAATCCATTTTAAATAGGAAAGTTAATATCATTTCCGGTTAAACCGGAAGGGGTACTATCATGTCAAATACCATGATTTATGAGTCCCTAAACCTAAAGATACTTAAAAATAATTATAAATAAAGAAGTTATTTTGAGTGGCCCGTTTTTCAGTGTCAGCTATATAAAAATATTACCGACAAATATTTGCAATTAATGAATAACATACGTGTTGGTGTTCATTATGATTGATTGAACTATACTCATACATATTTGTACGGAAGCAATATCATTGATGATATTAACCTATTTTAGTCCAGTTTAATATCGGATACAGATGGGTAATCATTGTAATCTTGTTGTTAAATCATCAATTCTGGTTGAGAGCATATTTGTATCATGTAAACAGTCCAGTACACACATTTAAGTCTCGCGCTCCGTAACTGTAATTCCCCAATTAGCTCATGTGACCGGAATTAGAGCATACATTAAGCTTACGCCGTGAATTACAACCCCAAGTTCTAATTTATTACTCGATTTATTTATCTCAAAAATCTTACAGGACATGAACCCATAATCAGTATGTTTCTGTGAATTATATGAGAATATTACTCTGATAATATACAGCTTACTAACATGAAATCTGCTTTAAATTGTAGGGTAATTCTTGAAATTGATTATGTAAGATTAGCCACGAAATTGTTTTAAATAGCAGACAAGAAGTTAATCTTGAATATTGTATAATAATCAGAAGTAGCCCACTTGATTTATTGATAGTTGTTATGTTGTTGTCAGCTCTTATTACAGGCAGCAGGTACATATAAAAAAAGATAGAATGTGAATATTCAATTTCAATAGCAAAGAAATGTAGTTACCTATGCGTATTCCTTTCGCCGTTTTCTGTTATTATATACTGTGTAATAGGTCCTGTTAGATACTATAATGGAAATCATTATTGCTGGTAAGTCACTAATTTAATTCCATATACGCATTTATAAATAGGTAAAATTATCGATATACGACCCGACCTCAAAATTAAAGTTATATATTTCTCTAAAAAGAACGACAATAACCTAATCTAACGCACAAAAGTCACGCTTTGTGCGTTAGGTTAGGTTATATTTAAATAAATATACGCAACAATGTACGTACATCCATATTTAGCCATTATAGAACATTTATTAACATATTTGTTTATGTTTCAAAGTCAAAGAAGTTAGGTTAGGTAATTATTTTATTTTGTTTACATACAAAAACAAATATTTTTGTATGACCAAACTTCAATTTTGAGGTGATGTAGTACATCGAATGTTTCAACTCATAAATATTGTCTAGAAATATTTTTCTCAATTAACGGCAATGAAATGTTCTGTTATATTTGGAATTTATTTATAAAATAATTGGCTGGTAGTATTTACTCTTAATCACGGTTGATTACACAATAATTATAATTGGCAATGTTTTCTCTTGATTAAGGCATGACTTAAATAACATATTCACTTGTTTTTTAAACAAACCGCATTTTTGGATACGTATTCGTAATCAAGATTAACTACTGATTAATGTTAACAATTATAAACACTTTATAAATCATATTTATATATAATTCAAGACTTATTAGTTTTTAGTTATTATCTCATCATTGCTGAAATCGGCGAATAGATTGGCATACTCGCATATGGATAATAAACTGCATGATTATACAGAATGGTTATGAACCTAATGTCATAAATTTAAGGGTAAGTAGTATGACATGTGTAGATTATAAAATAGAAAGATTTTTTTTTAAATTCGAAAAAAGAAAATTCGACTTTTCTTAAAGAAACTTTTTTTTACTGCTGTTTTAATTAATATTTCATTAAAAATAAAAATATGGTTATCAAAAATACATTCAAAATTAGTTGTATAAGATATTATTCTTTATAATTATATTAACTAGCAATTTTAAAGAAAATAATTGTGTAACAGATAAAATATTTCTAGTGGTCCAGTAGTACTAAAAATGTTAGTTTCCTGAAAACAACCCTTAAATATGCGAATTTTTAAAAAATACACATGTCATTCTACTTACCCTTACATTTATGACATTAAGTTCAAAACCACCCTGTATATTTATTTAATTATTTAAGTTTTTATTATCTCCTATATTTATGAGCAATCTATAACATGAAATTAATTTTCAAGGTTAATTAGAGAGGAATTTTTAGACAGGTAATAAACTCATAGCAGATCATTTAACATACTGAGACACACGCACTAGTAATTAATTTAATATTAATTATACTTTTAATATTATTATTAACTATTCCTTAAATTTTGTATCTTATTTTTCTGTCTTTTACGTCCCGTAAAAGGAATTTACAAAATCTTTGTGTGATTTCATATATACATAAATTACTTGAAGATCTTTACTGGATAAGAATCTTATTCATTCTATACATATGTTTTTAATACGTTTCCTTCTTTGTACTTATGTATTTCTTAGTGCTATCACAACGTATCTTTGTGTCGCATTTTCTTTTGAGTACAATACGGAATCTAGCTCCATTGTTATGAGTGTCCATAGCTTCTTTTTCCATTTGAAATTTGGCTTGGAAAGAGAGAATATTTGAAGAACATATTCACGAAGGTTGAATTGAAAATAATTAGTAGGTTTTCAGTATTTCCGTGCTGACAATGGCATACACTTGACGGGCTTCTGTCACACATTCGCCTTAACTTGCAATACCCTTGTTACACACAATGACATCTCTCCAATTTCAGAGGATGTATATTGTCACTGTGACGGTAATGTTCTAATATCAACTGTGTTTATATTATATGATACTACTTCCGTCATTATTATCAAACGTATACGTTATTTTTGAAACATATTACTCACATACTCGTATTTAAAAATAAAATGTTTGAAAATATTAAAATTTTATAGAATTTATTACACTTTTACATTTATACTAAGTTTTATTAAAATGTAGAGTAAATATTTCTCAACAATATTTTCTTTTCTGTACTTACAATTAGTTGATGTAGTAAAGGTATCCCAAAATTAACGCAAGATTTGAATTAAATAGAAAACACAGTTTTTAGTGTTTTGATTATTTTTTTATTGAATCATAAAGTACATAGGATAGGGTTATTTATGGAATAACACATCGGGCAAATGGCCTCCACGGCTTTGCATGCACATACGCACTCGTTTGTCGAAATTTTCCATTACCATTTTGCATAAATGTGACTGAATTTCGTTGATGCAGCGTTGAATATCCTCCTTTAATGCACGGGTGGTTGTGGGCTTGTTGACATAGACCTGTGATTTCAAATAACCCCATAAAAAGAAATCTAATGGTGTTAAATCACACGATCTAGGGGGCCAATTCTGATCACCGAAACGAGAGAGTACACGACCTGGAAATGTCTCATGCAGTAATTCAATTGTTTCACGGGCTATATGGCATGTGACACCGTCTTGTTGAAACCACATATTGGCCACATCAATATCATCCAATTTCGGCAAAAAAAACTGTGTTATCATGTCGCGATATCGAGCACCAGTAACAGTCACTGCTTAACCAGCCTCATTTTCAAAAAAGTATGGTCCAATTATGCTTCCAGCTCAAAATCCACACCAAACAGTGACACGTTGTGGATGCATTGTTTTTCGACAATCACATGTGGGTTCTCAGAACCCCAAAAGCGGTAATTTTGGCGATTAACAAAGCCATCAAGGTGAAAATGTGCTTCATCGCTTAGGATGATTTTGCTCGAAAAATCAGCATCCATTTGTTGATGTTCAATAAGCCATTCAACGAACTCTCTTCGCTGTGCATGGTCATTAGGCTTCAGTTGTTGTGTTAATTGAATTTTGTAAGCATGGAGACACAGATCTTTAGTGAGTATACGCTGTATAGAGCTTCTTGAAATTTACAATTCTTGTCCACGACGCCGAATTGAGGTTCCTGGATTGTCACCGACACTCTCACGCACTGCTTCGATATTGACATTTGAACGGCTTGTTTTTGGACCACCAGTGTGTTTGGCGTCTCCAACGGATCCAGTCTCCCTGAATTTTTCAATTAATCTCTTCACAGTTGACGAAGTTAAAACACTATTCCGACCATATTTTGTATGAAATTTTCGCACTGCGGCCGCCAAGCTTTCATTATTTTTGAAATATTGTTCAATAATGAAGACACGTTGTTCTATCGTATAACGCTCCATTTTTACTAACCCTAAACTGTCAGCTGTCGAATTGTTTTTTTTTAGGGTTGCCAACACTTTACTGCACAAATGGCGGCAAATTCAAATCTTGCGTTAATTTTGGGACACTTTTATAAATAATGTAAATAAAAATACTCAAAAATAAATGCTTCAATTTTAACGACTAAAAACTTGTAATAATAAGTACCTAGTAATGTACTTGTCACCCACATGGTAAAATAAAAAAATCTGTTGTGGCCAGCACAATTCCGCTCGCCACTTTAATTTTTGGTTACATTAGTATAGGCGATGGGAAATAATATCGCAGCGCCAAAGTGGAACTAATGTTAACGGGATGATTTGACATTTACTAATTGTATTTATGCATTAAGTGTATAATATGAAGAGATATTACATATGTAAACGTAAATATTATAAACATAATAGATAACACTTGTGCTTATACAATCAAGAAAATGTCACGTGTATAATTTATCCCGTCAACTATAGTTCCGACTATATCATTCATTAAGTTATAAACCAATAAGAATGTGTGATTTTCCTTAGCTACCACGTATTACAGCGGTTATTATTGAGTAACCATGGTGAACGAATATACGAACCTTGGTATATTCGAATATACCTACCTTCGTATATTCACTTATAAGTGCGTTTGGTTATTTTGTTGTATGTACTCAGAACTGGCAATGTCATTTTTAATTATATTTACGGACATGATCTTTTTCATTCGATCACAGTATCGAGTATACGAGTATAAATGAATCTGTAGTTAGACTTTGAGGAGTAAAATCGTGCGTTGGTTGTATGCTTTAAGTAGACATTTAAAATCACACTGACTGCTCCAAGTGCACCGAACCAAATAATTGAACGCATCTATTATTTGACAGCAAGGAATTATGGCAGTAAAAATTTGACAAGTAAACAAATAATTATTTGGATCACAAATCTGGAACTGCACTATTGCTAGTTTATTTGAAATACAAACATTTATTTTGAAATACGAGCATATCAATGTAAAATTACATACTACTATAACTATATTTAAAAAGATAGGTTATGTAGCATATAGTTTGACGTTTCTGTCAAAATCAAATAGACCACAGGTCTACGTTAAATTTACTATTTACTTTTTAATTTATTTTTTATTCATGATATAGTCTACCTGTATACAACTCGACAATAGAAAATTCTCGACATACTCAACGAGTTGCCTAATGGAAATACCACTCGACCTTCGGTCTCGTGATGTTTCCAGGCAACACGTTTCGTATAATCGAGAATTTTCAATCGTCTTGTATAATATATGAAAATACCACCACATGTCATATTGCTTATTTCCCATCGCCCATTGTATTTAACATTTCTTGTATGTCTACATTCTACACCAAAAATTGTACTTATACCTATTTTTTATATTTAGATTTTTTAAATTATTATAAAATGTTTCAGAACTCATATTATTATTTGTATTTGTTGATTTGTTATTCATGTTCATTCCTGAAGAAGGCAATAGTGTATATTGCCGAAACGTCGTTAATTTAATAAATAAAACAAAACCTAAACTAAACTAAAAAAGGTTGTATTATTTTATCTAACAACATATACTTTTCTTCTCTTGGCCCCAACACCCTCAACAGTAATCTCTTAAACGCCATACAGCATGCAGCATCTCAATCTTCAATGATTAACTTCCAAACAATAAACATCAATAACACATCAAAACTAGACAAAAATAAAACCTGGTTCAATAAGAAATGTGCTCAATTAAAAAAGCAAACAAATCATAGCTTAAGGAAATATCATGAGGACCGTTTAAACGAAAGTTTAAATGAATTCATTCAAATTAAAAGTACTTACCCAAAAACTCTAAAATATTACAAAAACGCATATTACCAGCAAATTACCGAATCCCTAAGCAAAACCACAGACAGTCAAAACTTCTGGAAAACAGTCAACGTATTAAGAAATAAATCCAAATACGTTAATGAAGTAGAACTTAAACAATGGGAAGACTTTTTAAAGAACACGTACAAACCCACTATTACAAACAATGACACCTTCATAGATTGTTAACTTCCTTCCTTTGACCAACCCATATCACTAAATGAACTAGAAATTAGTATAACCTTTTCTAAATTAAATAAAACATTGTATAAATTACGAATTTTACAAAAACTTACCAGAAAATTGGAATAACTACCTACATACTTAACATGTTTAATATTATTCTTGAAAATTAAACAATACCAGCTTTTTGGTCTAAAATACAATTAATTGCGCTGTATAAAAAGGGGGACAAAAAAGACCCGTCAAACTATAGACTAATTTCATTAATAAACTGCATATGTAAACTTTTCACCCAAATAATTTATAGAAGACTCCAATTCTGGACAGAAGAGAGCAATATACTACATGAGAACCAATCAGGCTTTCGGAGCAATCGTGGTACAATTGATAACATATTTTGCCTTGCTGCCACATTCCATTTACTACTTCGCCTGAAGAAAAATTATGCTTACGCAATTTTCATCGATCTAAAGCGAGCTTTCAACTCTGTGAACCATAGCTTACTCCTTACTCCATTACTCCTCAGGAATTAGTTAAAAAATAATCCGTATAATACAAAAACTCTACACCAACGCTACCGTTCAAATAAAATGTCATCAACAAGTATCCGAAGAGGTAGTCATTACTGAAGGAGTCTGCAAGGGGAAATCCTCAGCCCCTTGTTATTTTCGATTTTGGCGAACGACTTAGAAAATCATTTTCGTAGTGCAGGCTTCGAAGGTTTAAACGTTGACGGTATAAACGACATCATACTGCTTGCATATGCCGATGATATTCGCAAAGTTAGCTATAGACGTACAAAAATAAAAAACTAGATTACTTGTACACATATTGTCACAACAACTCTCTACAAGTAAATGTCCAAAAAAGAAAAATACTGTGCTTTCACAAAGGAAGAGCGCCAACAGGAGATTTATCTATTTTTATATGACGCTTGTTATATCAATATTGTATTGATCAAAAGAATTGAATAAATTGAATTGAGTCTTTTTTATACAACAACAATGAAATAGAAGTGGTGAGCAAATTGTCTTATTTGGGCATTACATTTTCATCATCAGGTAAATTTAACGCCGCAATAATCGAGAGCACGAAGAAAGCAGAAATGGCTAACTACAACGTAAATCAAATATTAGCTCGTGGCAAATCAAATACATGGCAAGAAAAATCTAAATTACTGAATACAATTGTAAATACAACTGCACTGTATGGCTCAGAAATTTGGGGGCTACGATATGTTGACAACATAGAAACTCACTAAACCAGATTCTTGAAACGAATACTACACTGCCCGAAAAGTACACCAAATTACATGCTAAGGTTAGAAACAGGGACCAATCACATCTCTCACCAAGTATGGCACAGAGACATAGAGCATTAAAATGGTGGAGAACATTGTTATCAATGGACGTCGCACGCTATCCAAAAATTGTACATATTCGATTAGTACAACTCGATGAATCACCTGGCAACAAAGTATACTTTAATTGGAGCACACAAAAAGTCGAAAACTTCAATTTATTTGTTAATTATTATTACGTACCTAGTTTAATTTATTAGCGAAAACTCGGCTACGCCGAGCTTCCCCTAGATGGATAGTGTTTTATGATTGTTTACATGCATTCCTAAATTATAATAGTTACACTTTTTTAAAAAGTGCTACCGCCATTATTTTCAGCGTTTTATGAATTTTTACACGCATTCCCACATTGGAAACGTACATAAGCTATACACAGTGCTAACGCCGCAGGCCCTCCTATGATATCTACATGAATTAACATTCTTAAAACAATACATTTACAATCAATGTTTAAAACAGCCAAAAACAGGGCTCGTGCTACAAATACATAGTATACCCAATTTCAGCGCTCTTATTATACCCAAAAACAGAGCTTGTGCTACCAGCCAATATTGTCAGTAATCTTAGTCAATATCTCAAAAAATACACATGTAAATAAAATAATAAAAAAATACTTACACTTTAAATATATATTAAATCTATATCTAAATGTGTTTTTCATTAAAATGAAACAAATAGCCACGACAATACATAATAATTTGCACAACACATATGACAGTGGCCCGCAAATGGCGGACGAAACGCAAGCCATGTTATGATATAAAGGTATCCTAACACACTCGTAAGTTTCTACGGTATACTAAGAGTAAAAAGTAATTTGGTGCAAATTTGAAAGTGTTATAAATAATAAAAAAATTATGTTTGTTTCTAATAGAGGTTTTTATTGAAAGTTTTGTGAATATGACTAATTGTTATCAATAATATTCTATAAAATATGTAAAAATGTAAACATAAAGCTTGAAGTAAACTATGGTTCAAAAAACATTAATAAAAATGAAAATGTAAACGTAAAAATGTCTTACATTTTTACATAAATGATTGTAGATACTGTATAATAAATGAAGAAAACATAACTAAAACTATTTTATTTGATCTTCCATTTCTCTTTTTGTTAGAAGCTAATTTTAATGCTGACCTTTCAGATGTCGTGGGTATAGTGCTAATAAATAAATAATTAACTAAGGTTATAATTATGTAAGTACCTTATTTTTTTGATAAAGCTTAATGATTTTGCAGTCGCAACAGCGGCTATATATATATATATATATATATATATATATATATATATATATATATATATATATATATATATATATATATAGTTCCGTTACCTTTTCTAAGGGAAGCGTCCATGCATCGGCACCTTTCTGCTTGTCAAAGATGTCCACAACATTTCAAATAATGTTTCTAGCTTCAGAATAAACGTTTTTATGCGACTTACTACTGTTACTCAGGCATTTTTAGAAATCGTCAACAAAAAAATAATAAGAGAAATTAGATTCCTTACACTTTACCAAATTTCCAAAATATTGTCACAATAA
The DNA here is from genome assembly GCA_951394225.1 of Harpalus rufipes. Lineage (NCBI taxonomy): Eukaryota > Metazoa > Arthropoda > Insecta > Coleoptera > Carabidae > Harpalus > Harpalus rufipes. The sequence continues at coordinate 22,010,692 of OX596280.1, forward strand.
TAACTCACCTTATATCCAAACTAGGTTGTAAAATCATAAAAACAAATCACCTAACCTTACAAAGCAAAGAAAGCATGCGTTTTGTTGGGATAGGTCATGCCATAATAATTTGTCTATTGGAGTGGAGGCACCCAATTGAATTTGTGGATTGTGCGTTAGATTTGGCGGGAAATTATAAAAATTGACTCACTGTATTGTTAGTTATTTAATGACAGTTTTAATTAATAAATTGAACAAATATTTATTTTTATATTTTAAGAGGTTTTAATATTTACATAAAATTACATATTAAAAATGGGCACTGGAATAATACGTATAACCACATCTAATAAATAATATTTTATTACTTAAAAAAATCCAAGTTTTTGTTATATATTAAAATATTTAAATAAATAATAAATAAATATATCATCACGGCATATTACCCATTACTGACTGTTCCAATCTGCTTTGTACACAGATATCAGAAATGATGACATATTTGTACCGTGTGGGCGTTTACCAAGCTTCACCTGATGGGCATTCATTGTTGGCAGCAGAATGCACCATAGGGGTTAATTTTGTGCTATTTAAAATTCACACGAGATCCCATTTACATACTTGATTGGTTAAATTGTTTACCAGTCGTTAAAAATAACTACTGAATTGCAGAATAGGAGCGATGCTTAGCTTAAATCAAAAATTCATCTATGTGGTCATTAGCCAATAATAGGGACTTTTTTTAGGCTTATATGCTTCACCTTTTCGTTTAAAAAAATCTGTTGTGGCCAGCACAATACCTCTCGCCATTTTCATTTTATGTTACATAGGGCGAGAGCAGTCATGTGACTTTGTTGGCCTTGGCAAGCAGATATAGAGGCCCGTGTTAGAATGACAGCTATTAATAACATACATGGGTGTCAAGTATCATAATTTTTTATTCAAAACATTATTTTCCAAATCCATGTGGATTATTTTCCTCGACAAGTATATTCCATACTATTGATGACAAATAAATATCAGTGTATTTTGAAATTTTGAAAGAAAAATTATGACATATGACAATTATGACATCTATGTAAATAACTACTAGCCGTCATTCTGACACGGATCCTCATATCTGCTTACCAAGGCCAACAAAGTCACATGACTGGTCGCGCCCTATAAGTAACGAATTTAACATTTCTCGTACATACAAATAATTGAAATTTTATCTCTTCTTTCGTTCTATGAGGAATTCTGTCCTACACTTCTAATATGTTCAAAATTCTTCAAATTCATTTACAGTATTAACGGTATTTCTTAAGGATATATGTAATATTAACATACCTATAATTTAAATACATATTTAATTAATAATACAATAATATATATTAAATGTATTCGTACCGCCCAGAAAAATCTGATTTTTGACACTGACATTTTGCATTTATCCGTCAATTACAAACATTTGAATATCTCAACTGTTTTTTAGGCAACGAGATTTATTACAATAGATTATTCTGTATTATTATATATTATATCCTCAAACCTATACGAGATATAATAAAAAAATTAATTGTGTCACATTGAGAATTAATTTTTTTTTAATATTACCAAGAAAAATTTTCAGAAAATAATATTTAGAAGATTTTTTTCCAAGAATTTGCTACTTCCGGTTGTTCAATTGTTACCAAAACCTTTTCAGCTCTTCCCATTAATGTCCTATTGGGAAATACGTAGTTAAACAAATATTAAGTCTTATAGTTTTTGAGTAATCGTCCTTCCAAAGTCCCACACACATACACACATACATACATACACACATACATACACACACACACACACAGACATCATCGTAAAAATGTTAAAAGCGGATTGTAGGGACCTTAAAACGTGTTTAATCATTAAAATCTGGATAAGCGATTTTTTGCATGAATCCAATACCTCTCTTAGCGAGAGGTAAAAAGGAATAACGTTTTAAAATTTACTAATGTCAACTTCTTCACGTATATTTAATATCGATCGTAGCATAGAATATTTGCTCCATAATGATGAACTGGTGGACGTTTATTCCGGTAAAGATCGATCGCTGTTGAAATACAGAAGGATACTGTCTTCACAAGTTGTTTCAACTTTCGTACTGAACACCATTTTCGATACGCATTGTGTGTATGTTTCTTTGTATAAATGCCTGGATTTTGCTGGTAATAGTGAATGTTTAGTGGCAGCCGCGATATTTATTATTTCTTCGTTATTAGAAATGTACTCATCTTGCTTTGAACAAAATTGAGTAATGAAAAGCACACTTGACTAATTTTACTTAAAATTATGAACATTTTTACCTCTCGCTAAGAGAGGTATTGGATTCATGCTAAAAATCGCATATCCAGATTTTATTGAATAAGCACGTTTTAAGGTCCCTACAATCCGATTTTAACATTTTTACGATGATGTCTGTGTGTGTGTGTGTGTGTGTGTGTGGATGTATGTGTGTATGTATGTAGGATGTTGGAAGGACGATTGCTCAAAAACTATAAGACTTTAAATTTGTTTAACTACGTATTTCCCAATCGGACATTCATGGGAAGATCTGAAAAGGTTTTGGTAACAATTGGACAACCGGAAGTAGAAGATTCTTGAAAAAAAAATCTTCTAAATAATATTTTTTGAAATTTTTTCTTGGTAATATTAAAGAAAATTAAATTCTCTATCTGATACATTTAAATATTTTATAATATATTCTACAGATTTAGAGATAAAAGAAATATAATATATAAAATAGTCTGTTATAATAAATTTTACAGCCGAAAGATTGGCCATGGAAAATAGTTGAAAATTTATTTAAATTTATAACTGACAGGTAAATGTCAGTGTCAGAAATCCGGAGACATTACTGAAGACTTTTCAGGGAAGTACATACATACATTATATTATTTCTTAATGTATTAATAGTTAAATATTTAAAATTATAGGTATATTACATATATCCTTCAAAAATACTGTCAATCCTGACAATGAATTGGAAACATTTCGAAAAATTAGAAGAGGACACAATTTCTTCATAAAATGAATTTAAAAATAAACAATCTAAATATAAGGAATAGATATATGTAAGTAGAATTTTTGGTATAGAGTGTAGGTATACAAGAAATGTTAAATACAATAGGGCGCGAGCAGCATTTTGTCGGCCCTGACAAGCAGATATGGGGGCCCATGTCAGAATGATAGCTAGTAATTATGTATATAGATGTTAAGTATCAAAATTTCTCATTCTAAATTTAGTGATTTTCCAATTCCATGTGGTTTATTTTCCTCGACAAGTAAATTCCACAGTCCTGGTGACAAATTAACTACGTGTATTTAGAAAATCTTGAAATTCTGAATGAAAAATTGACAATTGACATCCATGTACATAATTACTAATTATCATTCTGAAACGGACCGTCACATCTGCTTGTCAATGCCAACAATGTAACATGACTGTTCGCGCCCTATACTTATGTAACCAAAAAAGGAAGTGGCGAGAGGTATTGTGCTGGCCACAACAGATTTTTTTAAACTATTGTCGCACTCTTAACCAAAGCTTTGTATGCAGTTTGAACAAAATTAGGCTTTATTGACTCGCCATATTTATTATTATAAACTATAGGACTCGTCAATAAAGATCTACATCATGTAGTTACATATATAGACATCACCGTGAAATAGGTAATGATTGTGTAATTTAATTATATTAATAATATGATAGCATTGATTAAATAGTATATATAGATTGGCAACCTTATCAGCATTTGCGTACCGCGTTGTAAAGCTGCGTATTATGCTGCCACCTTTAATAATTTTATTGTTTGGCTGTACTAACATTCGATCAGGCTGGCGGCAATTATGTTCGGATGTATTCGTGTCAAGTCGCTTGGAGTCGGATACACGAAATTTTGAATAAAAAATAATGAATTATTTAATCACGTAACTTATTATGAACAACAAATAAATTAATTCATTATTTTGAGGGACGGTAAAAATGAACTTCAATAAATTTATGAATATTGTGTGATGGTATTTCGCTCGGACGCGAAATCGTAGCGTGGAACGACGTCCTTCTGTTGACCCTGTGCTGTAGAACGGTTTGCTCGGGCGCCAATCGGTCGGTCGGAAACACAGCACTAGGAGAGATGGGACAACGCCAAAAGGATTTTGATAGCTCAATGGAGATAGGATTCGGTTTTATTTCCAAAAAGAAATCATAATAATTTTGAACATTTTTATTAAAATATGAAAATGAAACGTATTTACAATGGTGATAGTGATAACAAAACATAGAAATACAGAAATGAATTACATCCTACCATGGAACAAGCAATATTTGCAAGCTAGTTTCGCTCTGACAAATGGTCGACAATAAACGGGCCACGATGGTAAAAAGAATAATAAGATGAGGCAACGCGGTCCGACCGGGCGACAATGGCACTCACCAAGGTCGCGGGGCAACGGTACGGACGGGCAACAATGGCACACACCAAAGTTGCGGGAACACGAACGGGTAACGATGGCACACACCAAAGTTACGGGAACACGGTACGGACGGTCAACAATGGCACACACCAAAGTTGATAACGGAACGGAAACGGTAACGGTCAACAATCGCGATTTCGGAACGGAACGGGATCGTGTTGGCACACACCAACACTCATCGACAATCGCGATTACGGTACACAGCGGCAGACCCCACTGTACGGAAACAACCGGTGACGGATACCGGTACGGAACACCTTCTGCACTCTCTCACGAGCTGCCGGCACACACCAACAGCGCTGAGTCAGAGGCAGCCAAGGTCAATCACTTGCTCGCCCGGCGCTCACCAGGTTCGCAGTAGACGGCACACACCGTCTAGGCTCGACGTGAAGCTAACGCTTCCTTGAGAGAGCACACACTCTCTCTCGGCAGAGAGCACACACTCTCTGCCTAAACTATCGTTTGGGCCCGTATTTATACCCCGAAAAACCGTTAAAAACTTCAAAATAAGTTTAAACATGATTTTAACTATCTTGCAAATACCTGCCATGTTCGAAACATGCTATATAAAAAAAAAATAAAAATCATACTTCATGAGGAATCGAACCAGCGATCCTCAGCGCGCTGGTCAAGCACTCTAGCCGCTCGACCATGCCGCACCTGACATGTACAGACATCAATCATAAATATTAACAGTGAAAAAATATATATTTATTAATACAACAAAAATATATATAAATACAACAAAAAAATATTTATTTACAACAATGGAAACATAATTCAAAATATTCAATATATGGTTTGTGTATTTTATCTATTTACTGAACAAATAAAAAAATAATAAATATTTTGATAGTGAGACTCGAACCCCTGAACCCCACACTCAGAAGCCAACGCGCTAGCCATTAGGCTACCACGCTCAGTGACCATCGTCACAATTGAAAAAATATTTTTGACTAAGAATTAGCTCATCGAAATGTATATATTCTCCATTTTTTTTTACTCTTCTTTTAACACCCTGTATAATAACATATATAAAAAAGTAAATGAAACTACTTTGTCAAATGAATAGTGCATAGGATATTAGTATATTATATACAAGGTGACATTGAAAAAGAGCCACTCAGAATAAATTTTATTTATAATTATTTTTTAATTCCCTATACATATTTGTACACTAAGCTTAGGGGCTCACAAATCATGGTATTTGGCATAATGGTAGCCCTTTCGGTTTAACAGGACGTGACAGTAACTTTCTTCAAATAGGACATCCTATTTATTTTTACATATTTGGAATCTACGTAAAATTACGAATTCAACGATATGTTCGAAGTGTATTTTTATTGAAGAAATTAATTATAAGAACGTAAGAGAAAATTATGCATAATTAACCTGCTAATCCAAGCTGTGAAAACAGTTGAGATAATATTAAGTAATATTTAAGTAAATTTTATAAATAGTAAATTATTTTTGTAAGATTCCGTATTTTGATAAAGATGACAAAGAAAGAAATATGTATTGTATTCATGGTTTCATTCAAACTATTAATGGCATTTTTAAATTATTTGCGGACATGAAAGAAGAGAAATATTTAATTTTATTAACAAATAGATTGCAGCAAGATTGTATGGAAAACCACTTTTCAATAATTATAAATAGAAGGGGGTACAATCTAAATCCAACTGCAAAACAATTTAGGCAAATATTGCAAAGAACTATTCATAAAATAATTTTAAAACCAGTTGGAAGCGGAAACTGTGAAATAGATGAAGATGAAATTACTGAAATAGAAATATCAGATTCCATTACACAGCCTCAAGAAATTGTATGCGAAATGGTCAACAATGTTGAAATTGTACGACCAGAAAATGTGGAAGATAGTGATGACAATGACAATAAATCTCAAATTCAATCGCCATATACTTTATATGAGGAATGTGATGTGGTATATACTTCACTAGATATTTGGTTTTTCGTTGTATTAAACAATACAATTGCGAAAATTGTAATACAAATTTAAAGAAAAATGACCTTCTCCTTGATAAAAGTGAAATTTATTTAGTTCGTAAAGATTATGGCAAGGTGAGTGAAATATACCTAATATTTTTGCAGAGCGAATGAACAAAAAGTAAAAATTGTGTCAGAATTCTTTAACATTTTTAGTGAATTTACAAAAGAACATTTCCATGTAAACAATATAACCAGAAATTTATTAAAAAAATAGAATACGGTGCATAAATTTGCATTACAGTGACTGGTTAAATAAAAGTGATGGATGCTACGACTATATTTTTTTTATTATGAACATATTTATTAAAATAAAAGTTTTTAAAACTTTCAAATGGAAATCTGCAGATATCACAAAAAAAGCTTTTAAAAGAAAAATATATATTTTGCGGAACAAATAATAATTAAAACGTTCAATAGTGTAATATTTTTTTAGGCCAATAGTTCTATATTATCCTTGTTTAAATAAATATAAACTTTTTCTAATTGGTACTTTTTGTTTTGTTATTAATTTCTGGTCAAAGAAGATATTAAAAAATTACTTTAATTTATAATTATTAAGTAAAACAACAAGAAAACTTATTCGGAGAAGATTTATTTTATTAAAATAGGTATATAGTTTTATTTGCGGAATATCTTAAAAAGTTGCTGTTTTAGTAGTATTTAAAAATTAATAATTTTATGTGCGTCAAGTTATCGAGTGTGATTTTAACAGCCCCTGTTCAATTCTAACTCAACCTAATTCAATGACGCTTGATAAGCGTACTTTATTTAAAAAGAATAGCTATTTATGATGTGTTATATGTGACATTTTATTTTGTGAGAAGGAAGTTTGGAGTATCACGCGAAGCGGATGGTCCAAATCTTCAAATTCATATCCATTCTAAATTCATATTAAATCATTTCTGGATTAAATGATAAATGAATGCATATCCCCTGTAAATTCATATTAAATCGTTTCTCAATTAAATGTTAAATGAATTTTTATTAGAAATGTTAAACACGTTATGAAATAATGTAAGCTTATTTTTTTTAAATAAATTTATAATTAAATTAAATATCTCTGAAGAAATGACGAAATAAGGTTTAATAAATTCTCATTATAAAATTTTTAGGCCCCGCCCGATACTCCGCCCAGCGATGTGTACTACCATGCTGCAATCTTGTATCGAGTATAGTGTGCAACTACAATACTCTTACTCGTACAGAATTAAAGTGTGTTACGCGGATTGACTATAGCATTGCCAATCTATATGTACTATTTAATCAATGATGACAGTGAAGTGTAGTGAAGTGAAGTATAGTGATGTGAAGTGAAAATGTGTAATAATTAATAAAAATATTAAGGAATTATTATGGACGTACCCGAAATAAGGAATGTAGATGAAGATTCTAGCAAATAACATAGGACAGAATAAGATTCATTTCCAGACGGTAAATCGAAATTGGATGGTAGAATAAAAGAATACTTCCCCTTAATCTAAGACGATTGAAATGATCGGCATTAAATTCGGCTACATAATAATTAAAACACAGTATTAAATTTAATTTTGTAGGTACATGTCATCTACGGTCCTTTTAAGGACTTTTTCGCTTTCGGATATTAATTTTCTTTTCAGGTTTACTATCTAATGGGCTACTTGCATGGTACTAAGAATTTTTTTTTTTGGAATATACATATATAAAATAAAAGACCCCCTATTTTTTCTTTTTTTCAAAATTTTGTCACTTACGGCTAAAAATAAATATTTTCTTTGTATGACGTCATAATCACGGATGACATACGTCCTAGTTCTGTAGTTTGGGAAGACAGAGACGGAGATAGTAGAACGTTGTCTGATCCTCGATCTTCCCTACACCTCTCCCATTCACATTAACGAATCAAATGCTAGTGATTGTGTCGTCATCAAGATAGGAGGGATACATTTATGTTAAATTTATTAAATAATAACACAATGTATTTGAAAAATTTATAATGTAAACAATGTAGTTGAGTAAACTAAACTTGAAAAATATAATAGTTTTCAAAATCCTCTTGTATGCAAGTAGCCCATTGTAACATGAACAATACGGAAAAAAAATCAGCAATAATGCAAAGCCGGAGGAGTACACCAAAAATGCAAGAAGGAATGAGAACAACAATTCTGAAATAAAACTAAAAACCATGCTTCATATAGATGTCAAAGGACAATTTTAAAATTAAGGTCATCCGGGATACGGAATTCTACTAGATATCTTTTAAATTCACATCCATTTTTAAGTAAAATAATTGAAATGCTGTAAGAAAAGTAATAACAAAATCTTCACAGAACTCAAATACATGCATGTGGTAGAATCCCACGTTAAAAAGGCACCCAACATACATTTCCTTTAGAAAGTTAGGGAGTCTACTGGACGTTAAACAATTTTTTTACGTTTTACGTTTGTATTTGTTGACTAGTGTGCTCTTCTCTAATCCGCGTCGTGTCCTGGCCAGGCCCGGCTGTTAGTCTGTGTTCAAAAAATCTCTGGCTGGATAGGCCTGGCGTACCCAGGATTCAGTACTACGGGGTAGTCGGCTCAGCTAGAGTGTCAAGTCAAGATCCCTATACCTCCCTTACCAAGGGTAGCGGGAGGTAAAACTTAAATTAATAAAATATTAAATAATAAAATTTGCATAAGGTTATAATTGCTTGACAAATTTAATTTAATTAAATTTGCACAAAGTTATTAAGGTTTATTTAAAAAATGTGAAAAGGTTTTAAAATTTTAACATCTGCTAAAAACATAATTTATTCTAGGTTGTCCTGATAATGGAAGTATAATGATAAGCAACAAGTGTGTTTACACCATTATTAGTTAATAGTGACAGCATTTGTTTGTCTTTTTTGTTCAAATGACATCATGGCTGTCGATAATAATAAGAAATAGAATAATTTAATAATTAATTTATGGAACTAAAATATAATATAATTTATATGTATTTGATCATAATTTTTTTAATTTTTACATACGAAAACCATTGTTTTCAGTTGAATCGGTGAGCAACCGTCTGCGAAAAAAAGATTTTCCCGTGTTTACGGGCTATTTTCGGGTTTCAAGTATTCACTCTATATAATTTTCCTAGCAGATCATTGCCTACAAAATGAAGAAAGAAATTATTTTTGCCTAGATAGATACAAACTGGCGAACTATTTTTGTAGAACTATACAAGTGGGTGAACAACTTTTGTATCGAATTACATTGTGAACTTGCATCCATAAAAGTTGTGAATATAAACTGAATAATAAATATCTTTAGACCATCCAAAGGAGATTTAAATATTTTTCTAAAATACTTTGATAGTGTGTTCTAGAAATTAATAGGAAGGAAAATATTACAATAATAATAATAATTATAATAATAATAATTATTATTATAATAATAATAACAATAATAATAATAATAATAATAATAATAATAATAATAATAATAATAATAATAATAATAATAATAATAATAATAATAATAATAATAATAATAATAATAATAATAATAATAATAATAATAATAATAATAATAATAATAATAATAATAATAATAATAATAATAATAATAATAATAATAATGGCAGAAATGGACGGTGAAAAATAATATATGAAATAAAACTTCATGTAAAAAGGTATAGAAATTGAGCAAAGGTCATAACCTTATACTAAATTTTACTAGTAAGAGTTACTTACTAAACAGGTTAGTCTAATACTAGTGATACTGGTTCTCATAATTTCACTACTAGCTTATTTTAACTAGTAGTAAATTATATGTGGCAACGTTTAATATTAATGAAAACGTTGAATGAGAAGGATAGATATATAGAGAAATAAATATGTTAGCATGAAATGAAAGATATGTTATTACAGGTTAGAGTGCTAATACACTAGAATAGGCATAACCTGTAAAATAACCACAGATTTGACAGTTGTGAGAGCGGTGGAATATTGAAGTGTTGTAATTATTTAATATGAGAAATAAAATAAACAAAATAAAACGATAAATAAACGGGAGGAGTGTGGGGAAAATTGGACACAAGACGAAAAAAAATATTTTTATTAAATTTAATTGAAGAAAATTTAGAAATAATACTGAACAAAAGTCAAGATGGTAAGATTTTAAAAGAACCTAGATTGATTTGCAGATCATTAGCCACCAAAATGTCCAGTGGCGGATTTCTTATTAGACACGGCGGAAAAATTTTGACAGCAGCAAATTTTCGGTGACTAATTTTCAACAAATAATAATAATTTTAAATTAATCAAAATGTGAATATTCGCATATACGAAAAAATAAATATTGCTCCCTTTAAGATTTTTTTAAAAGTTTTTTAATTGTAACAAAGAAATGGTTGATTACAATAATGAGAATGTGATTCCAGCAAAGAAATGACCAATCCCACAAAAAAATGATGATAATAATCGTTCTTGTATGTGTTTATTCTAATTACAAGAGAATTATTGATTACAAGAAAATTTGATTACAATAATAAATATCAGTAATTACATAAACATAAATTGAGTATAATCGTTGTTGGATCGTTAATCTGCTACTGAAAATGATAAGTAGAAGAAGAGGATATTACTCAAAAGTAGAATGAATTAAGCAGCAGTGACTACATAGTGTAATACAAACTTGTAGTTCTGCATCAGTTTCTAGATATTAGTTTTATATCATTTCTGAATAAATCAATTATTTTTCTTACAGTCACTTTTGAAAATATGTATATTTTCATGATCCATCTATCTTTACATCTTTTTAAATAATTTTTAATTATCATGACAGTTTTCTGATTTAAATTGTCTTTTGTTGTTACTAATTATCACTACTAAATAAATTAATAGTGAGTAGTTGCAATCATTAGTAGTACTACCAATATTTAGTAAAAGTTATGAGCTTAGCCAATGTGTTTAAGTATATTATATATTATATTATATATATATATATATATATATATATATATATATATATATATATATATATATATATATATAATAATAATAATAATAATAATAATAATAATAATAATAAATGAATACAGCAAATCGATCTAATAATATACAAGATTGAAATTGTTACACTTTTGTTTTGAGAATGTAGTGCTTGTTCATAGAGTATCTCCAATACCACATAGTAATCAGAGGTTGTCGCTCAGATTAAAGACTGAAACTAGTTTAGTACTAATGGGCCATGATATTGCGCACGTGGATATGATGCTGTAAATAAATACTAAAATTCTGTTATTTCCCACAGCTATTATTTACGAAACAAATTAATATTTGGTATTTACAATTTATACGTTAATAAACCAATATTTTTTTAAATTTGTAATATAAATATCTAATATCTAACATACACTATATTCATATCCCATATGTTATTTTCATTATATTTACCACAGAAACAAATACATGCATTCACATTTGTTACATCTAGCTCTAGCATAACAAATACCATGCACATGTTTCTCTGCATATTTGAGATTCTCACGTTAAGAATAACCGGCATAAATTCATGTAAATTCAAAATAATACAGCACAATTCCTCGATTTAAAAGTGTGTATGGAGTGAAATCTCGTAGCAGCTGGGTGGTGTGAGTATTATTTATGTTTCTTTGGCTGTCAAAACCTCATGCACGATTTAGCGATTGGATCCTAACTGCATGTATCGAGCGGCGCTGTCACGACCAATTGGCGACCGAAGTTTTTTAACACTCAGAGGCAAACTGAGTTTAAGTTTGGGTGTCACTCACTTACACCATCCGGGAAACTTTGCTAAACAAAACATGGAAGTGAACTGAGTAAAAATCCGCAAAACATCGCCGAGAAGTAGTTGGAAAACTTGCAAAAATATCAGATGTACTTGAAGGAGAAAATAGAACATTTTTGAGTTAAATAAAAAGCTGTTTTCATGCTGTTGCTTTGGGTAGTAGACTACACATTTGTTAAAAAAAATCTAGCAGGAGACCCAACGATAAATAATCCAACATTCATTCTACTACGTTCATAGTTTAGAATCTAATATTCATTTTATTTTGATTTCAGCAACATAATTTATTTTATTAAATACAGATGACTCATATGAGTATAGTATGAGAATTATTCGAATATTTGTACGATTTTGTAAAATTGAATAATCAAACCAGTGTATTTTATGTGTACATAATTTTATGTTTAAGAAGCAGGTATGCATACGTGTATATAGAAACGTCGACTTTGAAAGAATACATGCTGTACGACTGTGATTTCGAGCATTTCTTAATTCCTAATCTATATCATTTTAATTTTAATTAGAACGTGGTCTTGTCATTACCGAAATTATTGGGCAGCAAAAGTATGTATATTTTAATAATTTACATATTACAAATTATGTTATTCGGAATTATTTTGATATGTGAAGAAATTTGTAATAACTATTAATTTTATCATTTTTAATGATAACGAAATATAGAGGCAGATTGCATTTTAAAAATGTACAGTTGTAATAATTGCTTATCAACTATAAATTTAAAGCAAATAACTTCGTTAAAAATATATAGTAAATTAAATTTACGATGATAATCAGTAATTGGCCGTATGTATTCATACTAACTATAAACAGAAATTTTGTATTTGCACTGCTTTAGATACATATGCTATTATTTGACATTCATGTAAAATTATATTTGCAAAAGGTATGTTCGTTCAAAATATTCATATGCGAACTGTATAGAATGTGTGCAAAGGATATCATGAATAAAATACTGATATGATTGCATCACACTTTCGATTTAATTATTACAGCGAGTATTTTTCGTATTTGTACATTGTAGAAAATAATTGGAAATGTATACAATATTGAAATCAATAACAAATTAAATTAAATTTATCTAGATAAATGAGTTACAAACCTGTATTTTCAATTACGGTACTTCCAAAATGGAGTATGTGAACTTGATTAAAATTAGAAAAAAAATATTAATATATTATTAATAGTTAAAAATAACATACTCGCATTTTTACCTATCGCTAACCTTGGTAAAGGAGGTATAGGGAGCGTGCTAAAAACCGAATGTCGAGATTTTGGGTCCGTAGAATCCAATTTTGACGTTTTCACGATGATTGTGTGTGTGCGTGTGTGAGTGTGGGTGTGTGTGTTATTTAAATTAATAAAAATTAAATGGCGGAAGGTATTGTGTTGACCACATATGAATTTTTTGAATGGAATTCTAGAAAAGCAGCGTCCCTGTGCGAGTAATACAAACAACTAAAACGTCAATCATATCTTATTTTGGAAATTATAAATGTATGCGAGAATAGAAGTCAAATAAAGAGAACGGGAAGACTTACTTTAGGGACTAGAAGACATGGCATATGAATGCACACAAGATCAAATCATCATTCTTCAGCAAACAATGGATAAGGCAATAGAAAAGCAGATGTCAACTTTATAGTCCGAGAAAAGACTTTTGACAAAATAGACAAAGAACGAATACAAGAAAAGTTACAAAAAAGAGCAGTAGAAGAACTTTGAAAAAATAACGCTACCAAATAATGTATATGTTACAGATAAGATACATATTGGGATAATGTGCACATTGTCGGTAAATGTAGAAACTTGCGCAAAAATACTTTTTTTTCTCACAATTCAACCCAACACAACAATAACCTCATTTAACGCACAAAAGTCACTCTTGGAAAATTCGGGGCGAGTTTTATACGTTGGATGAAGTTATTGTTATTATATTTAGTTGAGTTGCAAGCGAAAACAATTTTAAGCGAAACTCTACATTTGCCGGAAATTGTGTACATCATTCCATTATAAAAATTCACTGCAACATCTATTCCGAAAATTCAGCAACTATAAAGACAAAACATATAGAAACAATCAGACTTATTCACGTTTACCTTGTTATGCGATCTTTACTGCTACTTAACAACTTATTGCTATTTTAAAAATGATTGTTAAAATTTGTATTCAAGTATCAACAAACTGTTATTTCAACAATAATTGTTATCAGCCAGCCAGGAGCTCCTGACCAATTGTCGAGGTGTCAACAATTATTGTTAGAGTTAATTAAAATGGCAAATGCACATAAATGCTTTGGAAAATAATCGCGAAAGGTATAGTATAGAGTGTTGTAACTGATCTATTCAGGATGTTTATTATAATTCAGTTAGCGACTCGCTAAGCGTGTGATATCGCTACCCCACTACCGTTCTGCAATGATGATGTAATGTCCCTACTACCGAAATGCGATGATGACGTGTTATGACGTCACTCGCATTTTGTTGTGCGTACTGCTGAAGTAAAGGAGAGAAGAAAAGCTAGAATTGCTCGAAGATTAATTTGGGATGCATATAATCCGTTCCAATTGCCCGAAACGGAATTTCTTGAAAATTTTGGACTGGGTAAAGAAGTTTCTTTGTACGTGGTACATATTTTAAACCCACATTTAAATTATGGCAGTTATAGAAATCGAATTCCTGCCCATTTAAGAGTAAGTACTTGATTTATTTATAAAAGAAATGTTAACCGCTCTCAGTGACTTCCAATTTTGTCGCCCATCCGCCCCCAAAAATTTTCCGCGAGCAAAATCCGATCAAAGTTTCCTTTTGGTCTCTATTTACCTCTCTTCTCTTTCTCGTTTTTAAAACAAAATTAAATTTAAACAAAAACTAAATAAAAATTTACAATTAATTTATACATTTAATCTAAACTAAAAATCTGATGTGGCCAGCACATAACCTCTCGCCGTATTTTTTGCCTGGCTGTATGCATAAAGCAAAGAATATGTACAATAAATTACAAAGTACTTCACCATATATAAATTTTAGGCTGGTAACAGGGATTTTCAATTCGTACAACGTTCTTGTTTACTTTCTCTTCATATTCTTCTAGTAAAAACATTAATTTTGGGCGGTCTAAAATGTATATATCTGGATTGTGCATCTATTCTTACATATCTTCTTTTACATTTTATTTTTCATACATGTATCTAAATAACACTAATTCCCTTTAATACAGTGGTGGATAGATTGCACTCCGATTATTCTTATATCGATGTTTAATTTTTTCAATATTTACAACTTACTTGAGAAGAATTTGATAGCTTTTTCGCAGTTCAATGTTACTCTAATCTACAGTGCTGGTGTACATTGTCCCAAACAACAAACAAATTTAAGTCCTTCAACCTAGACTTGTCACCTCCAAAATAGTCACAAATAAAGAATTAAGACATTCTCCAAGTACATTTGTCTTTCATTACTCATTATTTCGATGAGATACAATTTTTCTGTATTTTACGTTGCAGAGTGGAGACCATCGTCACTTTCACCTTGTATTTATAACATTTAAATATCGTCTTCCTTTGAGCTGTATTCTCGCTCATATCTATTCTTTCCATTTAGATTTTTTATATATAAATTCATTCTATGAAGAAATTTTGCCTACTCTTCTAATTTTTCGAGATGATTCCAATTCATTGTTGGCATTAACAGTATTTCTGAAGGGTATGTGTAATCTACGTATAATTTTAAATATTGAACTATAAATACAATAAGAAATAATATAATGTATGTACTTCCCAGAAAAAATCTTCAGTAATATCTCCGGATTTCTGACACTGACATTTATCTGTCAGTTACAAACAATTTAAATTTGCAACTATTTTCCATGGCATTCTTTCGGCTTTAAAATTTATTATAACAGATTATTTTATATATTATATTTCTTTTATCTCTAAATCTATAGAATATATAATAAAATATTTTTCCGTCGACCGTTTATTAATAGGGTGTCTTATTGTATAGCAAATCATTCATTAATGACCCCTATTAATGCATGATTTTTATTAATAAACGATTTATTGGGTGCGTTCACCACATGGAACACAGCATGTATTGCTAACGCTAAGTTGTAGACAGAATTAAAAGTCATGCTTTTGACACTTACTAGCTAGGTATATTCACGTAGCATACCTTTAAAATGAATTTGAAAGAATAAAATTCCTCAAATAACATAAAAAACCGCTTGTGTTGTCTGGCATTAAGTAAACTGAACGCACCCAATGAAAACGTAAAATTTGACGTTCGGTCAACCATTACTAACCTAAAAAAATTTGTCATGGAATAAAATTAGATTTTCCATTTAAGTAAGATACGGTCAACGAAAAAATATTGTAACTAACACGTGTGTTAATTGGCGATTAATGATCTCAACAATTAACGAGTTCGCTACGCTCACGCGTTAAAATGTCTCGATCATTAATCGCCCTCATTAACACACTTAATAGTTAAATAACTATTTCCGTCGACCGTTTATTAATAGGCTATCTTAATGTATAGAAAATCATTCATTAATGACCCCTATTAATGCATGATTTTTTATTAATAAACGATTTATTGGGTGCGTTCACCACATGGAACACAGTATATATTGCTAACGCTAAGTTGTAGCAAAAAGGTAGACAGAATTAAAAATCATGCTTTTGACACTTACTAGCTAGGTAGCATACCTTTAAAATGAATTTGAAAGAATAAAATTCTTCAAATAACATAAAATACTGCTTGTGTCATCTAGGATTAAGTTAACTGAACGCACCCACTGAAAACAATTGATGACAAAACTTATTGATTTTCTGACGTAAAATTTGACGTTCGGTCAACCATTACTAACCTAAAAAAATTTTTCATGGAGTAAAATTAGATTTTCCATTTAAGTAAGATACGGTCAACGAAAAAATATTGTAACTAACACGTGTGTTAATTGGCGATTAATGATCTCAACAATTAACGCGTTCGCTACGCTCACGCGTTAAAATGTCTCGATCATTAATCGCCCTCATTAACACACTTGATAGTTAAATAACTATAAATGTATCAGATAGAGAATTTAATTTTCTTTAATATTATCAAAAATAATTTTCAAAAAATAATATATAGAAGATTTTTTTTCAAGAATCTTCTACTTCCGGTTGTCCAATTGTTACCAAAACCTTTTCAGATCTTCCCATGAATGTCCGATTGGGAAATACGTAGTTAAACAAATTTAAAGTCTTATAGTTTTTGAGTAATCGTCCTTCCAACATCCCACATACACACACACACACACACATACACACACACATCCACACACACACACACAGACATCATCGTAAAAATGTTAAAATCGGATTATAGGGACCTTTAAACGTGCTTATTCAATAAAATCCGGGTATGCGATTTTTAGCATGAATCCAATACCTCTCTTAGCGAGAGGTAAAAATATTGAAAAATAACCGATTATACTAAAAGAACTAAATTAAATTTATATTACTCTAAAAAGAAAAACCAACTAAAACTTACTTTAATAATAAAATAAAAATAAACTAATAACAAAATTTTTAAAAAATAAAGAAAAGAATAAAATGTATAACACCCGACACAAAAGAGCGAGAACCAGCACTAGATCACAAATGAAACTGTATTGAAATTCAAAATGAGCGCTTTAAACTGTAGCAATGCCATCTAGTAGACACTTCTTTACTTACTTGGTACCAAGCGTGTACTATTAAAATTCACTAAATGAATTAAAAGTTACTAAATGG
Source organism: Harpalus rufipes (assembly GCA_951394225.1). Classification (NCBI taxonomy): domain Eukaryota; kingdom Metazoa; phylum Arthropoda; class Insecta; order Coleoptera; family Carabidae; genus Harpalus; species Harpalus rufipes. The sequence goes on from OX596280.1 coordinate 22,028,747, forward strand.
TGACGTATCTTGTACGTCATCATATGCCGTCACTAACAGTGACGAAATAGCGAGACTACAGCGTCGCTTCAATTGGAATAGACCTCGTGATCTTCATCTGGATCTAGATCTAAAAACTATAATGTATGATCTTAAAAAAGATCAAATATATGAGTTTGCGCCAGCTAGTACGAATTTATAACCTGTCGTTATTAACAGTTAAATATGATTTATTGACACATAACGTTAATATATTTCAAGAATATATTATTCTCTATACGATTTGATTGCATTTTATAATTCATAGACAACAGATATAAAGTTAAAGAATTATAAAGATATTAAATTTCATAAATCCAGCTATGCTAACCATGAAATTTACTAATATATTCAGGTAATTCAAATTGACAGATGTCAGTATCAATGAAAAGTAAATGAATATGGCAGAGATGAGGATGTTGAAGTAGATGTTGGGGAAGATACGGAAAAATACGGTAAGGAAATAACTTTAGTGTTACAAGTTTCTAGAAAGATACAGGAGAGACGATTATATTGATTTGAACATGTCATGAGAAGAGATGAAGAATATATTGGAAGAATGAATAGCTTAGTATTAGAAGGTTGAAGAACAGAGGAAGACCAAGAAACTGAATGAGAACTACACGCAAAATAGAAATTAGTGGAAGAAGAAAATAAAAAATAGCGACCTTTAACAAATGGTAAAAGCTAAAGAAGAAGGAGAAGATGTCAGTGTCAAGTACAGTTTGCATAGTTTGTTTATGAAATAATTTTGCTGGAAATTTAGAATCTTTTTCAAGAAAATTTATGTATGGAATATATACATAATGGATTGACGGAAGTTATTGTGCAGGCCACATCAGATTTTTTAATATTTAAATTGATAAAACTGACTGGTACTTGAACCGTTCTCTATTTTTGGGTGAAATAAAGTAGTGCTTTTGTAAATACAATGTCAATCGGCGAAAAAAAGCTTGCGGAATAAATAAATAAATTAAATTTAATATTATTTGATATTTTAAATTTACGAATATTATTTTAATAAATTATTAATAATAAATAAAAATAAAACAAATAAATATTTCATCACGGCATATTACCCATTGCTGGGTGTGCCAATCTGCTTCGTACACAGATATCGGTAATGATGGAATATTTGTACCGTGTGGGCGCTTACCAGGCGTCACCGCACGGGCACTCATTAATAGTTATTTTTTATTACATCTAAAATGAATGAAACTTTGGCAGGGCCTAGCAGTGCAAAAACTGGAAATGTGTCAAATAATAAACAAAGATTCGGAAAAATTGACTGCCAACTGTGTAAATTGCTCTGGTAACACGGCTGTGTTCTCTGGCATTATTTCAACTACGGGAAATGTGTATAAGGCATAAGGTTCGGTATATTCTTTATAATTAATCAACTTTTTTGTATTACTATTTAAATAATCCTAATTAAAAAGCATTTGAAAATCAATACTGATATTTTATGATAAAAAAAAATAGATCTCAAATTCCTGATCTGATCTGAAAACAAGATCCGATCGTATAATTGAATTGACCTATAATCTTATATAGAACATATTAATTATATAGATCTTGATCTTGGTCTAGATCCTTTATAAATTGATGTCACAACACTGAATGTACGTAAACTTAAATCCATAAACAAATATATAATTCGTGTCATTTCTTTATTTAAAATTGGTGTGTAGTCATGTCCTTAAATGACAAACTGACATGTTGAATAATTTCTATTGCAAATAAGTGATTAATTTAAATTAGATGAATAATTTTTAGGGAAGAATTACGAATAAATATGAGGAAATTGAGGGATGATTAAAAGTGATCAGCTTTCGTTGCCTGAAAAGAAAATATATTTCAAGATGTATTTCGTACGTCATAACAGACTTCAATTGACCTAATTGTTGAAGTTTAACACCATTCTTTAGAATAAGGCAATGTCCTGATGGTATTCCCTATCAATTGAAAGCAATATAAAATACAGAACGAAGTAATAATAAAAAATATGATGTGGCCAGCACAATAACCTTCCGTCCACGCTGTGTATTATGTATAAATTCCATACATAAATTTTCTTGCAAAAGATTCTAAATTTCTAGTAAAATTATTTCATAAACAAACTATGCAAATTGCACTTGACACTGACATCTTCTTCTTCTTCTTTAGCTTTTCCGATTTGTTACGGGCCGCTATTTTTTATTTTCTTCTTCCACTCATTTATGTTTTACGTGTCGTTCTTATTCAGTTCCTTTTCTCTCGAATCTTTCGCAACACAGTCCTTCCATCTCATCTTTGGTCTTCCTTTGTTTCTTCAACCTTCTATTACTAAACAATTCATTCTTCTTCCAATATATTTTTCATCTCTCATCATGACATGTTCAAATCAATGTAATCGTCTCTCTTGTATCTTTCTAGAAACTTGTAACACTAGAGTTATTTCCCTTATTCTTTCATTCCTTACCGTATCTTTCCTTGTCTTCCTCAACATCTATCTCAACATCCTCATCTCTGCCACTTTCATTTACTTTTCATTAGGTGCGTTCAATAAGCCCCAGGAAAATAAGCAATCGGAAGTAAAATTTGTTGAATGACTTTGCTATCCTAGCATTTCTTTGATTTGCTCGCAAGAAATCCAAGCGCCAAATGTTCATAACATTGTTAAATTTGAAATATTTTCTTAGACCTAAAAAAAAATGTTCAAAACTAATTCCACTATCTGCAAATAACTGTACCTATCTATAAATTCATTTTGTATAACTTTCCAGACCAATAAAAGGGTTATGGGAGATACACATATTATATTTGAGAACTGTATAACTTTCTCGATGACTTTTGTGAATATCAGTTCGTCATATAGCTAGCAAATCTTTCAGTGTACTAAGCAACAAGATTCGCTTACTTACCTAGCATTTGCTTGAACTGCTTACTTCATTGAACGCACCTATTGATACTGACATCTGTCAATTTATATTAACTTAATATATTAGCAGTTTCCATGGCTAGCATATCTGGCTAATTTACGAAACTTAATATCTTTATAATTCTTTAACTCTATGTCTGTTGAATATGAAGTATAAAATGCGATCAAATCGTATAGAGAATAATATATTATTCAAGTTATAATAACGTTAAATGTCAATAAATGATATTTATTTGCGTTTTTCCAAGAAAAACTGTTAAAATCTTCAAGTAAGGGTACCTCCTGTTGACCATTTATAACCAAAATCTTATCACTTGTTCTTCTGGATGTAAACTTGAGAAATATGAAAAAATTACTTTTGGAATCGTGGTATTGAAGTTATGCGATCCGAAACTTTCGACACACACACACACACACACACACACACACACACACACACACATACACACACATACACACACACACACACAAACACACAAACACACAAACACACACACACACACACACACACACACATGCATACATGCAGACATCATCGTAAAGATGGTAAAATCGTATTATATGGACCTTAATACGTACTTATTCAATAAAAACTCATCATTGGTTAACCAGAAGTACCCTCATTTGAGGATTTTAACAGTTTTTCTTGAAAAACTCTATTAAATATCATTTTTTGACATTTAATGTTATTATAAATATTAAAGAATATTCTATTATCTATACGAATTGATTACTTTCTACACTCTATATTCAATCGATCGAGTTAAAGGATTATAATGTTATTAAATTTCATACATCAGCCAACCATGGTATAACCATGGAAACAGCTACTATATTAAGAAAAGAGATGATGTGATGGATATTGGGGAAAACACGGAAAGATAACATAAAGTATGAGCGGCAAAGGAAAATGGCTCGAGTAATAGAAATTTCTAGAAAGATACAAGAAATACGATTACATTGGTTTGAATACGTCATGAGAAGAAATGAAGAATATATTGGAAAAAGAATGAACAGCTTAGTAATAGGTGAAATAGAAGAAGGCCAAAAAAATATAGAGGGACTGTATTACGATTTATAAAACAAAAAGTGAAACATTAAAGTCTTAGAACTTTAAAATTATACCTGCATACTGAATCCATTATTTATGCGGCATTAAATTGTTCTGTATCTACTTCAACAGCATCATCCAAATTATCTCGAGGAATGTAATTTTCAACAATTATAGTGAATAAGAATGTTAACGAAACCAGAAAAATTCTATTTTAATTTGTCAATCTGTCAAAATTTTGCTAGGAATTGCTACTTAGCCTACTTATGCAAAACTCATACTGCTAGAAATTGCTGCATATTTCTTTTAATAATTTAATAACTAGAAACCAGTATGACAAAATTATGTATATACCTCAGACAAAAAGTGCCTTTAAACAACTTGCTCATGCCTTAAAGATTCACTTTTCGTCGTAGATACATAAAATACTACTATAGTTCGCCTAACAATGAGACACGTGAAGACGAAATTTTGACAATATGATTTATCAATTCTTGGTAAGTAACAATTTCTTGTTTAATAACAATTTATACGTGAATAAGCCCGAATACAATTTAACGTAATAATAGGACTAAGTACTGAGTGTATATCAAGTTCTGCACTGTTCTCACTTGTATCTGACGAAATATATGGTATTGAAAAAAAGGTAAAAATAGCGCTAACTGAACCAGCTTTTGCTGACGAGGACGATATGACATAAGGGTAGAGTCCAGACATGATCTACAACTAGAAGTTATATATAAGTTAACAAAATGGAACATAAAAAATAACAAAGGGAAAACAACTAGGATGATATATGCTAAAACATAGAGTTAAGATATCTCTCGTAAGGTACAAATAAAAGAAAAATTCGAGGACATAAGAACGTACAAATATTTACAAATAAGGAGAGACCAGAAGGATAAAACAGATGAAGAAATTAAAGAAAGGCTAACAACAGCTAAACTACCAGACAATCCATAATCTAAAAGGAACGCGTCTCAAAGGAGGACAATAGTATTGTTTTTAAAAACTTTGTCCAGTTCGCAAATAGTGATGCAGTGAAATGTGAACCGACAAAAAAGTACAAAACTTTATGGTTTAAAGGTGCATCGAAAGTAAAATTAGAAGAAATAAAATAAAAATGAAAAGTATAGAAATATACCCAACATAAAATAACTTATAGAATAGAATAATTACAGCTGAAGTAGCTAGGTCATGTAATGGGGATGGAGGAAAACAGGACAACAAGAGTATTAAGAAAATGAAAGCTCCTCAAAAACACAAGCTTCACACTTACGAGTAGAGAAACCTCTCTAGAGATACTGTACGTTTGTGAAATATATAACATCAATTAAAATCGTTCTGCATACTATTTGGAGTAATAATATTTTGTCGGGTTTTCAACTCGTGGTTAAAGCTAGGGAATGCAATACCGGCTAAAAAATTGAATACCGGTTTTTCGGTATTTTCATATCAAAAACCCGGAATCACGGTATTAATACCGGTATTGTTAAAATTATTGAAAATGGAACAAAATTTAATTTATTTACAGGAGGGTATGGTATTTGATTAAGTGAAAGTCAAACGTAATCAAAAATTATCATTTTTTTTTTTGTAATGGCACGATATAACAAAATATTTTTCTGTTTATTTGTGTTGAAATTTGAAATATGCTTTTAAGAAGAAATATGATCGAGTACTTCGTCGTTCAGTCTAGATCTAATTTTCGTACATATTTGAAGAGCAGCTGAAAATGCTCGTTCGGATTCCACACTGGTTGGAGCTATTGTTCGTAAATAATCGTATGCAAGTTGTAAATTCACGCCCTTAATGCCTTCCTCCTCAAAAAATGTAATTTCTTTCCTGATTTGTTGTTCCAGGCTTTGCTTTTTTTTCTTCTTAGTCATTTACACTTTACTGTTAATGTTCACCGCAGTTGCAGTTCCACGCCCGAAACAAGCTTGCCAACTCTTCAATAAAATAATTTTAAGGATTTACGTACCTAATAACTAATAATATATAAGTATTTATTAAAGTGTATCGTTTTTAATTTTAAAAATACCGGAAAAACCGGTATTTTTATGTTTAATACCGGTATTGAGAAAGGGTGAAATTTTGTACGATATCCCGGTATTCGGGATCCCGGTATTGCATTCCCTAGTTAAAGCCCATCAAATACTTTATTTTACATTTACAATTTTTTGTTACATATTATAACGTATTTGAACATACAATATTTGGACTAGTTTCGTCTGAAGTACTATTGGGTAAAACTGTGATACATGAATAGAAATATTATCCTTAGAAGTATGGTAATGTAAAAATGACGGAATTCGTGTACAATTCACTGAAATACATTGAACTGTATAAGGAGAGCATGAATATTATTGAACTATATTATTGCATATTAATATTGGTCGTTCGTGGCCGCTTAAGAATGCATTTAAATTATTGAATTGAATGATGGTTTTTCTGTGAATAAGACATATTGGTTTTCTCTTGTTTCGACTAAGCAGGTGACAAGCTAGTCACCCGATTAAAGAATATATTATTACATTATAGAGTATAGACTAGCTGAAATATACGTATTTATTTATTGTTGGGATATAGTGTAGGATTGTTTTTTTTTTTTGGGGTTTAAATAAACTATACTACCCTATAAACCTTGTATACATAAAAAAAATTTAAGGCCATTATCCACATAACCACTAAAAAACATGTGACAAAATAAACGGGAAAGACTTAGAATTGTGAACGGCGCGTGCGCCAGCTGTGAACATCTCACTAACAAGCAATGTTGCCAATGGTATAATCAACATGAATTTTCAGTACATACATTTCACAAATTTATCACAAATATTTCATTAGAAATAACATTTATCGAGCGAGAAAAGGCAAAATAAAACAAAGTAGAAGAGCGGATTTAATGAAATTCTGTCGTAAGTTTGTTGAGAAAATAATGAAACATAATTAACATAAATTGTAACACTGGGGCTTACAATAAAATGAAAATGAAAACCAACGGTTTAATTAGCAAAATCGCAGGTTACAACACAAAAATAACAAGCTATGAAAATGACGGGAACATAATTTTAATCAAATAAAAAACTTTCCATTCACGAGAGTTGTAAAAGTAGCAGCGCGTTAATAATTTGCTTCACGGCTTGCAGTGCATAGCCCACTAGTGTTATGATAAATCGCCAGGTGTGGGTGTACTACTCTTGTCGACCGGAGCCGAGGCGTCCCGGAGGAGGCCGAATGTCCGTCACGGTTTCCGGACACCGGAGGATGCCATTGTTCAACTTTGCATAATACGCGCTTTGTTCTTCCTGGTACTGTTGTTAATATTTATTAAAATAATTGTCTCTTGTCTAAACAATTGCTTTTTGTTTCGCCGCCTACTTCAAATAATTACTCCTGATTCTCTAAATGCGATTTACGATTTAGGTCATCCACGCCCCCTCATTCTCTTAATTTCCCCTCACATGGGGTATCTGGTTTCTTCCCTATCAAATAACAACAGATTGAGTTATAGAAACGGTTGGAATTGAAATAAGACAATCAACTTCCGAATACATAACAAACATTAATTCAGTAAACATTTGCGGCACATGTTCATTTCCCGTTTATCATTTAATTGTTGTCATGATGTACCATTTTACGATAATTTATAGAATATAGGATATGTAATAGTAATTAGTTCATGTTTTAATGTAATGTTCGAAACAGAGCAGATTTATCAACTTAAACTCAGCTTTATATTATCGTAAAATTGTTAAAAAGTTAATTATCAAATAACATGTTTATATTGCAAACTAAGTCGCCTTAAGCTAAAGTTACTAGAATCAATAGAAATCTTTACATTATATGTAATGTGTGTTGTGTGCATTGCGAATAATAAAAGTGGAAGATGTGATTAATTTATTTTCTGAATTTTAAGTGGATGTAAAAATCTTAATAATTTTCCATTAAAACAAATTATACGCAACCTGTTCATACTCTTCGTTCTACAATAGTGCTTTAGCCTAGAAACAGCACTACGGCAAGTGTGAGTAGGTGAATTTTGAGAAGCCTTTAAACACGAGCACTCGTAAAGTACTTTCTGGGTATAAGATAATTTGTGCCGATTTCTCCATAAATTTATTAAATTAATATGATTTATTTACCAAATATTAAATACTAGGGCATTGATTTATAAATGATGTTGAAAATACTCAAAAAATTACAGTTTAGACGGTTTGACTGCCAGAGTAATTTCGTTAAACGCGGTCGGCTGTCATTAGTTTGCAATTTACTTCAGTGACAATGGATTTTGATATTTTTCTTTCTTTCATAGTCGAGGAATATTGCAAGAAGAGCAGAGCCGTCTGATTTGTCCGAAACCAGAGAATATGAAGGATATTTTTCTTTGTTTATAAATTAGTCAACTAGAAATGAATGACTTAAAACGTAGACATTTTTTTTAGTAATACTTCATCTTAAGTTCCAGCATGGCCGCGGTCAGACTACTCTTAAAGCGGTCGGGATGCAGCAGCTCCGTGGCTGGCAGTATTCAGTTTGAACCGCACCGCGCCAACGAAACCAAACACATTTAACAACACTGGAACAGTCCAGAAGTGCCGATCGCGACCCCTGACAGCGCCAAAGAAACCATACCTTTGGTGATTAGCAAAGAGTTGAGTAGCAGTGTTTTAACTCTCTCAATCGATTATGGATTATTTTAGAGAAAAAACAGTTATAGAAAAATTAATTGTACGCAACTTTTATTTAAAGTAATTATCTCTAAAATAATCCATAAACGATTGACAGGGATAAAACACTACTAATTATCATCTCTGCACTAATTATCCTAAAACATTTGTTCATAAAATGGCGGAGGACGAAAACGCCTCTCAGAACTGTTGTGCAATTTGTGCTAAAATCTTTGCTAAAAGTGATAATATATTAATATGTTAAGGTATGTGTAAGAAATGGATGCATAGTAATTGCTGTAATATGAATAATAAACAATACAAAGCAATATTAGAACTGGGATCCATGGTAAAGTGGTATTGCGACATTTGTACTATAAAAGTGAATAAAATGATAGGAGAATTGGATCTAGCAGAAAAGGTGATGAATCGCCTAGACGGTATAGTAAATATTATGAGTATTAATAATAACAAGAATCAAACATATGCAAAAGTAAACAATGAATCGCATGAAGGAGAGAACATAACCCCTAAAATGAGTTATGCTGAAATCCTAACAAAGAGTAAAGAAAATGTAAAAGATATCCTTTTATTGAGTAGTAATAATAAGGGCAGTGATGTGAATATTACAAATATCTTAGAAGAGAAAATTAAACCATCTGAAATTAATATTGGTGTAATGAAAATGATAAAACTTAAAAATGGTACGGTAAAAGTTGTGTGCAATAGTAATGAAGAAGTAATAAGACTAAAAGAAAGTGTACAAGAAAAAATTGGTGAAGATGTACAAGTCCAAATACCTACTAAAACTGATCCGACAATTAAAGTTTGTGGAATAAAATTGAACCTCACCAAAGAAGAAATAAAAGAGTGCATCTACAAGCAGAATAGTTTTTTAAATAGAGACTTAAATCATATTGACGTCAAAGTGCTTTACAAAGTGAAGGACAGAAATAGTGCAATTGTAAAAGTTGATCCAAAAACTTTTGATCTAATTATAAATAAAGGAAGTTTGTGTATTGATTGGGCAGCGTGCAAAACATTTGTGTATAACAATATACTTCGATGTTATAAGTGTTGCGGATATTTCCATATAGCTAAAAACTGCAAAAATGATCCAGCATGCGGGAAGTGTGCCTCGCCAGACCACAAAACTCAGGATTGTAAAGAGTGTGAAAAAAAGTGCATAAATTGTGTCAGTGCAAATAAAAAATTCAACTTAAATCTAAGTGTGAACCATTCCAGCTTTCATAAGGAATGTCAAGTATATCAAAGAAAAGTAGAAACGCAAATAAGAAAAACTAACTTTATATATGATAAATAGCAATTAATGTTTACTAATTATAGAGATAGTATTTGTGTTCAGAATTCCCAAAGTATTACGGCACATTTTGATGAAATTGATCATTTCCTATTTAGTAAACAGCCCATGGTGCTTTGTCTTACTGAGACACATCTGACATCAGATATTGATGATAAAGAGATCATTGTTAATAGTTACAATATTGTCAGGTTAGACTCGATAAGCAGAGCAACAGGGGGTGTATTAGTTTATGTAAGGCATGACTTAGTATACAATGTTGAAAAGTCATTTCTTTTGCAAATGAACTACTGGTGTATCTTCATTAAAATCAAAGTGGAGTCTAAAATTGTGGTAGTGGGAGTTTTGTATCACTCGCCTAGTAGTTCTGATATGGTGTTTATGGAATTTATAGAAGGTTTGTGTGAAAACTATTTAATGATGCAAACATGTTCTGTATTGTTAATGGGTGATTTTAATATAAATTATTTTAATAATTCAACTTATTCAAATAGGCTAAAAAGATGTTTAAATAATTATGGGCTGAAACAGCACGTAGAAGAGCCTACAAATATATCATATTTGGGGCATCAAACTCTAATAGACCTTGTTATAAGTAATGTTTTCTCTCTTGATTGTCAAGTAAATGATCCGATTGTTGGTAATCATTCACTTATAAGAGTAATATTAAATTCAAATTATAATATAGATAACAGTACAATCACCTATAGACCTGGTATACAAAATATAGACATCTTTAGAGAAAACTTATCAACAAAATTCAGTAATTTTAATTATCGAATGCATAACATAAATGAGAAATATGATTTAATAAAAGACAATATGCTAGAATTATTAAATACGCATGCAAGTAAATGTGAATTAAGGAAAAGACGTAATTACAAACCTTGGTTTAATAATTCTGAATTAGAAGCAATTAGATGTACAGATTTAGTATATAAGAGGTTTAAATTTACTAAATTAGACTGTGACTGGCAGGAGTACAAAGTTTATAGAAATTTAGTGGTTAAGGAAATTAGAAGTAATAAAAAACAGTATTATGAAGTACAAATAAAAAAGTAACTCATATTAAGGAAATAGCAAATAGTTTCAATAAATTTTATATAAACAGTATAAAAGAAATATCTTATAGTATACCAAATGTTAAAATTAATATACAAACTTGTGACACTGGAAGTGAGTTCAATGATTTCAAGTTGTTAGATATAGAAATGATGAGAGAAGTAATATTTTCCTTGCCAAATAAAAGTAGCCCAGATGAAGTAGCAATCAATTTGTTAAAGCTCGGTTTTGAGGAATTGGCTAGTCCAATATTAAATTTTATAAACTCTTCTCTAGAAAGGGGTGAGGTACCTAAAAGTGCAAAAGTTTCTACCATTGTCCCGGTAAAAAAAGTAAATAATGCCTCTTCTCCAGAGCATTTTAGGCCAATTAATACATTACCAGCATTAGCTAAAATTCTTGAAAAAGTTGTATATATGCAGTTAGTTGAATATATAACGCAAAATAACATATTAAGTACATATCAATCAGGTTTTCGAAGTGAGCATAATTGCGAAACAGCTTTACAATATGTCATAAATGAGTGGCAGACGAATATAGATAATGATATGATAACAGCCATAGTGTTTCTTGATTTTCAACGGGCGTTTGAAACAGTAGATAGGAATATATTATTGCGAAAAATTGAGGAATATGGAATATGTGGTAAGGTTTTAAAATGGTTTAAAAGTTATTTGTGTGATAGAAAACAACGTATTAAATGTAACAATGTACTATCAGAAGAATTAGTTGTAGATAGTGGGGTGCCACAAGGGAGTATATTGGGACCACTATTATTTTTAATATACATAAATGATATTTGCATTACCAAGTATTGCAATATTCACTTGTTCGCAGATGATGCGGTAATTTATTATGCTGGCAAAAATCAACAATTAGTATTAAATAATATCAATAGTGATCTTGAAATTTGAATATAAAATAACCACATGGAATATAAAGAAATCATTTCAGCCACCGGGATTTAAACCCTCATTTGAACCCGGGCCATTAATTTTCTGGAGTAACGCTCCAACCATCTGAGCTATGGCTGGTCTATTATGATGGCTGACGTGATCTTCCACTTTAACCGTTAATGTATTTCTCAATGGAGAATACTTTTATGTGTCACGTTATTAGATGTGGGGTTGGATTACATCTCTAGTACTTTTTAATATTACTACTATTACTGTGTATGACAATATGGGTCACCATATGTTTGCAAAAATATTATAGATATATGAAAAGTAAAACTTCAAAAACAATGCAAAGTACAATTTTGACGTCATTTTATTGAATACTAAAAACATACCTAATTCTTTCTTTAAAAAACCAACAGTAACAATCTATACAAATTTCTTGATCGGGAGACCATGTAGCAGTAGTCTAGATTAAATAATTTACGATTACTAGACTAAACTGCTACATTACCCCTCTCCCAGGAAAAACAATATAACAATAAAAATCTATACCATTGATTAAATATATAATAAACAATTCCGCTTCTCTTCATTTTAAAAAGGTATGAAAGCCGTTAACATTGCTCCGAATGCTACGAAGAATTTTTGTTACACATAAGTTTAATGATCGGTTAAAGAACCGTTCATCAACGCTTTTTTACCTCTCGCTAAGAGAGGTATTGCATTCATGCTAAAAATCACATATCCAGATTTTATTGAATAAGCACGTTTTAAGGTCCATACAATCCGATTTTAACATTTTTACGATGATGTCTGTGTATGTGTGAGGATGTGTGTGTGTGTGTGTGTGTGTGTGTGTGTGTGTGTGTGTGTGTATGTGTGTGTGTGTGTATGTGTGTGTGTGGGATGTTGGAAGGACGATTACTCAAAAACCATAAGACTTTATATTTGTTTAACTACGTATTTCCCAATCGGACATTCATGGGAAGATCTGAAAAGGTTTTGGTAACAATTGGACAACCGGAAGATTCTTGAAAAAAAATCTTCTAAATATTATTTTTTGAAATTTTTTCTTGGTTATACTGAAGAAAATTAAATTCTCTGTCTGATACATTTAAATATTTTATTATATATTCTATAGATTTAGAGATAAAAGAAATATAATATATAAAATAGTCTGTTGTAATAAATTTTACAGCCGAAAGAATGCCATGGAAAATAGTTGAGAATTTAAATTGTTTGTAACTGACAGATAAATGTCAGTGTCAGAAATCCGGAGACATTACTGAAGACTTTTTCTGGGAAGTACATACATTATATTATTTCTTATTGTATTAATAGTTAAATATTTAACATTATAGGTATATTACACATACCCTTCAGAAATACTGTTACTTCCGACAATGAATTGGAAACATCTCGAAATATTGGAAGAGTAGGACAAAATTTCTTCATAGAATGAATTTAAATTTAACATAATCTAAATATATGGAATAGATGTAAGTAGAATTTTTGGTGTAGAGTGTAGGTATACAAGAAATGTTAAATACATTAGCGCGCGAGCAGTCATGTGACTTGACAAGCAGATATGGGGCCGATGTCAGATTTTCAAATTCCATGTGGTTTATTTTCCTCGACAAGTAAATTCCACACTCCTGGTGACAAATTAACTACGTGAATTTAGAAAATCTTGAAATTTTTAATGAAAAATTCTGACATCTATGTACATACTTACTAATTATTATTCTGAAATGGGCCCCCACATCTGCTTGTTAAGGCCAACAATGTAACATGACTATTCGTATACTTATGTAACCAAAAAAAGAAAGTGGCGAGAGGTATTGTGCTGGCCACAACAGATTTTTAAATTAACGGACCATAAAAATGAACAAATTAGTATCAGTTTCCTTGCTTTTATGGCATTTAAATCATTGCTGTCTAAAAAATCGCGTTGCATTTGTTTGTTTTGATGACTCGTTAATTAAAAAATCTGTTGTGGCCAGAACAATACCTCTCACCACTTCCGTTTTTGGTTCCATAAGTATGGGTGCGAGCAGTCATGTGACATTGTTGGCCTTGACAAGCAGATGTGGGGGCCCATTTCGGAATGATAATTAGTAATTATGTACCCGTGTCAGAATGACAATAATTATATACGTAGATGTCAAATGTCAGAATTTTTCATTAAAAATTTCAAGATTTTCTAAATTCACGTAGTTAGTTTGTCATACTTGGCCTAGATAAGCAGATATTGAGGCCCTTGTCAAATTAACATTTGACCTGTATGTACATAATTACTAGCTGTCATTCTAACTCAGGCCCCCACATTTGCTTGTCAAGTCTAACAAAGTCAAATGACTGCTTGCGCTCTATAAATTTCTCATGTCTTTTCTTTGCGTTTAGATAATTTTTATAATTTTAAGTTTATTTTTTGTGGAAGTTTTCTCCTACACTTCTAAATGTTCGAATTTCTTCCAATTACTTGACGGGATTTCTGATTGGTATATGTATATAGCTATAATTTCAAACATTTAATTGTTATTATTGTCGGCGGGATAGCACAGTGGTAGAGTGCTAGCCTCTGGACTCAGAGGTCGTAGGTTCGAATCCGGGACAGGTCGAATTTTTCTCGACTGATCTTGATCGGTATCTACTCCCGTTACCTTTCCAAGTTGGGATACAATTAACTTGGCAATCACTAAGCTATCTAGTACCGGCTGGTGGTTGTAACAAGGGCTTGCGCGGGTGGGCAACACACATGACATCTACGTAGGAAACTTCGTGGCAATTGTAAAATTTAATAAAATAGATGTTGTGTGTGAGACCATCCTAGGGTTATAACCTGTAATGGTTGAAAATCCCGAAACAAATACATACATACATACATACATACATGCATACATACATACATAATTGTTATTATTGTTATACAACAAGATATAATAAACTTACCAATATCACAGAAAAAATCTTCAATAATGTCAGTTAAACTTCTTTATTTAACTTAAAAGTATAATTTGACGTTTTACTACTATGTTGCCAAAAAAAAAATTCTAAGATTTAGTTTCAGCTAAAATCTGGGTGTGCGTGACAAAAGTTTCGGATCGCATAACTTCAATACCACGATTCCAAACATTATATTTTTTTCGTATACCTCAATTTTACATTCAGAAGAACAACTGATTAGATTTTGGTTACAATTGGTGAACCGGAAGTAGCTTCATTTGAAGATTTAATAGTTAAATTTGATTTACTGACATTTAGCGTTATTATAACTTAAAGAATATATTATTCTCTATACGATTTGATTACATTTTATACTTCATATTCAATAGATATAGAATTTCAAGAAAATAAATTTTATAAATCAGCCAGCTATGCTAAACATTGAAACTGCTAATATATTCATGTAATTCAAATTGACAGATGTCAGCATGAGTAAAAAGTAAATTAATGTGGCAGAGATGAGGATGTTGAAGTAGATGTTGGGGAAGACACGGAAAGATAGGTAAGGAAATAACTCTAGTGTTACAAGTTTCTAGATAGATACAAGCGAGATGATTACATTGGTTTGAAAACGTCATGAGGAGAAATGAAGAATATATATTGGATGAAGAATGAATAGCTTAGTAATAGAAGGTTGAAGAAACAAGGGAAGATCAAAGATAAGATGGAAGGACTGTATTGCGGAAGGCTTGAGAGAAAAGGAACTGAATGAGGACGACACGTAAAACAGAAATGATTGGAAGAAGAAAATAAAAAATAGCAACCCCTAACGAATGGGGAAAGCTAAAGAAGCAGAAGATGTTAGTGTCAAGTGCAATTTGCATAGTTTTCTTATGAAATAATTTTACTGGAAATTTGGAATCTTTTGCAAGAAAATTTATATATGGAATATATACATTATACATAGGATTGACGGAAGGTATTGTGCTGGCCACAACAGATTTTTTGTAATGTAATTATTAAATATTGATAGTACATATTGGATGAAATACACAAATAATTAAGTATATTTAAAGTTATGTATCAAAACCGGAAATATATATTATTACATTTGTAATAATTTATTGAAAAAAAAAATCTTTTTTGTTGCTTACTACATTCCGATTGCGTATTATGAACTATTTTGTTGCAAATAATGTACCCTATGGAACACTTATTATTTGTTCCACATGTACAGGGTGTACAGCTAAACGAGCTATCTCAAATAATTTGTATATTATTAAAGATACAACAAAATACAAAACAATCTTAGAGAAGACCAAAGAAGACTTTAGAGAAGAAAAATAACTTGTGGTTCTTAACAAGACAAAGTTATATATTTTTTTAAATGTGATGGTAAATATTTTTTAGACCTATTCGATAGAGTATTTTTTTCTGAATTCAACCATGTAATCATTTTATATCCTTACATAACAAAATATTGAGAAAAAATTATTTGAAATTCAAATCCATTTTATTTCTAATACGGTATGAATGAAAAACAATTGACGAAACATATATTTTGTAATACCTTTAATAATAGTATATTTTATTTCCATCCTAAACAATTCAAATTGACAATTAGTACTTTTTGTTTTTCATACTAAAAAATGACTATAAATAAATAGTTTATTTGGATTTTAATTGAATTTTTCTCAATATACTTCTGAATTCAGAAAAAAAAAAACTATCGAATGGCCTAAAATATATATCATGCTATTTTAAATAATATGCCTTTGTGTTGTAATTTAACAATCACTGATTTAAAAAAAAATCTATAATCGGATGTCCCCCTTGCTCTTCAATAAGAATGCCGTGAAGAATTTTATCTTTAATAATATAAAAATTATTTGAGGTTGCTCGTTTATCTGTTACACCTTATATAATATCCGCCATATTTTTCTGTTTTTACTGCTTTTTACCTCCCGGTACCTTTGGTAAGGGAGGTATAGAGATCGTGCTAAAAATCGAATATCGAGATTTTGGTAAATGACCACGTTTTAAGTTCCCTACAATCCAACTTTAACATTTTCATTCATTGTGAATAGACCAATAGTTATATGGAAAGGAACTTAATATACATAGTTTCCAGCGTTATTAAATATACAGGTATCTACTTTATATATACAGGGTGTTTCAGGACTAGTGTAACAAACTTTAACAGCTTATTCCTGAGGTCATTTTGAGCCAAAAATGTCATATGAACATAGGTCCTATTCCTTCTAGTTACCAAAATACAAGAGGTTGAAGTTCCATAAATAACACGAAATTTTCTAATTTTTGCAATCAAAGTACTTTCGGAAGAGTTATTATTGAAAAGTCATACCTTATTTGTATTAATTAATTAATTGTCTTAATTTAAAATTGTTGTAGTTTTGTCCAAACTTTTGGCCTGCAAGATCTCCAGACTTAAATCCTCTTGATTTCTATCTATGGGGACACTTGAAACAAGAAGTTTATAGGGTACAAATAAACACGCGTGAACAGTTACTTGAACGAATTATGAATGCATCTGCTGCCATTCGTAACGATCAAAATGTAATTTATCGTGTATATGATTCTATGATTCGCCGATGTCAAGCATGCATAGGAGTTCAAGGCACGCATTTTGAGCACTTGCTGTATTTTTTTTTAAATTTGTTATCTTATATCATATTGTTATAACCTATTCCATGTTGTTCTGTGTTTAGAATTTATTTATTTGTCTATTTAATAATTGTGTCATCGTATGTTTTGTTGTCCAAATCGTATTCGTTAATATTAATAAATAAAATTAATTAATACATATAAGGTATGACTTTTCAATAATAACTCTTGTTTTCCGAAAGTACCTTGATTACAAAAATTAGAAAATTTCGTGTTATTTATAGAACTTCAACCTCTTGTATTTTGGTAACTAGAAGGAATAGGACCTATATTCATATGACATTTTTGGCTTAAAATGACCTCAGGAATAAGCTGTTAAAGTTTGTTACACTAGTCCTGAAACACCCTGTATATATACATATTTAGTCACGGCATATTACCCATTGCTGGGTGTGCTAATGCTGGGTAATGATAATTACATATTAATATCGTGCGGTCGTTTACTAAGTGTCGCCTCACGGCACTCATTTCTGACGTGGAGAATGTACCACAGGGGTCAATTTTGTGCTATTTAAAATTCGAAATATTTGGCGTTGGTGGGGATTGAATCATCAGATTTTTATAAAATGATTTATATTCAACTAAATTAATGCAAATATTCTCAAAGCAGCATTCCCATAAGGTTATAACAGAAAAAAATAAAAGTATACAAAATATAAATAAATATAACAATTATAGGTAATCCGTGACCCGATCTTGGTGGTATGAGTGTTAAAGAAGCTTTTAACTGTATGTGGAACCTTTCCACCATACACTTTGATTCTAGATGATTTGCAGTAATCCTAATTCTTTTTTCATTTCATTCAAAATGTGCCTATTTGTCAGTTGTACTTTGCATGGGTATTTCAAATGTAGAAATCCAACCGCTCATAAAAGCATAACGGATGGACCATATAAGTTTTGCAGTTTGATTTTGCTATAAATAAAAAATTAATATATTTTTTTTCATTCGGGTTTTTATATTCGAAAGTACAATCCTTGCGGTTACTTATGCAGTACTATTTCATTCAAATGACTCCCTCGGCTGGGCTTGCTTTAGCCCAGACGATCAACCCAATTTTTCAGTACATTTTCGACAGTATGGAGATGTATTTTACCGATGACTGCACTAATTTCTTTTTTCAGTACCTCAATCGACGCTGGGTGATAGCGTAACACTCATCATTAACAGCTCCCCATAAGTAATAGTCCAAAGGGGTCAAATCGCAGCTGCGCGATGGCCAAATGCACATCGCTAAAACGGCTAATAACGCGATTTTCGAATATCTTCGAAAATAGGCCACAAATAATCAGTTATCATTGCACGGTAGCGCTCACCGTTCACTCTAACGCATTTGCCTTCCGCATCAATGATACCGCCGGCCCAAAAACCATACCAAACAGTTCATCGTTCAGGGGGCATTGGCTTTTCAGCAGTCATGTGTGGATTTTCTGTGCCCCAGATGCGACAATTTTGCTTGTTGACGTAACCACCGAGATGAAAATGAGCTTCGTCAGAAACGATGATTTTTCGGTAAAAATGCTCATCTTCTTCCAAGCGTTCCGTAGCCCAATTAGAGAACTGAGAACGTTGCCGATCGTCGTGCGGCATCAGCTTCTGCACTAATAGAACTTTGTACGGCGTCCTACCGAGATCTTTATGCAAAATTCGCATCAAAGAAGTACGTGAAATGTTCAATTCCTAAGAACGATGGCGAGTTGAGGTGCTTGGTTGTTCTTGCACACTCTGCGGCAACAGCAGCAATATTTTAGTTTGTATGCACTGTACGAGCACGAGAACGTGTTGTTTTATCCAATAACGATCCAGTTTCACGCACACGTTTGACAAAATTGTCCACGTATTGCCTGGAAGGCGCTTCTTTTTTTACCGAATTTTGAACGTAATTTTCTTGCACTTTCGGTAGAAGATTCATCACTTTGGAAATAAGTTTTTAATATTTTCCAACGTTGTTCAAGCGTAAATCGACTCATTTCGTAAACCGCATATATTATACTAACTTCTCAAAACACAGCTGACATTGGTGTTGCCAACTCAAAATAACCTGTAGTTCAAAATGCAAACAATAGAGGGTCCATCTGTATGTAATCGTCTCGACTTTTGTATCTTTAAGAGGTATAACTTCGGCCCAAAGTGTAAAACGATCTATACAGGTTAATAAATATGTGTGACAATTTGATATTGAATTTAAGTGAATCATCTCAAAGCGTCTGAAAGGTAAAGGAAAATTTCCTTCCGGTGAACATGTTTGGAGACATTGACATTTATTATGCATTAGTCCAATCACAGACCACGGACGTCTATGCTTAAATTTTTCCAAACAAATTTTGAAGAGATTCATTTTTAGTGGCCGTTATCCCTAGATGATAAATATTATGTAAAGTGTTAGTCCGACAAAGTAAAGGCCCTGGTATAAATACCGATAGCTAATATGATGTTTTCGCAATTTATTTCTAATATATATATATATATATATATATATATATATATATATATATATATATATATATATATATATATATATATAAACGGAGTAAATTTTGACATGTTTACAAAGATGTTTAAATGCAGTGATAATCCAGCCCACATTTAATAACGTGACGCATAAAATAAATGTACAGTCCATACGATGTAACTTGGCGAGTTGGGGCAATTCATATTATCACTGCGGTAATCAGTGTTGCCACATGGAGGGATTTATCCCTTTTTGCGGGATTTTTTAACATGAAAAGGGATAAAGGGATTTTTTCACTTAAAATAGAAAAATTCAGGGATTTTTCCATCAGTTTGGAAACAACTCTAAATATGTATAATTTATCATATATTGTAGTTATATTAATAATTATAATTCATCTCATTATTCATCTAAAGTTTATTCCAGATACATTCGCTGAAATGAGAGAATGTGGAACTAATTCTTGAACAAAGACAAGTCATTCTATTGATCAAAAGAGGGAAATTTTGCCGAACTTATAGAATGACTTGCTTCTGGTCAAGATTAGTTACACTATTTTCTCATTTCAGCGAATGGAGACTGATTTACTCCGTAGAAAACGTAAATTTTAGTTTTTAAATTAAACGCTAAATTTGAACCTTGTGATATTTAGTAAAGAAAGGAGATAAATAGAAAAAAGTGTGATTTTAATAAATTATTTTAAAAGAGGGATTTTTTGTGATAAAAGGGGATTTTTTTTGTGGTTCCTGAGGGATTTTTTAAAGAGGAAGGTTGGCAACACTGGCGGTAATGGGAAAGTTATAAAATCCATAGGCGTACCGAAGAAGAATGAAGTTCAATAAAATTACGAATATTACAAAAAAAAAGAAATTATTTATACAAAAAAATATTACAAATATTGGAATGAATTATTTATTATATAAATCATAATTAATTATTTTTTAAATTAATAAAATTAAGAAAATAAAATCTCTATTGCTAGGTATTGAGAAAAAAATGCGCCAACGCTTATGTATGAATATAACTTCTTGGGTTGAAAAGTACCTGACACCCCGAGTTTGAGTGTATTAGGGTGAAATTTGCTTTGTGTACGGCAATAAAACATTGTAAAATCACTATTTCACTTCTGAAGCTGAGCGGCATGGAAGAGTAAAAGTAGATATTTGACAAAACGCAACTTAGGTATAGTGAACTGAATTACATTCTTTTGCCTCGCCAAGTTACATCGTATGGACTGTATACGTCATTGAGAGATACATTAGCGGTTAAAGTGGAAGATCATATCACTCATGTCAGCCATCGTGATGACCGACTATAGTGTAGGTTGCTACAGCGTTACTCCGACAAAGTAGAAGCCCGGGTTCAAATTCCGTTGGCTGATTGATATTTTGACAATAACACGGTTGCAAGAATTTTTATATGCCTTCTAAGTATATATTTTTTAAAATATTGTTCTTTAAATAGCCTCAAATTTGTATCACGAAATATCCATTAGATATATCTTATATAATTATGAATCAACTTGATTAATAATTATTGACAGATTGATACTGACAAAGACAGCTGACAGGAACATATTGACAGTGACAAGGACATTGACAAGTAATAAAATGTTTTACATCAATAATTTCTAAACGGTCAATATTTAAATTTCTTTGTCTCATTTATAAAAGGAAAATTAAAGTTATGTATATTCAAACTTACGAAAATAGGATATATAAATAAAAATACGTATGTATAATTTTATACCGTTGATGGTTACAGCTCTAATGTTATTTAGTGCATTCATGGTTAACTATCAATAATAAGTTCACATCTTTTTGCTAGTTGAGTTATAAGAAGCAATCTTTTTCCTTAAAACAGCTTTATTGAAAAAAACTTAAATAATTTTTTTTTCTAGTGCATATTCTATGCCAGTGTGAAATATCTGTCATTTGCAAATCCTTGTGATACTGAGTTTACTTTTATTTCATTATTTTTATGAATAATTTTATTTTCATTTTGTACCTGTGAATATACTTGCATAATAAATATTAAAATGTAACGTATTTTTCTGCGTAAATCGAGACTGTAAAAAATAAAGTTTTTAAATGATTTTTTCCATTTTCAGATCTTTGTACTATATCATTTATACTTTATTTTATAATATTTATTTATTGATAGTTAAGGATTTTCATTTCTCGTGAGTCTTTTAGTGTACAATGATACTTATGCTACAAGCTAATCGTTTGTTCATTTTTAATGAAAATTTTAATTATTGTAGTCATTTTAGTTGAAATAATAAACGAAAGTTGTTATCAGTTCTATATTGTTAAATCAAGAAATATTGGACCGATCACATGTAATCAAAAAAGTATTAGAACGTTCATAATAGTATATTACGTAATGAGAGATGTAAGAAGCAGATTACGTACGAGTAAAATGATTGACAGCCTACTTCAATATTGTAGAATTATTTCTGATTTTTAATATCATTTTTCTCGAAATAATTGTTATACAACCCCATATCATATTTATATCGTTGAAATCAGAAAAAAAATCTCTATCGAATGACAAAAAATTTATACAGGTTGCCATTTAAAAAAATATAATTTTATTCTACCGTTTGAGAACCACTGGTTGAATTTTTTATTTATTATTCCTCATAAATTAAGCCCTTTTTCCGGGTAATTTTTTGTATATAACATTTTTTTCTAAAGTCATTAGTTCGCCCAAAAAAGCGCTGGTTGTTTTAAAGGAAACACCCTGTATAATATACCTATAATATTAAGTGTACTTTCCAGAAGAAGACTTCAGTAAGGTCTCTGGATTTTTGACACTGATATTTATCTGTCAATTAGTGATATGTCTTGGCGCGAATAGACGTGTTTTTTTTTGCTGCTCCGCCATATTTTTCATTGTATAATTTTCATATAGTTTACTCTAAATTAAACTATTTACCTGACCTCAACTCTCATCATGACGCGAAACACCGTCAATCACATCCAAGAGGCAGTCAACAACATCCTCAGTAACGACACATTTCTAAATAAGCTAGTCGATCTAGTTTTTCAACGTGTTGATCAACGACTTGAAGAACAAAAATCGTACTATGAAGGCTTAATTAAAGACCTACGTGGTGAAAATGAAGATCTCCATCGTGAAGTTGACCGAATCGAGCAATATTCCCGGCGCAACTGTATCAGAGTCTTCGGTGTTCCTGAACAACCAATGGAAAAAGTTGAAGAGAAGGTCTGTGCTATATTTAAGTCTTCATTATCGCTAAATATATCACCTGAAGTCATTGATCGTTGTCATCGTGTCGGTATATTGCCCAAAACTGGTGCAGTAAATAGTGGTTCTAAAATTCCTCCCTCGCATATGCGTCCTCGTCCAATCATTGTGAAATTTACAACTTATAAAGCCCGTGATCTAGTGTTGAAGTCAAGAAATAAACTAAAAGGAACTAAAATTAATATCAAGGAGGATTTAACTAAAAAACGCCATACCTTAGTTAGATCATTGTCAAATAAATTTGGCTTCAAGAATGTTTGGACAATTGACGGGACCATCTACTACAAAAGCGATGATGTTACTATTAAAGCTGATTTATTCAGTAATGTTGATAATCTGTAGAACTTACCTTGTTTTATGTTAATTGATATTTGTATTTTTATATGTCAAATGGAGCAGCTCAAACATATGACTAAATTCTGCAAATTTATATATTTATTCATTCACATCTTTGTATTGTTTACTTCAATTTCTTATACTAACTTGCAGTTGTTGGCATATTTTTGTGCGTTCACATTCGATCTCTGTATCATTTCAATTTTGTTAGTTTACATTGGATTCAGATATGAATATTTATTATTAAAATTCTCGTGGCTTGAATACCAAGTTAGAAGATATATATCATCATTCTCTTTTAAGTAACTTTGATGTTATTGCCTTAACTGAAACATGGCTAAGTGACTCAGTATATGACAATGAAATTTTTGATCCATCTAAATATGTTTTACACAGACAAGATCGTGATATCATCAAATCTAACAAAACTACTGGTGGTGGAGTACTTTGTGCTGTCAGTTCTAAATTTAATTCTTCAGTTATTAAACTGAATTTAAATCCTAATTCTCTTGCTGATGTGATATGTATCCGTATTAGTGCGAGTAATAATTTAAATTTGATTATTGCTGTTGTTTACCAGCCACCTCCAGTTTCTTTTGAACAACTTGAAATGATCTATGAGTGTTTTGAAGCCCACCAATTGTTAATGCAGTCTAACTTCGTTCTAGTTGGTGACCTTAATATTAGTAACTTAGTTGATCATTTTTCATATGGTTTGAGTAACACTCTCATCACTAGATTTGTGAACTTCTGTAGCTTCTTTAA
Source organism: Harpalus rufipes (assembly GCA_951394225.1). Taxonomy (NCBI): domain Eukaryota; kingdom Metazoa; phylum Arthropoda; class Insecta; order Coleoptera; family Carabidae; genus Harpalus; species Harpalus rufipes. The sequence continues at coordinate 22,053,149 of OX596280.1, forward strand.
TGTGAAACAAGTAAATAATATCCTGAACTGTGACTCTCGTCTCCTTGATGTAGTTTTATCTAATTTTAACTGTTCTGTATTGAGTAGTGATTTCGTATTATCGCGTGAGGATCCTCTTCATCCCCCCTTATTTATCCATACTACTATCCTTCCCACTCCCTCCAACTCAACTATTAATAATAGTCCTTCATTCAACTTTCGATATGCTAATTATGAATTAATGTACAATCTTCTTCACAATACTGACTGGGATATATTAAAAGAATATAAGGATGTCAATGATGCTTTCTCTAAATTCTATAGTTTATTAGATGATATTTTCAGGCAATGTGTTCCACTAACACGTAGAAGAACTCCCAAATATCCTCCCTGGTTCACTAGACATATTATCTCTGACTTAAAACTTAAAGCTAAATAAAAGTGTGCTTATAAAAACTATATTCAATACACTGAAACTCGATTATCTAGTGAACCTAAGAAATTTTGGTCTTTTATAAATAACAAAAAAAAATACTACACGCATTCCTGGTAGAATGTCTTGCGGTGACAAGGAATACAATAATACCAACTCAATTGTTCAAGGCTTTGCTGATTATTTTGCTAGTGTTCATTGCCAGGAAAATGTTACCGATTTTTCAAATATTTTCCAATCTGATTGTGTGAATGACTGTCTGTCTATAGATAATATCTCCGAAAATGATATTATATTAGCTATCAAATCCCTTAAAGTCTCTTCTTCCTCTGGTCCTGATAATCTCCCTTCGTATATACTTAAAGGGTGTTGCGATATTTTTGCGAAACCATTACATACTTTGTTCAATCTAATTCTACGCGTCAACACATTCCCTGATTCCCTCAAAATTTCTTTAATTTGCCCTATTTTCAAATCTGGTGATGCCTGCGACATGTCTAATTACAGACCAATATCCATTATTTCTAATATTTCCAAATGTTTTGAAATTTTTTTGTATAAATGGATTTATCACGTTGTTTCTGACAAAATTATACCTGAGCAACATGGTTTCATTAAATGTAAATCTACTGTTACTAATCTTACCAACTTTACTGCATTCACTATTGATCAGTTTTCTGAAAACTCTCAGGTTGATGTTGTTTACACTGATTTCTCAAAAGCGTTTGACACAGTAAATCACGATGTCTTATTATTCAAATTGCAGCATCAGTTTAATTTTTCTGAGAACCTTTTGTGCCTGATACGTTCATATATTTCACACCGCAAACTTTTTGTTCAATATCATAACTTTAAATCTGACTTTTTCACTCCCTGTTCAGGTGTTCCCCAGGGATCTAACCTAGGGCCGCTTTTATTTAATCTATTTATTAATGATATCACACGTTGCTTGCAATACTCCAACTCATTGTTATATGCTGATGATCTAAAGCTATTTATAACTATCAATTCATACGCAGATCACTATCTACTTCAGTCTGATATTAATAATATCCTGACTTGGTCTTCTTCCTCACATTTATACTTCAATATTAAAAAATGTAAAATAATGTCTTTTACAATGAAACGTAGCACTTCCTCTTTTTCCTACAAAATGGGTAGTAATTGTCTCAGCCGTGTTGAACTACATAAAGATTTAGGAGTTCTGTTCGACCCTAAATTACAATTTGGTCCTAATTATGACTATATTATTAATACAGCATACAGAAATTTAGGTTTCATTATTCGAAATTCACATAGTTTCAACAATCCCAAAACTCTCATTTCTCTGTATAACTGTTTCGTAAGGTCTAAGCTTGAATACTGCCTCATATAGTCTGGAACCCAATATATGATAACTTTAATAAGCGAATTGAGTGGGTACAGCGGAAGTTTGTCAGATATTGCTTTCGTAAAATTTCACCTTCATTCAATCCTTTAACATACAGTTATTCTGCTACTTTACACACACTTGATATGCTTACACTTGAGGACAGACGTATGATATATTCGAGCATATACCTTTATAAACTACTTCACAATCTGGTTGATGACAGTTTCGCCTTAAGGTTGCCGTCGAATTGGGCTTGACAAACTAATCCGCTGCGGATCTCTAGCGCTACAATCGCAGGGAGAGGCGCCAAAATCTCAAAGAGCAAGATTTAAAAATTACGGCCAGCGCGAGCGATACCTCGCTTGGAGGCTAGTCTAGTACGTACTGGACGGGAAATATCTCTACACTGCAGTATTTTCATTCTTTCATACGTCAAGAACGAAAAGTATTTAATTTTGGTTTGAAGAAAAATTGTATTTTTATAAATATAATTAGGGTTTGAATTTATACTACGAGTACATAAAGAACATATCTAGAAAAAAACGCGGCTCCCTATAATTTCTCTATTATTCAAGTTAAAAATAATAATAATAATACTAATAACAATAATAATAATTTATTCTTCAAGTAAGACCAAAATTGCATCGGTATATGGAATGTCAAAAATACATACATGTGACAAATATAGTGTTCATGATATTTCAATAAACAAAGTACCTACTTAAAATTATCCGTATAATATTCATTAAATGTAGTAACATTTATCAATTAATAAATATTTTAGTTTCCTTTTAAATAAATTAAACGAATCAATGTTCTTTATATGTTTGGGTAATGGTTATATAATTTGATTCCTATTACAAAAGAATTATTTAGAGTTAAATGCCACTTGTTTTGGAAGCACTAAATTCTCTTTATATCTAGTATTATAACTATGACAATTCTTATATTTTAAAATTTTATTTTTAATTTTTTCTAATAAATAAAATGACATTTAAAATATACAAACATGGCAGAGTAAGAAATTTTTCTTTTATAAAACTATGTTTACAGGTATTTCTGTAGCTAAGGTTATAAATATTTCTAATATGTAGCTCGTTTCTGTATTATAAAAATGCGAACGGCATTGGGAGAGCAGCCCCAGAAAATTATGCCATATGACTGACTGACTATAAAATTTTGCAACATAATTTTTTTTGCTGTATTTACTATGGTATTTTGTGCAAGTTTTTTAAGAGCAAAAGCATATATGTAAATAATAAAGTTGTAGGAGCCAAAAGTGACAGCTACTTATAAAAGAAAATAGTTCTTCAAATTGGAATACGTATTTTTTTTTAAATGAAAACATATACTTTTACATAGAACGATAGATAATTTTATTCTGAATTTATTCTAAATCTAATTCCCTCAAGTGACTTGTTTCTCTTTTGTAGAATAACCCATTTGAAATTTTCCTGTTCATGATTTCCGGTAACATGCATTCTAAATAAAAAGTGGCGAGATTGTAACGTACCGCCACATTGTCAAATATTCGTTGACTACAATGATTTACAATCTGGCTAGTCGTGTGCACTTAGCTTGTATGAAAGCTATTCTTCGTTTATTAAAACGTCTATCCATATTGTGAAATGCATAGGTGTTTTATAATTTGGCTAATTTTACAATCTGACTAAGACATAATTAGAAAACCGGGATTAATACCGATACCGACGTGGGAGGCTAGGCACAGCTTATAAAGTATCGTTTATGAAAGCAATGTTATGATATATGTGACAGAAGTTTATGTTTCCGAGATATTTTTTATTAATCAGCTAAATAAATTTATTAGTGAATTTATTAGGAGGTGGATATACCTTTTCATTTTCAATTTTGTAAAATGTATCCTTATTCAGAGATTTAATGTTCATGATAGAAAGCAATTCTTATTTGTGCGAATTTATACTACCAGTTGCTATATTGCCCCATACGGAACCAATATTTATTTGTGATTTTTCTTTATTTGATTCTTCGGTGTATTTAGAAATTTCAGTATCATACATTGAAAATTTGAAGCATGTTAGGCTTACTAGACCTAATCCTCTGCAGGTTTCGGATATAAGTGACCCATAATGCAAATTTTGGAATGATCCAGTTGTAATTTCATGGCCCATTTTCGAACATATCCTAATTGCTCAATTCTATTACCTGTTATGGTTTTCTCAAAATCAAATTCACTCGTAGGATTAGGATCACTTTCAATACATAATTTATAATTTTTTATATTAAAAATAAATTATTTATTAGAACCGTAAATATCAGAGTAGTTTTCACCTTCCGTCACGTTTTAGGGTCCGTAGAGTACGATTTTAGCATTTTTTACCTCTCGCTAAGAGAGGTATTGGATTCATGCTAAAAATCGCATATCCAGATTTTATTGAATAAGCACGTTTTAAGGTCCCTACAATCCGATTTTAACATTTTTACGATGATGTCTGTGTGTGTGTGTGTGTGTGTGTGTGTGTGTGTGTGTGTGTGTGTGTGTGTGTGTGTGGATGTGTGTGTGTGGGATGTTGGAAGGACGGTTACTCAAAAACTATAAGACTTAAAATTTGTTTAACAACGTATTTCCCAATCGGACATTCATGGGAAGATCTGAAAAGGTTTAGGTAACAATTGGACAACCGGAAGTAGAAGATTCTTGAAAAAAAATCTTCTAAATATTATTTTTTGAAAATTTTTCTTGATAATATTAAAGAAAAATAAATTCTCTTTCTGATACATTTAAATATTTTTATACATATTTTATAGATTTAGAGATAAAAGGAATATAATATATAAAATAATGTTGTAATTAATTTTACAACCGAAAGGATGCCATGAAAAATAGTTGCAAATTTAAATTATTTGTAACTGACAGATAAATGTCAGTGTCAGAAATAATGAGTAATGAAAGAAAAATGTATTTGAAGAATCCCTTAATTCTTGATCTGTGACTATTATGGAGATGACAAGTCTAGGTTGAAGGACTTAAATTTGTTTCAAACATTATGGGACAATGTACACCAGCACTGTAGACTAGAGTAACTTTGAATTGCGAAAAAGCTATCAAATTCTTCTCAAGTAAGTTGTAAATATTGACAAAATTACACATCGATATAAGAATAATCGGAGTGCAATCTATCCGTCACTTTATTAAAGGGAATTAGTGTTATTTAGATATAACAAGTATGAAAAAATAAAATGTAAAAGAAGATATGTAAGAATAGATGCACAATCCATATATACATTTTAGACCGCCCAAAATTAATGTTTTTACTAGAAGAATATGAAGAGAAAGTAAACAAGGTTGTTCGAATTGAAAATTGCTGTTACCAGCCTAAAATTTATATATGGTAAACTCTACTTTGTAATTTATTGTAACATAATTTATGGTAAAATATCTTTATGTTGAGACATGCTATTATTGAATAATAAAGAAGTTTATACGTCATAGATTTATATGAATATATTATTTGTATTTATAAAAATATTCTTTGCTTTATGCATACAGCCAGGTAAAATATACGGCGAGAGGTTATGTGCTGGCCACATCAGATTTTTTACAATGATGTGTGCGTGTATGTGAGTGCGTGCGTGCGTGTGTGTGTGTGTGTGTGTGTGTGACGATAACATGAACACTACAATTCTAAAAATTATAAATATTTCGTCTTCCTTTTATTTATATCCATATGAAGAGCTGATTAGATTTTGGTTATAATTGATCAACATTTAGAACATTTTATTGGTACATATCTGCCAACCTTACACTATATAAACTATATACATAAACATTTACAAAAGGAGTATTAACAAACCTTTCGTATACATTTTTTTGGCACCAAACATCTTCGAAATTAATTAAATCATCTGAAATATGTGTGCCATCTTCCAAACTAATTAGTACTTCAGAATTTTATGGCATTTGATTGGGAACGTCATACGAATCCAACAAAATTCTTCTAGTTGCTTTTTTGACCAAATTTATATTTGTTTGCAAGTTCTTTTGTTGAAGAAGAGCATTTTTTCGCCTCCTTAAAGCAGTAGCCGTTCGTTTCTTTGATTTTGAAGGCCTGTTTTGATTTGAATTTTTAGTTTTAACCATTTTGTAATAAGAGTATATAAACTTGGCGCATAAAATTTCAAAACTGATGCTGCTAGCCAGCTAGCCTCTATTCGGACCGAGCCAACAAGATTTCATGCGAAATCGTTGTCTCTCCTCTCTCTAGCTTGTGGGTATGACCTGAGGAAGGGTGGTGGCGAGCGCGGTGTAGAGAGAGCGACGGCAGAGCTCCAGTAGTGCGCTCCGACAAAACGCTGCACTAAATTTACATTACAGTATAGGGCAATATCGTAATTCAATTGGTTTATAACAATTACTTATTGCATTAAGTTTTTTTTTTCATTATTCATTATAAAAAAAATATCTGCATATGACGAACATGCTTTGGACCCATTTTTTTATTTTATTACGTGATTTAATGTTATAAACAATATTATTATTGTTAATAAAAAAATGAATATAAGTTCAACCATTAGATTTACATTTCTCAAAATCAATAAACAAAACTGCATTTGTTTTAATGAATTCCTTCAATCAAACAAACTGAATTAAGATTGGACTGTATTCGACGGCGACCTTAAGTCAAATTAATTTTTCTGTGCCCCGATTGCACGCGCGTTCCAGAAATACTTTTTACATTTCTGTTATGCGTAGTAATTATGAACTAAAGCACCCTATAATAAGACTATGTTTTATTTATAATGAAATTGAAAACAATTGTTTCAGTGAACTTGACATTTTTTTTCATACATTTATACATTTCAAAACTGTTCTCTATAATGAGGTAAAATTTGTGATGCATTAGTCACTTATTTATATATATATATATATATATATATATATATATATATATATATATATATATATATATATATATATATATATATATATATTTCATATTTGTGTACATCTTTATATCTTATTCTATGTATTTCGTCTACTCATGCCTGTATTTGTTTTGTATATTTTGTTGCCTCTCCCATGTTTTTGGGATACTTACGACTCCTGTATTGGGAGAGTTTAAATAAATAAATAAATTACAAACATTTTAATTTGTCAATTGGTATTCATGGCGTTATTTGGGCTGTGAGATTTGGTGCAACAGATTATTTTACATATTATATTTTTTATCTCTAAATCTGTAGAAAATATAATAAAAGATTTATTTGTATCAGATAGTAAATTTAATATTTGTTAATATTTGCAAGAACAACAATTTTGAAAAAGTAATATTTAGAAGATTTTTTAAGGAATCTACTGCTTCCGGTTGTCCAATTCGTACCAAAAACTTTTTAGCTCATCCCATTATTGCCCGAAATATGTATATAGTTTAACAGATATTAAAATAGTTTTTGAGAAATCGTCCTTCCAACCCGCACACGCACACATATCATCGTTGAAATGCTAAAATCGGATTGTAGGGACTTAAAAACGTGCTTATTCACTAAAATCTGGATACGCGATTTATAGAATGAATCCAGTGCCTCTCCTAGCGAGAGTACTCTTACACATTTTATCAATATGTTACACAAATGTTATTTTATAAACATTTAAGCTTTATGATGTTTCTTGATTTTCTTTCGTCATGCAAGCGTAATACGTAATTGAATATCTTTTTATTGTGAAACGGTTGGAAATGGAGACAATGGGTGTAACTGTAAAGCGAAATCCTCAAAGAGTTTGCATTTATATGCACGTAACACCTAAGATAATTTAAATAGCTCGTCGGTCTCAAGTGCATTTGCAACGCTGACGCTGAGGCTGAAGCTCCATTCCGACTTTGATTCACGTTCCATAATGAAGTCAACCTTACAAGGGTCTACACAGACTGTCTACAGCTACACTACCAACCAAGTCACCGGGAACAAATACAGCTTCAAATACGAAAAGTTCCATTGAAATTCGACCATTGCCATGATAAATGAAAGTAGTGATACGCCACCTTTGATCTTCCACATCAAATAGATTACTTATTAGGGAGACGAATTCAAATGTCGATCATAATGCCGTATTTCTATCTCCATGTAAATTTTATATTTGTGTGAATTTTTAAATTTCCATAGAACCAATCTGATATATATGGAAGACGGGCGAGCACCGCGGGCGAGAAACAATATACGCTTGTTCAACACGCACGCATTTTTTGCACGTCATTTAAATATTTTTCTACATGGCTTTGTAGTTGCACTGGTGCGAGCACAATAAAACGATCATGGAAATTTGCTAATATTGCACACAAATTACCAAACAAAGCGACCCTGTTATTCTGTTATGAGCGTATTTGCAAACAACTAATGTTTAGTTGCTAAATACGCGTTTGTTATATTTCACACAGAAGCGAAATATTGTGTAACCGTTTTAGTTCATATTAATACAAAGCATATGCTATTTTACTACATATGCGAAAATGATAAATATTTTTTTGCAATTGTTAAAAAATAATTATGTAAAGATATTTTGCGAAGCATGTTATTATTTCATCGTTTACATAACCATAGCAACTTTTATTTTGCACACTAGAGCGTGAAATATTAATACACGCTTCCAAAGTCAGACAGAAAACAAGAAAAAAAAATACTTTTTTGAAATGTGACACAGTATCTAACATCAAATAGGTTTGTTCGTAGTGTAGTTCGAAGTCGTTTCGAATTGTACAACGCATGCGCATTCGTTATTTGGTGTTCGTAGTGCAAATTCGAACGGTTCGAAATTTGTAATCCGCTGTTCGTAGAACGGTTTCGAATTGATTTCGAACCGTTCTAAGAGTTCCCAACTCTTGGAAGAATTTTGATTACTGACATGCGCAGTGCTGTTAGTGCACTGCACTAGTAGATTTTTGGTCTGTGACTAGTAGTTTGAAGTCTACTTGAAGTTAAACAATTTTGCAACTTCAGAAAAAAATTTGGATTAACTTTTTACTACCTTCAGATTTTATTGTATAAAAAGTCTTGAGCAGAAGCAATAAGTTAACATACAATTCACTTCATTATTATTTGAAGATGGGAAAACCAAAAATTCATAATACCTATAATTGTAAATAATTAAGTAAATAAGTAAACAAATAAATAAATGTCAAATTATCTTCCATTTCAATTTTAGATTAACAGTTGTTCGCCTCTTGTCACAACAAAACAGTACACATCGCGTTTGTAGTGTTCAAAATTGCGAATCAGTTCGTTATTTTTCATGCGCGCGCATCATGAATCACAAATCAGTTTCGAACTGTCTCTACGAACAAAAGGTTTATAAGTTTATAAATAATTTTATGAATTTTATATAAATTTTACATGAACAGTTATTTATTTATTTAAGCGTGTAAAATAAAGGTTTAAAGAGCGTATGGTTTAATCCATCAAGCGCGTAAACGTAAGAATGACTTTAATTTTGACAAAATAAGAACGAATCCATTAGTAGTCCGTGCATTTCTTCAATTCTGACGTTTTAAACTGTCATTATTTGTTGCAGAGTGACTAAAAATTCTGTGAGAGTGATTTAATTAATACGTCAATTATTTCATTTGAAAAGTTGTTATTTATTTATGTTTCAAAATATTTTAAATTTGTAAGAATTAAACAAATTTTTAAACCGCTAGAAGAAAGAACTATGAATAGTTATTTACGATACAAATATGTAAAGCTAGTCTTTAGTCACGAATGGGTCAGAATTAAAACGCGAGCGCAGCGAGGATTTTAATACCCGTGAATGACTGAAGATGCTTTACGTATGTATGTACATATATCGTACAATATTTTAACTACGATAAAATGTACAACCTCAATGAATATAAAAAAATATTTTATTTATGAATTAGGATTACAATATTAAATGAGAAATTTGCCATGATAACAGAATATTCAGCCTGGATTTATTTAGCGCGTTTATAAATTTTAATTACTCGTTGCTCGGCAACTCATGACTATTGAGACTTTGTTACTAAACAACCGTTTTACAAATTTATAACTGACAACTAAACGTCAATTTTACGCACTATCGAAGATAATAGTATATTACAAAAAAAAATCTTTTGTGGCCATCACAATACCTCTTGCCCTTTCCATTGTGGTATATTGTATAAGTATTGTATTTAACAAGTCTTGTACACACAAAAAAATATAATTACACCTATGATCTTCTAAATGTTCGAGGTTCTTTCAATTCATTGACGGAATTGGCGGTATTTCTGAAGGGTTCATGTAATATACCTATTTTTAAATATATAATTAATAATACAATAAGAAATATTAAATATCGTTTCCAGAAAAAGCCTTCAGTACTATCTCTGAATTTTTGACATTGACATTAGTGACATTAATTTGTCAATTATAGACATTTCAATTTCTTAACTGGTTACCATGGAGATGTTTGAGCTGTGAGATTTACTACAACAGATTATTTTATAGATTACATTTCTATATCTTTAAATCCATAGAAGATATGATAAAAAAATTAAATGTGTCAGATAGAGAATTTTATGTATTTTATTTAATATATGTAATAATAAAATTTCAAAAAATAATATTTAGAAGATTTTTGTTAAAATACTAACACTTTTGGTTCTCCAATTGTTGCCAGAATCTATTCAACTCTTCCCATTACTGTTAGATTGAGGAATCCGTAGTTATACAGGTCTTTGTTCTTATAGAAATCGTACCTGAAACATCCACACACACACATACATCATCGTAAAAATGTTATAAATGGATTCTAGGCACCTTAAAACGTGCTTATTCACTAAAATATGGATATGCGATTTTATGCATGTTTCCAATACCTCTCTTAGCGGGAGGTAAAAAGTATCCTAAGGCAATCTGTTAACGGCTCGTTTTCCAAACTTGAACTCGTACGTTAAACAGATTGTCTTTAGAAACATGTTTTTTGTACTATTTATTTCTATTTGGGTAATTTACAATGAGATTTTTGAAAAATGTGTCTTGTCAAATAATGCACGGTGTTTTTACTTTCCGTCACCTTTAGGTAAGGAGGGTAAGGAAAGAAAGAATAAGGGAAATAACTCTAGTGTCAGAAGTTTCTAGATATATACAAGAGAGATGATTACATTGGTTTGAACGTGTCATGAGGAGAGATGCAAAATATATTAGAAGAAGAATGAATAGCTTAGTAATAAAATGTTGAGGAAACAGTAGGAGACCAAAGATAAGATGGAAGGACTGTATTGCGGAAGACTTGAGAGAAAAGGAACTGAATAAGAACGACACGCAAAACAGAAATGAATGGAAGTAGAAAATAAAAAATCTGTTGTGGTCAGCACAATACCTGTCGCCATTTTCATTTTACGTTGCATAGGCCGCGAGCAGTTATGTGACTTTGTTGGCCTTGGCAAGCAGATATGGGGGCCCGTGTCAAAAGGATAGCTAGTAATGTACATAGGTGTCAAGTATCGTAAGTTTTCATTCAAAACATTTTCCAAATTATGTGGATTATTTTCCTCGATAAGTATATTCCATACTATGGATGACAAATAAACATCAGAATATTTTGAAATTTTGAATGAAAACTTATGACATATGACAATAATTGAAGACCTAAGTGGATGAAGGTGATATGCAACATTTTTGTATAAATTTAGATTTTTACGTGGTATGAAGCAATGGCACAAAACTCTTTCATTCACGTAAAAACCTCTATTTTATACAAAATGTTACATATTACCTTTATCCACTTAGGTCTTCAATTGTAACATCTGTGTAAATAACTACTACCCATCATTCTGACACGGATTCTCATATCTGCTTGCCAAGGCCAACAAAGTCGCACTATAAGTAACGAATTTAACATTTCTTGTACACACAAATAATTTAAATTGTTACTCTTCATTCATTCTATGAGAAATTTAATCCTACTATTCTATGTTCAAAATTCATCAAATTCATTGACGGTATTAGCGGTATTTCTTAAGGATATATGTAATAACCTATAATTTAAATAAATATTTAATTATTAATATATATATATATATATATATATATATATATATATATATATATATATATATATATATATACAGGGTGTAAACGGAACTAGGGTACGCGATTTTTCTCGGAAGTTATAAGAGATACAAAAAAGTCTTTCAAATAAAATTGTTAGTTTCTAGTAATCTACATAAATTAATGTTACAGGGTGTAAACGGAACTAGGGTACGCGATTTTTCTCGGAAGTTATAAGAGATACAAAAAAATCTTTCAAATAAAATTGTTAGTTTCTAGTAATCTACATAAATTAATGTAAATCAGAAAAAAAAATTTTTTAATTTTCGGAGGTATACTATTTAGTACGAAATAATTTTTGCTTTAAAAAAGTTTCATAAGTTATATGTATTCGAGATATTGAAGACAATATTAAAATAATTTTACTGGAAATTAAAGCTGGCTATGGAAACAAAATTTGACATTTGTATTAGTTTCTTGTTATAACCCTGTGAAAAAGTTTATTGAATTGATAACTTAGATTATTATTTGTTGTAAAAATGGAAGAATACTCAATTAACGAGAAGGTAAATATGTTGAAATGTTGCCATTTATCAAATAATAATTCAAGAGAAGCCCTGTGATTATACCGGCAACAATATCCTGATCGCTTTCATCCATATCAAACATACTTTCAAATTAGAAAGAAAGCTATGTAGAACTGGTTCTCTAACTATGGCAAATCGCGAAGTTCGTCAAATAAATGAAAATTTAGAAGCTGATGTATTAGTATATTTTAATATGCATCCGAGAAATTCAGTTAGAGAAGATACACTAATGTGTGGTGCGGAATTGTTAATAATATTATTCTGGGTCCATATTTTTATGAGGGCACTTTAACTTCTCAAAGATATTTGTTTTTTTTTACAAAATGAACTAAGGAATTTTTTTGATGATATACCATTAGCAGATCGGCGCGGAATGATATTTCAACAAGATGGTGCACCTGCGCACAATTCAATAGATGTAACAAACTATTTAAATCAAGAATTTCCAAATGCCTGGATTGGAACAAGAGGACTTATAATGTGGCCTGCAAGGTCTCCCGATCTATCGCCCTTAGATTTCTATCTGTGGGGTGCCATCAAAAACAAAATTTATGTTACGCACGTTACTACACTTGAAGAATTAAAACATAGAATAAGACAAGCTGTGAACGAGTTAAATATTAAAATTAATAATACTGTAAAGCAACATTTGTTAAATGGCTCAATTTTTGTATACAAGAAAACGGTGAAAATTTTGAACAATTTTTATAGTGTTACCAAGATGACAATAATTTGATGTATATTTGTAAATTAAAATGTTTCGTAACTCAATAATTTTGTTTTCAAGCAAAAATTATTTCCTACTAAAAGATTTTTAAGTTTTTATGGGGACATATATGGGGAGCACAGAAAGTACGCTGTGACCTCCGAAAATGTATATGTATATATGCGTACACCTTGTAGTCGTTGTTGCCTCCGACAGTGTTGCCACATTATCGGAGGTCACATAGACACCTCTTTATCTGCGTTCTGGATTTTTAATATGAATACATATATAGACTGATAGTTTGCACCATATTTTTGGCAAAAACACATTTTAGGGTCTTTACAATACGATTTTACTATTTTTACGATGATGTATGTATGTGTGTGTGTTCGAGTGTGTATGTGACCGCGGTTTCGGCCGCGATATCTCCAATACTAGAATTCCAAAAATTACAATTCTTGCGTATTCCCCTTCGTTACAACCATATGCAGACTAGATTTTGGTTATAATTGGTCAACCGGAAGTATCTTCATTTGAAGATTTTAACAGTTTTGCTTGAAAAATATATTATAACTTATAGAATATATTATTCTCTATACGATTTGATTGCATTTTATATTTCATATTCAACAGATATAGAGTTAAAGAATTATAAAGATAATAAATTTCATAAATCAGTCAGCTATGCTAACTTAACCGTGGAAACTGCTAATATATTCAGGTAATTCAAATTGACAGATGTCAGTATCAATAAAAAGTAAATGAATGAAAGAATAAGGGAAATAACTTTAGTGTTTCTAGAAAGATATAAGAGAGACGATTACATTGGTTTGAACATGTCATGAGGAGAAATGAATATATTGGAATAAGAATGAATAGCTTAGTAATAGAAGGTCAAAGAAACATAGGAAGACCAAATATAAGATGGAAGGACTGTATTGCGGAAGACTTGAGCGAAAAGGAACTGAATGAGGACGATACGCAAAACAAAAATGAGAGAAGAAGAAGATGTCAGTGTCAAGTGAAATTTGCATAGTTTGTTCATGAAATATTTTTACTGGAAATATAGGATCTTTTGCAAGAAAATTTATGTATAGGGCTCGTGCAGTGACGTGACTTTGCTGACTTTGGCAAGCACATATGGGGACCCGTGTCAAAATGACAGTTATTAATTACGTCCATAACAGACAAAAGTCATAATATTTCATTCAAAATTTCAAGATTTTCTTATTTCATGTGGTTTATTTGTTATCAGGCATGTGGACTTCAGTTGCCGAGAAAAGGAATCATAAAATACCAAAAAATGAAATTTTGAATGTATAATTGACATTTGTCAGTTACGGACATAATTAATAGCTGTCATTCTGATATCTGCTTGCCAAGGTCAGAAAGTCACGTGACTGCTTGTGCCCTATACATAAATTTTCTTGCAAAAGATCCTATTTTTTCAGTAAAATTATTTTATAAACAAACTATGAAATATTATTTACACATTTAATGTTATTATAAATATTAAAGAATATTCTATTATCTATACGAATTCATATTCAATGGATATAGAGTTAAAGAATTATAAAGAAATTAAATTTTATTAATCAGCCAACCTATGCTATAATCATAGAAACAACTACTATGTTAAGAAAATTCTAACTGAAAAGATAATGAATGTGGTAGAGATGAGGATGTTGAGATAGATGTTGGGGAAGACACGGAAAGATACAATAAGGAACGAATGAATAAGGGAAATAACTCGAGTATTAGAAGTATCTAGAAAGATACAAGGGAGACGATTACACTGGTTTGAATATGTCATAAGGAAAGATGTAGAATACATTGAAAGAAGAATGAATAGCTTAGTAGTAGAAGGTAGAAGAAACAGAAGAAGACCAAAGATAAGATGAAAGGACTGTATTGCGGAAAACTTGAAATAAAAGGACCTGAATGAGGACGACACGCAAAACAGAAATGAGTGAAATAAAAATATAAAAATTGCGATCCCTAATGAATGGGAAAATCTAAAGTAGAAGAAGATAACAGTGTCAAGTGCCATTTGAATAGTTTGTTTATGAAATAATTTTACTGGAAATTTAGAATCTTTTGCAAGAAAATTTATGTATGGAATTTGTACATAATACACAGGATTGAGGGAAGGTATTGTGCTGGCCACAACAGATTTTTTCTGTATGTATGAAGCAAATTCTATCTCTAAAGCATCAACTTCTGCAGTGGTCCATCCTAAAATTATTGTTAGTTCCCAATTATTTGTACCTATTTTTGTTTTTACTGTATGTACCTTTTTTGGTTATAGTTGCGGGACCTTTTTTGTTTTAAATAAATATTAATGCACTTTCTAATGAAGATATTGCTATTAAATTGTTATTCGGCCATGGTTTCACATTGAATAAACATGCTGCAAAGTTGGTCACAATCGGTTTATAATTAACTGGGAAATGACAAAGGGCCTCATATATTTTTGGACTGATAAGGCCCATTCCCGAAATTTCATTTACAATTTCACTTTAGAATCCGCCTATAAACTTTTATGGCAATAGCCGTTTCTTGAGAAATTTTATATTATTTTTTTTAATTTTAAAAACGACCAAAAGGACATTTTCTAATTAAAATATAGTTGTTAAATTTGGTATTGGAGCATGTATAAATCACAATAAGTACGTTTTAAATTTGGTTCCGATCGGTTAATAAATAATAAAATAATGACAAAGGGCTTTATATATGTTGGGCCGATTTGGCCCATTCACAAACTTAGATCTGCGATTTTTCTTTAGAAGCTGCATTCAAAATTTTATCAAGATTGCGTTCTCAAGTTACCGTGCGCGCGGACCGATCGACATATCGAGGGAATGAGTATTTATAGTAACAAATTTTCAAAAAATAATATTTAGAATTTTTTTTAGAAACTACCACTTCCGTTTGTTCAATTCAACATTCAACTCTTCCAATTACTGTTAGATTCAGGAATCCGTAGTCAAACAGGTCTTTAGTCTTAATGAATTTGAGAAATCGTCTCTCCAACAACCTAACACACACACACACACACACACACACACACATCATTGTAAAATGTTAAAATCGGATTCTATGGACCTTAAATCGTGCGTATTCAATAAAAATTTGTATATGCGATTTTTAGCATGAATCCAATCTCTTAGCAAGAGGTAAATATCTGTTGTGGCCAGCACAATACCTCTCGCCACTTCCGTTTTTGGTTACATAAGAATAGGGCGCGACCAGTCATGTGACATTGTTGGGCTGACAAGCAGATATGGGGGCCCGTGTCAGAATGACAATTAGTAATTATGTACATAGATGTCAAATGTCAGAATTTTTCATTAAAAATTTCAAGACTTTTAAATTCATGTAGTTAGTTTGTCACACGTGGCCTAGACAAGCAGATATGGAGGCCCTTGTCAAAATGACAGTTAATAATTGTTTATATAAATGTCCAATGTCATAATTTTTCACGTGGTAAATTTGTCACAAGGAATGTGGAACTTACTTGTCGAGGTAAATAAACCACATAGAAGTCCAACAAAGTCACATGATTGCTCGCGCCCTATAAATTTCTCATGTCTTTATGTTTAGATTATTTTTATAATTTTAAATTTAATTTTGAGGAAGTTTTCTCCTACACTTCTAAATGTTCGAATTTCTTCCAATTTCTTGACGGGATTTCTGATGGGTATATGTATATAGCTATAATTTTAAATATTTAATTATTATTGTTATACAACAAGAAATAATAAACTTAACAATATCACAGAAAAAATATTCAATAATGTCAGTTAAACTTCTTCATTTAACTTAAAAGCGTAATTTTCCGTTTTACTACTGTTGCCAAAAAAAAAATTATTTAAGATTTAGTTTCAGCTAAAATCTATATAAAATTATTTTCGTACTATGACATTTAATCGGTTCTTATCCACTGTCATGTGTTTAGAAATAGACTTAAGGTCAAGTTTTAGAATTGAGCTGCCAATACCGCCCAAATAGATTTATGAACTACTGTTGGTTTTTGACACTGACATATTTGTGTCATTTACAAAACTATGATGGTTACTATGAAGTTGTTTAGGCTCTGAAATTTATTATAACAGATTATTTTATATATTACTTTTTTATCTCAATATATAGAAGATATAATAAAAAATTTAATTGCATATTGAATAGAGAATTTTACGTTCTTTAATACTAATAAAAAAATTCAAAAAAAAATATTTAGAATTTCTTTAAGATACTACTACTTCCCGTTTTTTAATTGGTACCAAAATCTATTCAACTCTCCCCATTAATGTTAGATTGAGGAATCCGTAGTCCAACAGGTCTTTAGTCTTATAGAATTTGAGATATCGTGCCTCCAACAACCTCACACACATCCACACACACACACACACACACACACACACACACACACGCACACACACAGACATATAGACACACAAACATTGTTATAAAAATGTTAAAATGGGATTCTATGGACCTTAAATCGTGCTTATTCAATAAAATTTTGATATGCGATTTTTAGCATGAATCCAATACCTCTCTTAGAGAGAGATAAAAATAGCGACCATTAACGAATGGAAAAAGCTAAAGAAGAAGAAGATGTGAGTGTCAAGTGCAATTTGCATACTTTGTTTATGAAATAATTTTAATGGAAATTAAAAATCTTTTGCAAGAAAATTTATGTATGTAATTTATACATAATACGCAGGATTGACGGAAGGCATTGTGCTGGCCACATCAGATTTTTTTGTTAGTTATACTGGTAGTACTTCCCGCTATACAATTGAAATGACACATTTTGACGGTGTGTTGTTAATTTTGTCTGATTTTATACATTAATTGTATCAAACAGTGCGCTTATAGATCTTCTGAATCACGTGTTTACTTTTATAAACCCATAAAAACACCGAAATAGATTTTTTTTTCTACTCCCATGCGTGAAGTGAGTGCTTCACGTATCAATTTTTATGTGTGAAGCTTGATTTTTTGTACACATAGTGTGCGTGAAGTAAATAGTTCAGTTTTAACACATACAATGAATATCTTTATGTACACGTAAATCATGTGTTGGTAAATGGTCCGTAGAAATAACAACTTCATGAGAAATGTGTTATTAATTTAAAAAATATATATACTTTATTGCAAGGTCGTAGAAAAAGTATAGTATGTAACACGCGTGTGAAGCCTATTTTACATTCGGGTGGTTTGCAACACTCGTCTTCGGCTCGTGTCGCAATCTCCACCCTCATGTAAAAATTTCAGCTTCACACGCTTGCCACATAATATACTATTTTTAAACACTAGAGAAATAATAAATTTATTTTGCTGTTTTTTAAACAACTAGTTTAATGATCTGTATCCTACTAAATAAACTTGACTTTATAAGTCAAAATTTGTGACACAAAATTGACCCCTGCGGCGCACCCTCCACGCCAGCAATGAGTGCCCGTGAGGTGACGCCTAGTAAGCGCCCGCACGGTACAAGCAATGGGTAATATGCCGTGATGATATATTTATTTATTTTTTATTTTTAAAATTTGTTAAGAAATATAACTGCAATCTGTTATATTAAATGTCAAAAGAGATTAAACTTTTTAAATGGTAAAAACATTTTTTATTTCGTAGAAAAAATGTGGGCATGTGAAGAAAGTTATCATTACATCCTAACAGGCCTATTCTACTTTAACGACGTTAATAACAACAAAAGCCAATAACCTAATCTACTATACTAGCTGTCACATAAATATGGACTGTTGCTCAACTTTTTCCCTTCTCCGCAGCCTGTCGCTTGCCGTACGGTTTTGCCGCTTCTTCATAACTTAGCCATACTCATTTGACGGCAACTATAATCATATCATTATAAGTGTTCTTTATCATGATTTTAACGATAATATCTAACTTCATGTTTATTTTGACAGAATAAATTTTTCAATATAAATCATTATATTTAAATATTGAAGTGAATTTACATGAAATGTAATACAAAGAATAATATAAGTAGGTACTCTAGAAATTTTCGACAAACCATCACTTCTTAAAGAATTCTAAGAAGCATAATTTTATAGCTGGCGCAAAAATCCTACGAACTCAGGTTACACAATTATTTTAGGGCCGTGAGAGAACCGAGACGTATCCACGGGACGCAAAAATTCAAAGGCTTCTAGCGTCAAACTGTGTACGTTAATACGCCACTAAATACATATGAGTATAAACAAATCTCTATATCTGTGTTTCCCAAACTTTTTGCAGTTTCCTTCAGACTTCAAAAAATATTCTATGCACCTACCTATATACAGTAGAGCGTCAATAATCCGGATTAATTGGGACCGGACCCCATCCGAATTTTTGACGTGTCCAGATTTTCGAAATGAACCAATAAAATACTTTTTGGGTGTCTTCAACCCAAAATATTAGCTGCAATCGGTCATAAATTACTGTGCTGTTTAGAGAAGAGGAGCGGATAAATGAAACTATTCATTATTAATAAAGATTTACATGTTTTAGTCGTTTTTGTTGCTGTATACAAACATCATTCCTTTACAAGCAAAATTTTTTTTTCGCCAGAATCGAATCCAGATTATCGATCGTTCGTATTTTTGACGTCCGGATTATTGACGCTCTACTGTATATATATTGTGATGTGCCAGCGCGAGTAGACGTGTATTTTTGCTACTCCTGCAGTGTGTTTTTTTGCGAGAAATATAATTTATTTCGTTATTTTTCAAAATACATATTTGATTCTAAATCACATATATCGAAATGGGTTCGAGTACGCGAAATGCTGCCCTAGTTGCTGAAGTTGTTGCTAAGTTACTTAGTGACGATAGTGCGATGACTAAATTAATTGATTTAGTGTTCGATCGTGTGAATAATAAACTCGAGGAACAGAAAGTGCATTATGAGGAAATAATAACCAAAATTACGAGTGAAAATCGCATTCTTCATTAAGAAATTGATCGTTTGGAGCAGTACTCCAGGAGAAACTGTGTCCGGATCTTCGGCGTCCCAGAGGAGCCCAAGGAAGACACCAAAACCAAGGTTTGCCACATTCTCCAATCTAAGCTCTCCCTCGATGTCCCCCCTCAAGCCATCGACCGATGCCACCGTGTGGGGAAACGAGTGAATGTGGATGTGAATCAAAGTGCAGTGTCTCCCAATCTCCGCCCACGCCCTATTATAATAAAATTTACTTCTTATAAGACCCGCGATTTAGTTTTAAAATCTAGATCAAAATTAAAAGGCTCTAATATATATATATATATATATATATATATATATATATATATATATATATATATATATACCGGGTGGTGTATCGGAAGCCGCAGCATAGGGATTTCAATGGTAAATTATGAATGTGCAATTATTTGCTCCCCTAATTATTTTAGATCTTAAGTGTATTTAGGTTTTTTGCACAGAAAAAAATGCTGCATCTAAGCATACTATTGTTTGCAATTTTACATTTTCCGGAATCGTAAAAATTCGAAATTAAAAAGTAACATTTTTACGGAAATCAGTAATGCCTTGGAATTATAAAAACAAATAAGTGCACTTTACATTTGTCATAGCTATTTAAAACCATAAAACAAGTATGTTATGGGAATGAAAATTTTATTAATTTTTACATGATACATTCAATAATATGTATAAAAAAAATAACAAATCATAGAAAATGTTCAAACAAATCGCCATTTACTGTTAAACAATAACCCAGCCTATCGTAAAATTCTCGTCTAACATTTGCTAATTGGTATTGTGATATTTTATGAGACTCAAATTGGATGGCACATTTTAATTCTTCTAAATTTAGAAATTTTCTCCCCGAGTAAATCTTTGATTTCAAATGTCCCCAAAGAAAAAAATCGTTAGGCGAAAGAGAGAGATCGGGAGATCTGGCCGGCCAATTAATTCTAAAATTTGGACCAATGGTTTTATTACAAAAGCTGTCGTTTAAAAATTCACGGACATCGCGACTATTGTGTGCGGGACAACCATCCAACTGGAACCAAATTTCTTGATTGTCTCTAACAACTTCTGTCACCGCCGGAGCAATATCTTCTTCCAATAACTGCATGAAGCGCTGCCCTGTTAAATTTTCATTCATGAAAAATGGTCCTATAATGTTATGACCTAATATTCCCGCCCAAACGTTAACTTTTTGGGGATATTGTGTTTTACTTTCTACAATACAGTGTGGATTTTCAGTAGCCCATATTCTACAATTTTGCACGTTTGGTTCGTTATGCAGGGTGAACGTGCATTCATCTGTGAAAATAATGTTGTTCAAAAACTCCCTGTCTTCGTTACATAGTTCCATCATTTGGAAGCAAAATTCCCTTCTTCTTTCCAAATCATGTTCATGCAACTCTTGATGGCGTTGATATTTATAAGATTTAAACTTATTCTTTTTTAAAATTCGCAACACTTGTGAGTGATGCAAGTCAATGTTTTTAGAAATTTGCCGTATACTAATGTTAGGATTCTCAGTTACCGCCGCCAAAACGTTGAAGGTGTTCTCATTTTCTTCGATTTGTTGTAAATTCTGATCGCCTTCATTACATTTACATTTATTTAGTACAGTTCCTTTAGTTTCAAACTTATGAATGATTCTGTCAATCGTTGTGCTAGCAGGAATTGGCCGATTCGGATATTTAACACTAAACAAGGCACTTACTTGACGAGCACTATTTCCAGCATAAAAATACTTAATCATTTCTACTTTTTCTTCTATGGAATACATATTAACAAGAACGGAAATTAATAAGTCAAACGTCAAACAGCAATGACAAATGTAAGTGCACTTATTTGTTTTCCATGGCATTACTGATTTTCGTAAAAATGTTACTTTTTAATTTCGAATTTTTACGATTCCGGAAAATGTAAAAATGCAAACAATAGTATGCTTAGATGCAGCATTTTTTTCTGTACAAAAAACCTAAATACACTTAAGATCTAAAATAATTAGGGGAGCAAATAATTGCACATTCATAATTTACCATTGAAATCCCTATGCTGCGGCTTCCGATACACCACCCTGTATATATATATATATATATATATATATATATATATATATATATATATATATATATATATATATATATATATATATATATATATATATATATATTAAGGAAGATCTTACAAAAAAACGCCTTGAGCTTCTTGAATTGGTCTCCAAAAAATTCGGATTTAAGAACGTTTGGTCAAATGATGGTATTATTCATTATAAATATGGTTCTACCATAAAGAGAGTCTCACTTTATGATGATATAGAAGAATTATAAATTATACTTTCTTACATTAATTTCTTTATTTACATTTATATTTAAGGAGTAGCTATGATACAGATCAAATTTATTTTTTGGGTTATTTTATAGTTTATAAGATTTACGGAATTTATCTTGTTCTGTTTGGTAGAGTTAAGTAGCTGATAGGTTACTAAACTCTATCTTTATTTATATTTTTTTACTTCCTTGTACGTAAGTAAAGGAAGTATTGTAATCGCAAAAAAATTCGGTTTTCAGATTTCAGCGGAAATATCCATTTTGATCATCCCTGAATCCATTTTGACTAATTTCGTCGTGACGTCCGTATGTACGTACGTACGTACGTTTGTACGTATCTCGCATAACTCAAAAACGGTAAGCCGTAGAAAGTTGAAATTTTGTATTTAGGACTCCTATAACATCTAGTTGTGCACCTCCCTTTTTGGTTATTACACAATTTCCAGAAGTGGCACTTTACATGAAGCCTATAATAGATTCTAATGAAAAACTGTTTTAAAATATAATCCAAAACTTTTCAAATTTAGTATACAAGACTTTTATGTCAATCGAAATAACATAATAGATTTTGGTTAAAATAGGCTAACCGGAAGTGGTACATTACTTGAAGTTGTTAACAGTTTTTCTTGAATAAAATGATTTTATTTTGATTTTAAAAATAAATGCTTCAAATAAAAGTTTTAGAGAATTAATTTCTGCGTCTAGCACATCAAGTATTATTAAATTAGCCCTATGTATAAGCGAGATATGTAAATTTAAAAATTATGTACTTTTTTGTTTTTGTAATTAAGCTTGCTATGGATTAGGACAAAAAAATGTTCATGTCAAATTAGGTTAAATACGTGTAATACGTATAATTTTATGATTCGTACAATAACAAATATTATATTTTTATTGTGAAATTAGTCATATTCATTGTTGTAATCAAATATTTCTTTGTTGTAATCAATTCTCTTTAAAAAGGACCGAGTTAGATTAATGTTAATTTCAAAATGATAGTAGTAAATGAATTATTTTTTGTTCTATATCAAAATATTTCTCGGGCTTGGCTTAAGCCTGTCAATATTTTGTAATTTAATTATTAAAAAAATATGTATAGTTTAATAATCGTACAAGGAAGTCGTGTAGTGTACACATCAGATTTTTTAGATATTATTTACTTATGTGGATGTAAGATGGAAGTGTACTACCAAAATGTACGAGGTATGAATACCAAACTCGAAGATGTGTTTAATAATAGTATGTATATGAATTTTGATATTTTCGGAATTATTGAATCTTGGCTATCTGACTCAGTGAATGATAGTGAGATTTTTGATTGCAATAAATATGCGGTTTATAGACAAGATCGTGATAACACCAGAATGGGCAAAACTAAGAGCGGAGGTGTATTTTTGCTATCAATACCAAGTATAAATCGTCGCTAATTAAATTGAATATAAATAATCTCTCACTAGCTGATATTGTTTGTGTGAAAGTTGATCTGAATTCGAATAAGAGTATGATTGTTATAGTAATTTATTCCCCACCTCCCATATCTTTGGAGCAGCATGAAATGATTTATGAATGTCTTGAGTCTTGCACTTCATTATTTCAGTGTGACTTCATCATCATTGGTGACATGAATCTTACTAAACTCAGTGATTCGTATAGTACAGGTTACATAAATAACTGCATCGCTAGATTTGATAACTTTATTAGTTTCCTTAATGCCAAACAATTTAACTAGGTATATAATGATGACGGTCGGCTTCTGGATGTTGTGTTATCTAATTTAAACTGCATTGTTACACGACATTTCTGTCCCTTAGTACCAGAGGACAGTATCATCCTTCACTATCTATATGTCCAAATATTCTGTCTCTGGTAAATAATAACGCTTCCTTCAATACTGATCCTTGTTTTAATTTCAGACTGGCTAACTTTGAATTAATGTACACTTTACTAAATGATGTAGATTGGGATGCACTTCTATCATACACTGATGTTAATGAAGCATACGCTAAATTTTATGAAATTTTAAATAGTGTATTTTCTACTTGTGTTCCACAAACTAGGAGAAAAAAGCAACGTTATCCACCATGGTTTAATAAACTAATTATAAATGATATTAAAATAAAAGATAAATATCGTAAGCTTTTCAAGCAATATAATGATGAGTCTTATTACACTGCTTTCAAAAATTTACGGACAAAGATAAAAACTGACTTAAGAGTTGCATACAAAAATTACATAGCAAATACTAAAATAAATATAGCCAGTGATCCTAAAAAATTTGGACTTTTAAATAACAAAAAAAAATTCTCTCGTATTCCTAGAGACATGTACTATAATGAGATATTGTTTCAAGATTCTTCTTCCATAGTTCAAGGATTTGCTGATTTTTTTAAATCTGTTTATAACCCCGCCCACCGATATTGACTTTAATAGTATTTCACGTGAATCCACCACCTTAAATCAAACACATATCGCAGTCATTGGTGAAGATGACATAAAATTAGCCATTAACAGTCTGAAAGTTTCTTGTTCCCCTGGTCCCGATAACCTACCGGCTTATATTCTAAAAGGATGTCGTGATATATTTATTAATCCGTTACATATCCTGTTTAATTTAACGATTTCTACGCACACTTTTCCGGAAGCCTTAAAAACCTCATTAATATGTCCCATCTTCAAATCTGGTGATGTTCATAATATATCTCACTATAGACCTATATCTATACTATCTAACATTTCAAAATTTTTTGAGAAAATTTTATATAAATTCATTTATTCCAATGTAAGAAACGCTATTTCTCCTATTCAGCATGATTTCACACAAGGCAAATCTACTACCACTAATCTTATCCACTTTACTGATTTTACGTTAAATGCTAAGAAAAATAATACCCAAGTTGATGTTGTATATACTGATTTGGCCAAGGCTTTTGACACCGTAAATCATGACATTTTGCTCTATAAGCTGCATCATCAATTTAATTTCTCCCCCGATCTCATTCTCCTTATTCAATCATATCTTCATAATCGTAAACAGTATGTTCATTACAACAATACTAAATCTGATTGTTTTAGTCCTTCCTCTGCCCCTCAAGGATCAAATCTTGGATCTTTATTGTTCATATTATTCATTAATGATATTGCTAAATGTTTGAATTACTCCAATTCGTTATTATATGCTGATGATTTAAAAATATTTAAAATAATCAATTCATATTCAGATTACAAATATTCTCAGTCTGATATTAACAATTTACTTGTTTGGTCTTCTTCCTCAAAATTACAGTTTAATATCAATAAATGTAAATCTATGACTTTCTCAATGAAACACAATGCATTTAGCTATATCTATAATATGAGTAGTGTAAATTTGGGTAAAGTTTCTGAAATAAAGGATTTGGGTGTTATTTTTGACCCTAAGTTACTGTTTATTCCTCACATTAATTACATTTTAAAATGCTCGTACAGAAACTTAGGTTTTATAATTAGAAATTCACGTTGTTTTAACAATATATCTACGCTAAAATCCTTGTTTTATTTATTTGTTAGATCCAAACTTGAATACTGTTTTGTTATTTGGAATCCAGTTTACAACACTCATATTATGCAAATTGAACGAATACAAAGAAAAATTGTCAAATTCTGCGCTCGTAAAATCTGTCATCCATTTGATCCAATATCATACAGTTATTCATTAGTACAATTTAATATTATGTCACTAGATAACAGACGTAAGTTGCTGTCCTGCTTGTACTTACATAAATTGTTGCATAACAAAATTGATGACATCCCAAGTTTGGATGATATAAATATTTCTATTCCTCGTATGCCTGTCAGATCATTTAAAAACTTCATTCTACTTTCACTAATGTTCTTGTAAGAACTAATTACGAATTTAGAGCTCCTATTAGAAGATTATATTCTATCTTCAACACTTTAGAGCGCGAAATATATCTTGACATTTTAAATTATTCGTTCATCCGTCTCAAAAATACATTATGTTCATTTCTTGTGTCATTGTAAATTATTTTGTTTAGTTTTTTGTGTATTAGTCTTGTTTATGTAACCTCTGTTTCCATACATTTCCTTATATCTTATATCCACTAACATGTTTTATTCATTCTGTCACTTTGAATTATAATTATATGATATGTATATCCAACCCTCAGTAATTGGGATAATTTGTATCCTGTTGATTGGTTGTTAATTAAATTAATAAATAAATATATTTGTACTTTCTGTATTTACTACATATTCAAATACTTTTGCGCCCCCTTTGGAAAATCCCCCCCCCTCCAGGTGGAGCTCGCCCGACTATTTGAAAAAAATTGCTCTATATACATTTTTCTAAATATAAACGATAAATTTTTCGTCTGATATAGTAAATGAATTTGAAGTATCACAAAGAGTACGATTATACATATAATTCGACTTCCCTACATAAGTATATAATTTATCAAATAGATAATAATAATAAATAGATCAATACATACATTAAACAACAGCCAACTTTATATTTAATTATTTATATTTTCATTAACTTCAATAGAAGTATGTTTAATATTAAAATTATGTAATGAGAATAACGAGGAAAATAACGTCCACTGGTTGAAAAGTTGAAACTTAGTAGTAGACAATCGGAATTTGAATTAAACAACAAGAACATAACATGTCCTGTCCATTTTCATTTGAGAGATTTTGCCTGATACACTATGTCTTTAACTCCAGATTTATTTCTTATTTCCTTAATTTTTATTCTTTCTCATAGTCTGACTTTAAATATTGAGCGTTCCATTTTATGTTTACATACGGAGTTTTTGGACTTGCTTTTGTTTGACAGCCATATGTTAGTGTAGGAATAACACAGGTATTGAAAACGTCGCGTTTTACATTGGTATTTAATTTTCCGTGGAATATTTCTTTCAGTGATCTAAATTTTCTCCATCCGAGTAACATTCTTCGATCGATTTCTTTTTATTGACTTCTTTTGTTGTCCCAAATACGTAATTTAATCCACGTAATCTATATTTTCATCATTAATTTTTATTGGTTATTACTTTAGTTTTAAATTTATTCATTTTTAGACCTACCGCTTTGCATTTAGACAATCATGTATTCATATTTTGTAAATTTTCTGCTATTTCCGATAATAATAAAATGTCATAAGCAAATCAAAGATTGCTGAGTTTTTGGCCATTAATGTTTTTGCATGTATGTTTCCAGTTTATTTTTTCATTATTTACTCTAGGACCAATGTAAAAAGGTTTGGTGAAAGAAGATCACCCTGTTTAACTCCTCTTTCTAAATTGAATGTTGGGCCTAGACGTTCCATCTTTATTCTGACATTGTTTCCTCGATGGATGTTTTCGATGATTTTTACGTACTTGTTTTGATCTCCTGCTTTGTTTAACGCGTCTATTATGTGTGCTTGTACGAGACTGCCAAATGCTTTTTCGAAGTCGATAAAAGCTAGGTATACTGTTTTATTGTATTCGTTATTTTTTTCTATGATATGATTTACTGTGTTGAGAAAGAACTACGAAAACCTGCTTGATCTACAGTTTCAAATTCTTCTAAACAGTTGTTTATTCTTGTCAGTAGCAATTTTGAGAAAAGCTTGTATAGAATGGGTAAAAGACTGATAGGTTGATAGTTATTGATATTGTCATTGTCGCCTTTTTTGTGCAGAAGTATTATGCTTGTTATTTTCCATTGATAGGAATGATTCCTGTTTTTAAAATATTATTAAATATTTGAATCAAAGGTGTTAACAAGTAATTTTGTCCGATTATAATGAAATCGTTTAAGATTGTATCATTTCCAGGGCATTTATCTTTCTTTAATGTATCAATTACATTCCCCACTTCACTTAACACGAATTCTGGTACATCTTTATTAGGATTTGGAAGTATTGATGTATAGTTGGCGGGTGACTTGCAGGAACAAAGGTTTGTATAAAAATCAGTGACAATCTTCATTATTTCCGAATATCTACTTCTAAATTAAAAATTATAATTAATAAAATTGTAGTTCGTCCAATATATACACCAATACAATCTTTACAGTCAATTTGGTAAACTACATTAAATTTGTCTTTAGTTTGTATACAATCTGAATTGTATAAATGGGGTAATTTTTAAATAACCTAATCGTTATATATATCTAAATCTGTACATTGTTAATTACTGTTAATTTAAAAAATCAGGGTAACGATCCCAAGGAAACGCTATGATAGCGTAGTGATAAATAACACTTCGTTTTCTTAACACCCTGGAAAATGATGAGGAAATGAAGGTGATTTTTTTTAACTACGCTATTATGTCTTGGGATCCCACTGTGGTGTGTCCAACACTTTACCTGCCGTCATTTTTTCTTTTATATTCATATGTAGATATTTTATATAAAATTCACATGAAAAGTTTGTTGCAAAAGATTATATATTTTGTTACTGCACGAATAGACTATTTAAATTGCACTTGACACTGACATTGACGAATAAATTCACATATAGTTATCTGACGAATAAATTTTATTCATCGATTAGTCAAAGTTTCGTTTCAACAACCAAAATCGTTTAATAGATAGTTATTCGTAGAATATTATTTTTCTGTCCATGCGTTAAGACAGCTAACAAGTTCTTCTCCTTAACAAAACTGTCTAATTCGCTATCAACGACAATAATTTTTAAATATATGTCATTGAAATCAAATGAAAATATAAATAAAAAGAGAGGAACAAGGAAAATTATATCAAGGAAGAATAAAAAATGTTTAATAATTATAGTGGCATTAGTGGCAGAATATCTGCATATACTTTAGAAAATAATAAAACTGAATTGTTGCACGGAAAAATGAAAGAATGGAGTAATTTTGCACAAAAAAATACATTCATAAAAAAACTGGCATATTCTTATTTTTTGCATTTTGGCCCAAATGATGTCGAATCATACAGAATTTCGTAAACGCATTGTTTTAATAATCGAAATCGCATTCGAAAATATACTTCGTCAAATGGATTGTAGATTATATATATTATTTCCGCCTGAATAACATTTTTTTTCATTAGAAGAATAATGTAGGAAATATTAATCTGGAAAAAATCTCCAGATAATTGAACCAACGATTTATTAATCGAATAGTTGCTAACTGACGTTGGTGAAACAAAAATATGCCATTTTCGACGAATAGTTTAACCGATGAAATTTTATTTTGTGTAATTATAGTATTGGAGTTATCATCGCCGAAAAAAATGTTAGACACACATACACACATCATCGTAAAAATAGTAAAATCGTATTCTAGGAAAGGACGTAATTAATTGCTGTCATTTTAACACGGGTCCACATATTTGCTTGCTAAAGTCAGCAAAGACACGTCACTGCACGCGCCTCGTACATAAATTTTCTTACAAAAAATCTTATATTTCCAGTAAAATTATTTCATAAACAAACTATGCAAATTGCATTTAACGCTGACATCTTCTTCTTTAGTTTTACCATTAGTTAGGGGTCGCTATTTTTTGTTTTCTTCTTCCACTCATTTTTGTTTTGCCGTCCTCATTCAGTTCCTTTTATCTCAAGTCTTCTGCAATACAGTCCTTCCATCTTATATTTGGTCTTCCTCTGTTTCTTCTACGTTCTATTACTAAGCTATTCATTTTTCTTCCAATATTTTCTTCCTCATGACATGTTCAAACCAATGTAACCGTCTCTCTTATATCTTTCTAGAAACATTACAGTTATTTACCTTATTCATTCATTCATTCATTTACGTTTTATTGATACTGACATCTGTCAATTTGAATTTTCTGAATGTATTAGCAGTTTTCATGGTTAAGTTAGCATAGCTGGCTGATTTATGAAATTTATTATCTTTATAATTCTTTAACTCTATATCTGTTGAATATCAAATATAATAAATCAAATCGTATAGAGAATAATATATTCTTTAAGTTAAATAATATTTAACTGAGTTTTTTCAAGAAAAACAGTATAATCTTCAAATGAGGGTACTACCGATTGATCAATTATAACCAAAATCTAATCAAGTATGCATATGGAAGCTCTCATTAGTGTGTCATTATATAATTGGGCGGTTTCCGTTCATGTTCGCTCTAAAATACTTGTTTCTTTTTGTTGCACATTTTAAAATGGTGTTGACAATAAAACAACGTGGGATTGATGAACATTATATGAGGTACATTTATTCAATATTTACTTAAATACAACCGAATTTTATTTTCTTAATTTTTTATAGTAAATCTTTATTTTTGCAAAACATCAAAAGCGGCAATACGTTTCATATCGTTTGAACAGAGCTATATTTGTTGTTTAACATCGTTTTTGTCCACCATAATGTTAATCAAAAACCGTTCGCTCATTAAAAAGGTTTAAATCATTGCAAAGTGCACTTTATTGCAGTAAATTCGTAATTCACAAACGAATTGCAATAAAAATGTGTCAAATATTACAATTAAGTATTCCGTGAAAAAAATTCAATAATATTCCATTTCGATTTAGCAATTTGTATCTGCTTCATATTTTATTCAAATGCAGCTAACCTGAAATTATTGTCATCTGCGCTGTATCTAATACACTAATCTGTCGTTACAGAATTCAGACAATATTTCCAAATAAAAAATCTGGCATGAAGAGAGTAAGTAAAAATACAAGACTTGTGGGTGTATTCTAAACAGAATCCGTTACATATAAACGGACCGATAAAATTAAGATATCCGTTATCTAATATTTGCTATTCTAACAGGTGTATTCTGAACACTCTCCGTTAATTAAAATTATTAAACGGACTCCGTTAAAAATATATTGTTTTAACGGATCTGTTAAAAATTTGTATGCTGAACAAAATGTTTTAACGGATCCGTTAAATTGTAATAAATTAACGGATCCGTTTAAAAGTATTACGCAGGAAGTACGTATTTTTGAAGAGTGGTGCCAATAATGTAATAACTATCGAAGCAATGACAAGTTTATTTCAATATATTGTTATAAAAACTTACAAGAAAATGTAATATAACTATTATATACTTATTTATAAAGCCAGGTAATTCTATAACTTAATATAACATAATTTAACATTTTTTATATATCTTTTTTATTTCATTATATTTACAATACTGATTACTCACATCATTTTGTGTTATCTGTCAAACTGGAAATTGATAGTTACAAAATAGAATATTATCAAATAAATATGGTAAATAAACGACAAAAAACGTCAAAGAAGCAATTTGAATTTGTTATTAATTACCTAGAAGAGAATGGAGATATCTCGGGAGATATTTTTACGTATCTAGTTGATGCCGTCTCCAAAAAAGTGGAGACAAAGGAGAACTTTCTAAACATTAGGAACTGTCCATGCTTTAACAGGCAGCAATATATAAGGTTCTATTATTTCAGTAAAATATCTGGGTGCTTCTTTGTTAAGTTGAATCAATTTAAAAAATGTTGTTCAGGCATATTGAATGAAACACTAGAATCTCGTAGTAGTCTGTGATGACGGCATAAATTTATTCTAATAATAATTTTTTATAAGTTAAATGTACCTACTCTATATTTTTATTTGAATCTAGGCACTTACATTCGTTCATTTTCTTCATATTCATTGGCTAACAAAACGTCAGCTATAACTAATAATGCCATTTTCTCAAAATTAAAAATAATAAAGCATCCGTTTATACTTAACGGCATGTATGCAGCACCCGTTCAGATTGAGAGTTTTAACGGAGGTAGTTAACGGATTTCCGTTATTATAAATAACGGACCAGCCCTTTAGAATAGCAAACTGTAATAAACGGTCCGTTTCATTTTAACGGTCCGTTTAAAATTAACGGAGTTGTTCAGAATACACCCGTTGCAATTATAAAATTAAACTTTTGATGTTGCGCTTTATTCATAAAATATTTATAGATGAATACAACTCTACAACTGGAAGATATCTATGCGTGTTGTTATAAGCTTATTCTACGTATACAGAGTAAAACTCAAGCTATACAATTTACGTCTAGATTGAAAATATAGGAATGAAAAGTTTATGTAGTTTTTACAGTTCTCATTATTTGCTTGGTTTATTTTTAAGGAATGTAAAATAAATTTATTATGCAATGCATCTTAATCATGGGCGCCGACTACATGGGGAAAGCGGGGGGCGTGCCCCCATAGAAATATTTTGTTGAATTTCCTTTATTTCCGAAATAATATACAATATAAAGACATATATAAATATTGATCTTGTAGATATGTAAGTATTTTTAAGCATTTTTTGCGCCGATAGTCTAACCAATGGTTTGGCGAGCCGAGTTGTAGGTATAAAGTACGAGTTTTATTTTGTGCGAGAACATCAAAATATGTTTTGCAACGCTACATGTATGATGTAGCAGCGTCCACCACTGAATTAAATAAGTGCATATTATCACGTTTCAATTTGTTTTGTTCACATCGTACTTCTACGCACCTCTATCAGCAAGTAGGTAGTTTGCTTTCAAGAAAATTTTGTTTATTTAACATATTATAATTACATTGTTGTTTATAAAGCAGGCAGCTTCCGCTGATTATGCTTGATATCTTTTTTTAAGAAAATTTGTTTTTTTAAAATCGGCATGAAAATCCTCATTTCCAGACTAATTTGAGTCTTGAAAGTAAGATTTCCATGACTAGTCACGAAAATTTTATTTCCATGACTAGTCATTTTTACTTTCCACTGTCTGTTAATTCGTCAAAACGACATGCACCCGCTAAACCAAAAATTAATACACCTGAAAAAAATTAAAGTATTAGATCCATTTATGTACAATAATTGTGATCACTTACTTTCATTATTAGATATTCCTCGTCAGAAGCTTTGAGAATAAATTCATCTACTTCGTTTCTAGAAAACACTCTGGATTTTTTTGCTTGATGTCCCACAGATGCTTTTTTAAGATACGCTTTCAGTTTGGGAAAATTAGCAATATTCACGTTTTCTTTAACTAGTATCATGGATCTTAATAGGGAATATACACTCCATAGGGTGGACGATTTGTATTTCTTATTTGCCTCTGCTATATAAACTAGAAGGACGTCTTCACTAATTTGATTCACTTTTCTAATGCTGCACCACTTTTTGAATCTATCGTACTCCTTTTCGTACCGCTGTTTGTATTTTGTTGGTAGTAAATCTGCCACAGCGGCGTTCGCAGCTTCAGTTATGTCCATCGGTACTTCATCTTCACCATCAAAATCATGTTCGCTTTGCGACATCGTTTTCAAAAGGAAAATTACCGGTAGCAAGAAAGCAAACACAACGCGTCAAATTTTTATAATAATAAAATTTGTCACTTTGTTTACTTGTCATAACAACGTTTTCTAAAATTTGTCACAGCTCTGATGATTTATGCAAACCTATTTTTTTCTATAATTTTAAGCTTCTATAATTGCCGATTAAAAAAAAAGTAGAATACATCACGCGTCATAAAAATGTCTTTGCTTGACTCGGAGGCTTTGAAGAAATGCTCGGACGCTGCGCATCCTCGCATTCTTCAAACAAGCCTCCTCGTCTGCAATGAAACATTTTCATGACTTGTAATGTAATATACTTCCGTAACTAACTTTCCGTAAAAGCGCTTGACCTTAAAAATTTCCAAAAAAATTGCCTGCGGCGCTATACTGAGTGGTACTCCGGTGCCAATGGCCCTATGTACGACACTGGGCTCGTGTCTTTTTTGCCACCATAGGATTTTTTAAAAGTCGGCACCCATGATCTTAATAAAATGTAGAAACTATTTTTACCTCTCCCTAAGGGAGGTATTGGATTCATGCTAAAATTCATATATCCAGATTTTAGTGAATAAGCACGTTTTAAGGTCCATAGAATCCAATTATAACATTTTTGCGATGATGTCTGTGTGTGTGTGTGTATGGATGTGTGTGTGTGGCTGTATGTGTGTGTGTGTTTGTGCGGGGATGTTGGAGGTATGATTTCTCAAATTCTAAGACTAAAGACCTGTGCAACTACGGATGCCTCAATCTAACATTAATGGGAAGAGCTGAATAGGTTCTGGTAACAATTGGAGAACTGGAGGTCGTAAATTATAATATTATTTTTTTAAAATTTATGTTACTACATATAATAAAGATAATTAAATTCTCAGCGAGAATATAGTATACAATAAATATAGACTAATCTGTTGTAATAAATCTCGTTGCCCAAAAAACTCCATGGAAACCAGTTGAGATGTTTAAATATTTGTAATTAACAGAAAAATGCATAATGTCAGTGTCAAAAATCAGCAGTTTAATAGGGCTATTCTGTAAGATCGTTATGACATAACGAATCGGTAAAACGTTATATCGTCATGGTAATAACGAAAATCGTTTAATAGGCTTATTCTGTAAACGATCGTTATGACATTTTTCATTGTTAAATCGTTATCATAATGATAATCGTTAAAGTGGTATTCTGTAAACAATAATTTAAGTCTACATAACGAAAAAAAGATACCGATATCGTTATTTCTTAACGATTGGAAAAATCATTCGTTATCTAAACGTTTTGTCAATAATTCAGTATTTTTATTCATGTCAAAATAAAATTGCTATTATGTTGAATAGTGATCTCAAAAACCAGTCATATTACAGTTTTCTGCAAGGTAATATTAAAATAATTTAATAAGTTTTTATTCGTAGCGCTTAGCGCAAGCTTCCCAATTTGTCTACAGATGGTAGTAGTTGCTCTAGTATAACCTACAAAAAGAAAAAGAATGGTCCGACAGCTGACAGGTTGACAGCCAGAATCAATCTAACCTAGAAGTTTTGTGAGTTATATTGAATTATTTTAGATATTTCATTTAAATTATAATTTGATTTTAGGAAATAAAGTTCTTAACTAGATCCCAAGGTTATTATTTTTCAAAATGTGTTACATAATACAGATACGAAGATAACGATTATCGTTAAGTAGAAATAACGATTTTCATAATAACGATTTCGTTATGGTAACGATTCGGTTTCACAGAATAGGCCTGTTAATAACATTACTGAAAGATTTTTCTGTGAGGTACGAGTACATTTAATATATTATGTTATTGTATTATTAATGAAATATGAATTAAAAATTATAGGTATCCTTAAGAAATACCGCTACAATACAAATTTCCTCAGAACGAAAGAAGAGATACAATTTGAATCATTCGTGTGTACAACAAATGTTAAATTCGTTACTTATAGGCAGTCATGTGACTTTATTGGCCTTGGCAAGCAAATAAGGAAGTCCGTGTCAAAATAACGGCTAGTAGTTTACATAGATGTCACAATTTGTCGTATGTCATAATTTTTCATTGAAAATTTCAATAAATTCTGTTATCATGTTGTATATTTGTCATCAATATTATGGAATATACTTGTGGAAAATATTCACATGGATTTGGAAAATCATGATGTTTTGAATGAAAAATTGTGATACTTGACACCTATGTACATTATTACTAGTTGTTATTCAGACACGGGCCCTCATATTTGCTTTCCAAGGCCAACAAAGTCACATGACTGCACATTATGTAATATAAAAAGAAAATGGCGATAGGTATTTTGCTGGGCACAACAGATTTTTTGTGAATGTCTTTCTGTAAATATTGTATTTATATTTATTTCAAAAACATAACATGAATATTACACAGAGCAGTGGCGGTTCGTGCACTAAAACTTTGGTGAGGCAAGGTATCCAGAAAAAAAATAATTTTTTTTTTCATTCAAGGTCAAATGCCTTATAATTGATAGTTACATTTTTTCAAGGGATGTGCAAATGCATATTTTTCCCCTTTCATGTACAAAAATAAATTGCCAGATCACAAAAAATTTTAGGAAATTCTTTGACAAATACTTTATCTTCATAAGACAGTTGATTAAATGTTTTTTTGTTAATTAAAAAATTAACAATATCTTCAGATTTCCTTATATTGCACTCAATTCTTTTGAAGTTAAAGTCGAAGCCATTGTTTGTTTTTTGTTTTCAACTAAAATTCAAATTACAAAAACACTACGTGGGTAAACTATAAAAACGACGAAAAAAATAAAAATTAAATATTTACTGCAATACGTATCAGTCGCAAACCAGGGCCTATTATAATAAAAATGCTAGACAAGACAGGTTATGTTATGTTTGTTTATTGTCGAATGCGATATGCAGCTAATATTATTTAATCTTGCTTGCAAAAATATGCAGTAATGTCGTGAACCTACTTACACAATTTATCAGTAGGTGGCGTTGATTGTATTCATGTATGGTAACGGCCTCTATAGGGCCGCGTGGAAGGTAAAGCGACTATCTTTTATCCTTTACGCACTCATTGCATTTAGCATTTGAAGCAGTGCCTCAAACAGCTCTTTGTCTAGCGCACGTATTTCGTACCGGAATGAATGCTTTATCAAAAACATTAGGCAATTATACTATTCATTTCGAGAAGCACTTTATAGGGTGTAAATTAGGTGAACTGCATTACATATTAGTTATGGTCGTGGCTTAAATTATTCTTTTGATATTTATAAACACAAGCATTGACGGAATAAGGTAAAATTTAATTTACATACTACTTTACTTGGAGCTTTATTTCTTTTCTGGTGAGGCACTGCCTCACCTGCCTACCCTGACAAGCCGACACTGACACAGAGAGTGAAAAAATGTATCTTGCCATTATAAAGATGATTTTATTATATAATTACTATTTAAATGAATAATTATAAACTAAGTAAACTATATATTTTATAAATAAATGTTGCTATCTAGCACTTCCTTGAGGGAACAATGTTACATTGAGGATGCTTGTGAAGTGCGGATTATCACAACGGCAAAATTAGGGGAACGCCAAAAACGCTGTGTATTTAAAAAAGTATGAACCATTTGACTTTCATATTTATGTTGGTAATTCTACATCTACAACAAGTAACAAATGACGATATAACACCTAAATATAGCCACGTAATAAAGATTGATTATCATTTTCCAAGTGTTAAATATTGCTCGGTCTTTAGTTTTATTAAATATGGGTGTTTAATTCGTGTTCAATGTAAATCAAGGGTTAATAATGATTTCTGCTTTTGTTGTCTTTTTCAATTCTAAGTATATATTCAAAGTATTTTTTTTTTTTTTTGAAAAAACGGAAAATTATTTTTTCAAGTAATAATATATAAATAATGAAAAATTTAGTTTAATTAAAAAATTAAATTTCATGCATCACTAAAAGCCGTTCTTCACTGAAATTCGTGTTTTCTAATGTAGTGTGTTAGCCTTAAATGTGCATTTGCCTAACATTTCTTCATCACAATTTGCCTTTCATTAATAAATAATGATTTATATCATTATTTATTACATAGTAAATACATGTAACCTTTGTTATATAATGTACGAATCTAAACGGTTTCATAAGCAAAATAATCTGATGTGGCCAGCATAATAACTTCCGTCAATCCTGTGTATTATGTACAAATTCCATACATAAATTTTCTTGCAAAAGATTCTAAATTTTTGGTATTTTATGATTCCCTTTCTCGGCAACGGAATTCCATACTCCTGATAACAAACAAATCACATGAAATAAGAAAATCATGAAATTTTGAATGAAAAATTATGACACTTGTCACTTATGGACATAATTAATTGCTGTCATTTTGATACGGGTCCCCATATCTGCTTGCCAAAGGCAGCAAAGTCATGTCACTGCACGCGCCCTATACATAATTTTTTTGCAAAAGATCCTATATTTCCAGTAAAGTTATTTCATAAACAAACTATGCAAATTGCACTTGACACTGACATCTTCTTCTTCTTTAGTTTTCCCATTCGTTAGGGGGTCGCTATTTTTTATTTTCTTCTTCCACTAATTTTTGTTTTGCGTGTCGTCCTCATTCAGTTCCTTTTCTCTCAAGTCTTCTGCAATACAGTCTTTTCATCTTATATTTGGTCTTCCTATATTTCTTCCACCTTCTATTAATTTATTCATCTCTCCTCATGACATGTTCAAACCAATGTAATCGTCTTTGTTATATCTAAAAACTTCTAACACTAGAATTACTTTCCTTATTTTTTCATTCAATTACTTGCTTTTTATTGATACTGACATCTGTCAATTTGAATTACCTGAATATATTAGCAGTTTCCATGGTTATGTTAGCATAGCTGGCTGAATTATGAAAATTATACGAATTTTTTATATTTATTATTCTTTAACTCTATATCTGTTGAATATGAAATATAAAATGCAATCAAATCATATAGAGAATAATATATTCTTTAAGTTATTAACTGAGTTTTTCATGAAAAACTGTTAAAATCTTCAAATGAGGGTACTTCCGATTGACCAATTATAACCAAAATCTAAACATGTTTGCATATGGTTGTAAGGAAGAGGAATACGCAAGAATTTTAATTTTTGGAATTCTAGTATTGGAGATTTCGTGCACGAAAAAGCGGTCACATACACACACACATACACACATACACACACACACACATACGAACACACACACACACACATACAGACATCATCGTAAAAATAGTAAAATCGTATTGTAAAGACCCTAAAACGTGCTTATTCAATGAAAACTCACCACCGAATTTTTTGACCAAAGACAATACCTTCCTTACCTATAGGTGACGGAAGGTAAAAATATGAACTTATATTAAATAAAGATGGGCGTGTTCTTTCACAAAGTGCAAGTTTCTACGAGCATCTCGCATTACATTCCTCGGACTTCATTGAGCAACTCAGAAAATAACGGAAATTATGGTTTTTATACAGACAATATTGCAGAGATCCCTAATAATGTCAAATATAAACACAAAGCCAAGTTCGGTGGCTGGCCTTATGTAGAGCAAATGAGCTTGAAGTCCTAGATAGTCAAAAGTACATCGATAAATAGTCAAACAAAATTGTTTAATTTTATTGAAAAAGAACACGCTGGGAATGATTTTAACTTCTGGCCAGATCTTGTGTACCAACACAATGCAAAATAAACTTAAAATTGGCTAACAGACCAAAACGTACTGTAACGTGCGCCCCTGACTTAAGAGTACACGAGCGTTGTCACTGGTAGAATATTCCCGAGCGATTACGTAATCCAGTGTCAGATTTTTCTGGAAGGTATGAGTACATTTAATATATATATATATATATATATATATATATATATATATATATATATATATATATATATATATATATATATTGAACATAGCATAAAATTTCTCATAGAATGGAAGAAGAGAAACAATTTGAAAAATATTTGTGTGTACAAGAAATGTTAAATTCGTTACTTATAGGGCGCGAGCAGTCATGTGACTTTATTGACCTTGGCAAGCAGGCATGAGGTCTGTGTCAAAATGGCGGCTAGTATGTATTTACATAGATGTCACAATTGTCATATGTCAAAAAATTTCAATCAAAATTTCAAAATATTCTGATGTTTATTTGTCATCCATAGTATGGAATATACTTGTCGAGGAACATGATCCACATGGATTTGAAAAATCATAATGTTTTGAATGAAAACTTATAATATTTGACACCTATGTACATTACTAGCTGCTATTCTGACACGGGCCCCCATATCTGCTTGCCAAGGCCAACAAAGACACATAACTGCTCGCGTCCTATGCAACATAAAATGAAAATGGCGAAAGGTATTGTGCTGGCTATAACAGATTTTTTTAGGCAGGTATACTGTTACATAGTTGTACGTATTCTTTGGCAACCGCAAAAAATCAATTATGTTTTGACATCTGTCAAAGCCTAATTTACGGCCGCATTTACTTCACGACCGCTTTTACTTTATGTCCGCATTTACTTCACGACCGCTTTTACTTTATGGCCGCATTTACTTTATGAACTCTATAATTGTTAAACATTTGTTGAAATAGCAAATAAATTTACAGTTGTATTATATGCAACATAAATTTTGAACGGAGTATTAGAAAAATCTTTGTCGCTATCGTATCGCTCATTTTTTATGCTCAACAAATTAATTATTTTAATTATATTATTTTCATTTTTAGGTTGTAATATATTTTAACAGTAAAGCAGGTTGTCTTATGAGTTGTAAAGATCACAGAACAACACTATAAATTACATGAATAAATGAAATATGAAATTTATTTAAAAAAAAATAGTAACTTTGAGATAGATGTCTAAAAAATATTGTGTGTACCTCGGCCTAAAAGTTCCTTTTTAGCCTCATTTGATAAAGACAAAATATGTTTCAAATGGAGCTTGCAGATAATAAAATTCTACACCTATATCACTAATCAGATTTTATTTTCTATGTTCAGTAACCTGTTAAATAGAATTTGAAATATTATAAATATTGCTAATTTGTATTGACAGCCGTGGAATTGACACAAAATTACAAATAAATGCAGATTTGAACTGTCAGAATAATTCCGTATCTGTTAAATTATTTTCACCTATTCTTCTTGATAAAAAAGTTGTATTTATAAACCAAAACACAATGAATAGTAATTTAGTGATTACGAAATCCTCTTTTTATAACACAATTAAAATAAATTGATACGAGTATCTAAACTTACAAACTAATTTTTCTGACATTTCAAACATTATGCATTTATTTGTAATTTTGCTCAATTCCATGTCTGCCACTACAAAAAATGAGCAATATTTATAACATCTGATTTGTGATTCAAGTGTAGAATTTTAATATCTGCAACTTTTATTTGAAATATTTTTGTTTAAAATTCGTAATTAACTACGGCAAAATAAAAAAATCTGGTGGGGCGATCACATGACTTACCACAAATTCCATGTTTAAAATAGTAAAGTATCACTTCCGGTTGATCTTTTGTAAACAAAATCTAATTTTTTGTTCCAATAAATAGAAAAGTGTGTAATACGAATTGGATTATATTTTGTATGTTTCGTCGAAAATCTGTTAAGAGCACCAAATTAAGTACCACTTCCGGTTTATCATATACGGATGTCCGTTTTTCAAGGCGCACCACTGCTGGGATCTCGAGAACCGTAAGAAATTCGAAGTCAATTAAATTGGGGCAAAGTTGCCTCATTGGAGGACCATCTTAGGATGTGTTTCTCCATTAAAATCACAGGTAACTAAATAGAAGCAAAAATGTAAATTTTGCCAATTTCGTTTTCATACAAGTTTCTAATTTGCACGTTCTACCCGCACTTTTTTATGAATAAGAATTCACAGCCGTCTTCAAAATTTTTATAGCCCGTACCGTTTTCGAGAAATTCATTCTAACTTTCAATTTTCAAATGGGGTTCAAAGTTGCCTTTATTACTATATTAAATAGAGATTTTTTTCTCTTTGTGCTTATTCACTGAAAACTCACTATCGATTTTTTGGACAGAAAACATTACCTCCCTTATCTATGGTATAGCGGGAGGTAAAAAATAACATTGAATTTTCTATTTAACAGATTTCGAGTAGACACCCGGTATTTACAAGCTACGAGTATACCCACTAACAATCAATATAATCTTTTCCAGAGATTATGGGATGAAAAATGACTATGTTCAGATTAATTTGTTAAGACATGTTTGGAATTCTTCGAACAACTCGAATGTAAAGGTATTTAATAAGTATTACCTATAAATTATTCACTTTACTTATTCTGTATTCATACTAAATACAGAAAAAGTTAAATATACATTAGTTTTTTTTGAAAAGAGTATAAAAGTTAATATTTACATGGGTAATAATTGTTGCCTCTACATTCATCGAATACAAATGAAAACTAAGATGTATAATTTAGCGTTTATTTAGTAATAAAGCGAGAACAATATCTGCAAGCGAAATAACATGTTTTACAAGTCGAAAAAACAACATCTGATATGTCAAACGGAGTGTATGTGGGTGAATATCCTTAGAGGAAACAGACATAGAAAAACAGACGAGAATTCAGGCTGAGCAGAGATACAATTAAAATCTCGTTAGGAGTTCACGCAAGAGCAAGAAGCATACACTTCCACGCACTGATTCTTCTCTCACATCAGGAGAAAAAATCCTCCGACACTTCTTTCAGAGAAAAACTCGTCGTGTCACAATGTAGTAGTAGTGTAGAGTGATCGCTCTTTAAATCAGGAACAAAGTTTTCCTTTTCGGGATCATCACGACAAAAACTTTATAACAAGACAAAGTAGTGAACATCGGTGTGTAGGAATCTCATCTGTGCCCTCCCTGTGCTACTGCTTAAGGAAAGTTTCCCGCGCTCGCGTTCGCATTCTCCAGCGGGAATCAAAGCAGGCCTTCCTTGAATGGCGTACAATGCCTAAGGAATGAATCAGAGTCAGAGCGGGTTATGGCGCAACTTTGCTGATTCCAGAACGGCTCGTTATGTGTATTCTTACAGTAATTGTTATGCCTAGACACAATATGTTCCCAAATCGAAATGGGGCTATCACAGAACTCTTTCTTCCTCTATTCTACGTTCAATACCAAAACTTGCACAAACAGAAGCCCAATCTATAAAAACAGTGATATTAAAAAGATACGATGAGAAATAATATTAATATCAAATAAAGAAATATACCGATTGATTTATCGGTGTGTTTTTTTTTAATAAATTCATTATTTTAAATATTATGGAAAAAAAATCAAACGAAGTTTAAATTACAATATCTATAAATTTGCAGTATAGGTCTTTCTACAGGATGTTCCATTTTTACGCAATGGTATGTAACTGTAACTATATATTTTCAAGTGGAACATTTATAGATTCATTCAAATTTTAAAAATTACATGCAATTTGCTATCCAGTGGTACAAAAACAATCATGTTGTATTATTAAAAAATACAGTGGCGATTTATATATTTTAATTATTCACCATTGTATTTTTTTAATAATACAACATTATGTTTGTTTTTATAGTATTGAATAGTAAATTTCAGGTACATTATTAATTGGAATTCTTATGTAGGGTGCTCCATTTGCAAATAAAAAGTTATTTGCCATTGAATAAAGTCGAACGTCTGTAGGGAAACCATATTGCAGATGTATGTATATTTTCGTTTAAAGTAAGCACGTGGCTACAGTCCCGAACGCGGTGGCGTAGTTTAGTACTAGGAGGACTAGAAACGTTGAAGCGGCGTGTCAACGTTCAGGATCGTTGTTGAAAAATTCAAATCCCGAGCCGAATGTGAGACAGCTTACTTAGCTTGCTTATATATTTCTCTGAAGAGAACAGCAATAACCACACTTAACGCATAATAGTCGGCACGCATTTTCCACGCCTAAGTTTTGTGCTTTATATCAGATAATGTTGAGGTATATTTGGAGAAATTACATAAACTACGCATATTTGGGATTTCAATTTTTTGATCACAGTCCTGCGTACGAGGCTCTAGCCACCTCCTTAAAATATTCCTCGTTTGAATATTTTTTCATAATATTTAAAATAATCGAGTTATTAACAAAGAATATACCGATGAATCGCCCTATGTAGGTACTCACATTTTTATTTTATCACATCATGTAGAAACTATACCTATTTACAAGCTGTATCATTCAAATTCAATTGAAACTTCATATAAATAGTACCAAATATATCTTACACTCAGGATTGGTCTGCGAATACCTTTAGATCCGGAAATTCTTTTGGATATTGATTGTTTTATTGTTTGAATTGTGAAGTAGATGCAATTAATATTCAAGTACAATATTTTTATTGCGGATATTTAAGTGTAATTACTTCCACGATATATTCTCCATAAGAGCTTTGAATTCGTAATGCCTGTGAGCTGAAATGTGATAAGCGCTTTTTATACAGCGAATGAAAGCAAAT
Organism: Harpalus rufipes; assembly: GCA_951394225.1. NCBI lineage: Eukaryota > Metazoa > Arthropoda > Insecta > Coleoptera > Carabidae > Harpalus > Harpalus rufipes. The sequence goes on from OX596280.1 coordinate 22,097,355, forward strand.
TGCCAATCACCAATGGATAATAACCCGAGACATATTTATTTGTATGTAAAGCATAAACAGAAATTTCGCTACTATTGTACTCTTATTACATGCCATGAAACACTGGTTGTTTGCCTAGTTTGGCCATTATGTAGGAAACTTGGACTTAGTTGGTTTAATGCTGCTCGAACACAAATTGTATACACAAATGCACAAATTGTGTACACGAGTAATAAGACACCACAACTATTCCATATAAAATACACAAACATGCAGATTTGCAACAATTATTCAAGTATGAACATTCTACAGAAGCACACAAAATTGTGTAGAACTTCTTGACGTTTGGGAATCACTAGTTCTGTACGGAAGAGTTCAATAAATTTTTGGAGAACATAGAAAGAATCGTTAGGTGATTGTGTCAGAGGATATTTTCATATATCATTGCTCACTGCTGATATCAAGTCTTGTAGTGGAGTCGGCATAGAACGAAATTAGATAGACGGCCACGCCAAAACGATGTCCGCCGACTTTCTTTAATGCAATCAGACAATCGGAAAAACGGATGCTAGACCCTTTAGAATAATGGAACGTTTCGAAGACGGAGCTGGAGACGGCTCAAGTTTTTTCCGCTCGGAAACATTCGAGCTTCATCGCGGATTCCCGGAATTTACTCCAGGTCCTTTATTTTGCATAGAAATGCACGAATGACGTACGGGCTCACCTAGATATATTTCTTCAGGAAATATGCAAATTGACCCAATACCATCAGAATATTTATCATAAAATATAGGCTAAATCGAATTTTATGTATTATTTATGTCGTTTTGTTGGCAAACAATTATTCGTTATTTATACTTTAATATGGTTCACCGTAACTAAGTTACAGAAATTCAATGTTGAAAAACAGTATATATATATATATATATATATATATATATATATATATATATATATATATATATATATATATATATATATATATATAATTAATAATGTTGTGGCACAAATTCAACACCGAGGGTGTTGTCACGGTGGGAGATTGTACTCGTCTACGACTAATGTGTGACATACCTAAGAGAGATTCACTGACTTCATTGGGATCTTGTAGCTCAGTTGGATTGAGCAACCTACTTGATTTAAGAAGGCCCTGAGTTAAAATCTCAGTTATGTCCATGAATTTTCCACAAATCATTCTTCGTTATTTATACTCTAATATAGTTCACGGTAACGAAATTACAGAAATTCATTTTTTATGGGAAACAGTCTTTAATATACACAATTATTTGTTTACAAAATAATGATTAATATTTTAAATATTTATTTTAAATTTTGTATTTAAATAAGAATATGTAAGTAATAATTTTTATTTACAAATAGACGAAATAAACTTTTCTACAACTATCAAAAAAAATGGATGTTTGTGCACAACATTATGCGATATATGTCATTATTTCATTAATTACGTAGCCATAAGAACGAGTATTTCACATACAGTGCACATTTTTCGCGCACTAGGTGCATATTATTTCGTGTGCTGTGCCCATCACTTCGTGTACTATTTCTTTCGCACACTTCCAAATTATGCATAAAAGAAGCAAAAACTTGCATTTTAAATTGTGAAAAAATAGTTTCATTATCACTAAATATGTATAATTTAATAAATTTTGCATTAAACATGTGTAAAAATTTAAAATTAAATGTATCAAAAAATATAGGAAAATTTAAATTTTATCTATCATATTGACAAGATATCAATAACACAAAACAATAATGACATTACTGAAAGCTTTTTCTGGGAAATACATTTAATATCTCTTATTGTTATACTAACTAAATATTTAAAATTATAGGTAAAATACATATATCCATAAGAAATACCGTCGATCCCGTATACTAATTTATACTTGTACTTTGGGATTTCTTATATATTTGTAATTTTTTTTAAAACGCATATCTTGAATGCATTGAGTAGCATGTGCCAAATCCAGCGTGTACCGACATACGTCAAGTGCTAACGTGACGAATTTCAGCGATGAAAATACCTTGTTTTCCTGTTTGCTTTTACAATATGAGTAATGAATAGTAACCATGCGAAATTTAATAATTTAATGTTAAATGAAGTTTCGTTCAATGGCGATAGTAGTTATAAATTTAAATTTAATATTAAGAGGAATTAGTTTTAATGGATAATTAATTTATTAAAGATTTGGAATATGTAGTTCCCTACCGAATGTACAAAATCGATTTACGATATTTTACACTTTAATCATCGTTATTTTTTAATTTTTAGGTCTTTATTTGAATATTAAATTTCGCTATTTACTCTTGAAATATTCTGTATTATACTGGAACTGAAAGCAACATTCAAGGAATTTTGTTTACCATAAAAAATTATTAAAAAATTACAGGTACATATGAGCACTGTAACAGAAATAAGTACATTAAATTTAACCAGTGATAGAACTCGTCGAGAACAACAATATTTCTTAATAACTTTATTCGGAATTTAATTGGACCCCCCCCCCATAAATAAACGAGTCGTTTAGGTTTTTTCATAATAATATGATTCAGTAGCAATAACAATGAAATAATTGTTTTTGACGAATGTGAGTTGTCAACTTTTTCAAATAAATTTTGACAAATAAATCGATTAATAATTATTATACAAGGTATAATCAGTAAAAATTCCTGCCTTTGTGGATAGCGAGTATACTGATATTATGCTGGCCTATGGTGAAACTTAGGGAAACGCTGCCCAAGATCGGTAAATTTATTTGGAACGTTTTCCGACTCATCTTCTAAACGTTCGCACTTTTATACATGTAAAAGTACTAGTTTTCTAAATTTGCTGATTTGTAGTATTTGACATCCATACCCCCACACCCTATAATTAAATAAAGCTTCCCATTATATAATAAAAATAATAACATATTATAGTATACATTTTATTTCGATTCCTACTTTTGTTGACACTAATAAAATATTTTTTTCTAGGCGAACACCCAGCAGCCATGCAGCACGGTGGACAGCTTCGCCTGAAGTACCCGTTGGGAATGTGCATGTTAAGTGTACTGGTTCTAGTACTAGGGCCCTAGAAAGTGCCCTACAGAATCGACTTCGTCGCGGTATCGGTAAACATTTTACATCGCGAATAAACGATGGTGGTTTAGTTGGTGGTGGTTTTAGTTTACAAGCTATGTTTTACTGGGCAAATTTTTATTATATGGGGAAATTCAATAGCCCATATCACGAGCGTACATTTATAATAAAAGCGCTTTTAGAAAGCATGCTTTTACATTGTATTATTATATGGAGTGTGCTCTATAAAAGAATTTTATTATAAAAGTGCGCTCGTAATACGGACCAATACCATTACGAATGAATACAATGGTTAAATTCAGCTAAGAAGTAGATTCCAATCATTCCCTGATGTAAAATAATATTTTAAAATGTATTAAATGTTGCATACTATGTTTTTTTTGCATTTTTTAGGTATAATTTTAGTTCTTACGTTTTTAAATGTTCCATATTTAAACATTAAAACATAAGAACGTTACAATATCATGCGTATTTAACATGGCTATGATTACATATTTCCGTTTGCGATATTTTGCATTACTAAATGCTAGCTCTTGCAAAATATGTTAAATGAATTCATGAATGATAATGGAATCTTCTTAATTGAAGGCAACTAAGTATACATACATTGTTTTAATACAGAATCTACCAAAAAGTTTTTTAATTATTCTTGTGTGTATAATTATTTAGAAAATGTTTCGTTTCTCCGTGTTTTCTACAAACTTTTATCACACATTTACAAACTTTAACAATATCCTCTGTATATTTTAACTACTAGTTGCATTATAAATCTACTTAAACAAATTTATTATTTTTCTGCAATTTTTATTCTTGTGTATTTATTACAAATATATATTATATTTTATTTGTAAGTAACATTTATTTATGAGAAATTGTATTATTATTATTATTATTATTATTGTTATTATTATTATTATTATTATTATTATTATTATTATTATTATTATTATTATTTCCGCTCTTTTGTTTCTCACTACCTCAGGAATCCTGGGTACCATTGACCTGCCTCTCAGCAATTGCTGGAGAGGCTAGGCGCGGACGATATGCCAAGATGATCAAGGCAGCCACCCAGGTGGTCGGGGTGACTTTGTGTAGTACGCCTACAGACGAGTACTCAGGGTGAGGTAACGGTGTACACACCTGGTACGGGTTTTCACCAAGTAACCAGGTGGAGGATGGCGAGAGGTGAGAACAGAGGGACCAGAGGGTGCGGCGAAGCCAGGCTGTAACCCCTCATAGTCGCGCTTCTGTCGCAGCCAGGACCGCGGAGCTGGGCAGTGGGTGGGCACAATGGCAACACAACACTGATACCAGTATTCCGTGGTCATACTGGAGCGGGCCTCTGGAACCAGGTGGAAAAGACAGAGAGCCTGATGGGTGCGGCGAAGCCATGCTGTAGCCCCTAAATATCAGGTCTCTGCCATGCACAGGTGCCTCATTATTATTATTATTATTATTATTATTATTATTATTATTATTATTATTATTATTATTATTATTATTATTATTATTATTATTATTATTATTATTATTATTATTATTATTATTATTATTATTATTATTATTATTATTATTATTATTATTATTATTATTATTATTATTATTATTATTATTATTATTATTATTATTATTATTATTATTATTATTATTATCATGCATGAATAACAAAATATCGTATAAAGCTTTCTTAATTTTTTAAATTAAAATTTTATTTATGTTAATTTGAAGTACTTTTGTTTTATTTATCTCTAATATTTACATTTATATTACTACCTCATATATGTATGTATTCAAAAATGGATTAAAATAAAACTTGAGCACTTGTGTGCATTATGCCCCAATAAAACGGATAACCCATATAGTTTTGTTCCGTTTAAATTAAATTAATATGATTAAAATTTAATTAACAACGTGGAATAGTTGAATACGTAAATAATAGTATACTTTAAATAATAATTATATCACATTTATAATGACTCCAGTTTATTCTAATAATTTGCATTATGGTTATTAAAATATTTATCACTGACCATTTCAATATTAAATACCATAGTTATATTGTTGGTTTTATAACGTTTTTATGACTATAATTAAAATATTATTCAAACAAGCACGAAATTTAATTACAATTACAGAGCTCATATTTAATTTAGAACACCAATGATTAACATAAAACATTTAATTTAAAATAACTAATAATATATATTAAAATGTGGCAAATACACCGACAAAATTATTGAAAATAGTGTCCACATTTCTGTTTCCAATTAAATTTGTTTAAAGAAGTTTTGAAATTGAAAACTGTTATTAAAACTAAACAGAAATATCAAATTCCCAAGTAAGTCTTTATGTAAATGGTAAACGTGTGAACAGTGGTTCTGTGATAATTCAAAATCGGCAATCAAATATAGAATTTCATTTATTGGTTATTTGTTTATTATTTTTTTATTTCGGTTAAATATGGACAAATAGTAACATAAGTATATAACTACATGTGTATGTGTTACATCCTTAAAACTGGACCTTACAAAATTTAATAGTAAAGACTCAGTGAATAGACAAGTGCAAAAATGGTGCTTATGAACTCTGGTTCTTAGTGCTACTCGTCAAGTTAATATCAGGCCGGTAATAAGTAAAGAATTAGTCGTTTTTCACAGATTTGGAATTGCTTCGTGGTTCGGCAATCTGTAAATACATTTTTAACTTGACGAAGTCAGTGTATATACAACATAAATTTAACTATATTTGTTTTAAATATTGTAGTTTACAGGATATTGTAAAACATATATTCCGTACATTTTATGAGATGATCCATTCAAACTTTTATTACTTGGATGGAGCATCTCGAGAGAAATATAAGTTATCTTACGTAGTACGTTTTATATTCACATTATTTACACATTTATATATAAGATCATTTTCTGTCACTCCTAAAATTTTATAACATCAATATGATATTATTTGTTTGTTAGGTTAAGGTTTTAACATTTCTTTGTCCAGTTTTAAAACTGTTCTCAGTAAAATAAATATTCTATGTATATACTTCAAGAGAACAGTTTTGAAATGGTATATATTTTCACGTCCATCTAATGTTGTTAATAAAATGTGAGAATAAAATATAATAGAAAAGATATATCACGATTTCATTTCACATTATTTATTTTACCAACAGTTATACATATTTTATTACATACAATAATTTTTTTCTTTATATTTATTACCTTTATACAATTAATATTATTATTTACCTTTTGTTGGATATAATTTTAACGTGTTATTATTAACTCGTAACGTGACAATTGACAGTTATTTTTTGTTAGTGTTCATTTTTTTTATGAAATATTCGATTGATTTCCTATTTGATTACTTATTTTATTGTTATTACTATTTTAAATTTTGTTTTCCATTTATTGTGGGTTTTGTTTTTATAAATAGAAATTAAAATAAACTATGTGGGGTTTCTTCACATTATGCCAGCTAAAAGTCTTCGAAAGGTGAGAAAATTATAAATTGTTTTATTTTTCGTTATTATTATTATTACTATGAAATATTAATGCACGGTTTTGCAATGATTTGCATACGTGTGTGCGCGCGTGTTTGTGCATGTGTGTGTGTGTATGAGGAAGAGGTACTTTACTTGAAGCCCATAACAGTTTTTAATGAAGAACTATATTAAAATATAATCCAACACTTTTTAGTTTTTAAGACTTTTATATCAAGGGGAACAACATATTACTTTTTTGGCTAAAATTGATAAACCGGAAGTGCTCTGAATATATTTTCGTGATAAATATATTATGATACAATCCAAAACTTTTCAAATTTGGTATTAAAGACTATTGTATTAATGAGAACGACATATTAGATTTTTTCTAAAATTAATAAACCGGAAGTGGTACTTTACTGGAAGCTCGCAACAGATTTTCTTGAAAAAATATATTAATATATAATCCAAAACTTCTCAAATTAGGTATTTAAAACTGGTATATAATTTGAAACAACATATTAGATTTGGACTATATATGATAAACCGGAAGTGGTACCAATTTGGAGCTCAGCAGATAAAATATAATCCAAAATTTCGTATTACAGACTTTCCTATTTATTAGAACAACAAATTAGATTTTGTTTACAAACAATCAACTGGAAGTGATGCTTTAATTAAATCTATTTTAAACATGGAATTGGCAAAAGCTCATGTACTGGCCACATCAGATTTTTTTTTACCTTCCGTCACCTTTAGGTAAAGAAGGTATTACAATAATAGGAGTCTAAGGTTAAATTATAACTAAAACTAAAGTAGCTTATATTATTATTTTAAGGTAAAGGGGTAATTGTTTTAGTTTTAGTTAAGGAAGGTATTGTCTTTAGTCAAAGAATTCGATACTGAGTTTCTAATGAATATGCACGTTTTGGAGTCCCTAGAATACGAATTTACTATTTTTACGATGATTTCTGTATGTGCGTGCACGCGTCTGTGTGTTTGTGTGTGTGTGTGTGTGTGTGTGTGTGTGTGTGTGAGTGTGTGTATGTGACGATCGTTTCGGATCGCATAACTCCAATACCACGATTCCAAAAACTATAATTTTTTCGTATTCCTCAAGTTTAGATATGCAGACGTGATTAGATTTTGGTTATAATTGGTCCACCAGAAGTACCCTCATTTGCAATTTTTAACAGTTTTTCTTCAAAAAAGCAGTTAAATATTATTTATTGACTTTTAATGTTATACAGATTTTAAAGAATATATTATTCTCCATACGAATGGATTACATTTTATATTTCATAATCAATAGATTTAGATTTAAAGAATTATAAAGATATTAAATTTCGTAAATTTGCCAACTATGCTAACCGTGGAAACTGCTAATATATTCAGATAATTCAAATTGACAGATGTCAGTATCAATGAAAAGAAAATGAATGTGACAGGCATGAGGCCGTTGAGATACTCGTAGATGTTGGGGATGACACAGAAAGATAGGGTAAGGAATTAAAAGATAAGGGAAATGGCTCGAGTGATAGAAGTTTCTAAAAAGTTACAAGAGAGACGATTACATTGGTTTGAACATGTCATGAGGAGAGATGAATATATTGGAATAAGGATGAATAGCTTAGTACAAGTATTAGAAGAAACAGAGGAAGACCAAAGATAATATGGAAGGAATGTATTGCAGAAGACTTGAGAGAAAAGGAACTGAATGAGGACGACACGCAAAACAAAAATGAGTGGAAGAAGAAAATAAAAAATAGCGACCCCTTACAAATGGGAAAAACTAAAGAAGAAGAAAATGTCAGTGTCAAGTGCAATTTGCATAGTTTGTTTATGAAATAATTTTACTGGAAATATAAGATCTTTTGCAAGAAAATTTGCATATAGTGCGCGAGCAGTCACGTGACTTTGCTGACCTAGGCAAGCAAATATGGGGACCCGTGCAAAATGACAGCTATTATTTATGTCCATAACTGAGAAATGTCATAATTTTTCATGTAGTTTATTTGTTATTAGGAGTGTGGAATTCAGTTGTCGAGAAAAGAAATCATAAAATACCAAAAAATGAAATTTTGAATGAAAAATTATGACATTTGTCGGTTATGGACATAACTAATAGCTGTCATTCTGACACGGGCCCCCATAGCTGCTTGCCAAGGTCAGAAAATCACGATCCTATATTTCCAGAATTAAGCACATGAGGTTTAATTTCATTTTATAATACATTATTATAGTTGGTAACTATTTCAGAATTATAGTTATCTGTACAGAAAATTTAAATAAAAAATCTGATGTGGCCAGCACATAACTTCTCGCCGTATATTTTACCTGGCTATATGCATAAAGCAAAGAATATTTTTAGAAATACAAATAATATATTCATATAAATCTATGACGTATAAACTTCTTTATTAATCAATAAGAGCATGTCTCAACATAAAACAATTTTCACATATATTTACAAAATTTATAGGATATTTTACCATAAATTATGTACAATAAATTACAAAGTAGAGTTTACCATATACAGGGTGTAAACGGAACTAGGGAACGGGATTTTTCTCGGAAGTTATTAGAGATACAAAAAAATCTTTCAAATCTGCTTGCCAAGGTCACAAAGTCACGTGACTGCTCGTGCCCAATATAGAAATTTTCTTGCAAAAGATCCTATATATCCAGTAAAATTATTTTATAAATAAACTTTGAAATATTATTTACACATTTAATGTTATTATAAATATTAAAGAATATTCTAGTATCTGTATTGGATATAGAGTTAAAGAATTATAAAGAAACTAAATTTTATAAATCAGCCAGCTATGCTATAATCATGGAAACAGTTACTATATTAAGAAAATTCTAACTGAAAAGAAAATTAATGTGGTAGAGATGAGGATGTTGAGATAGATGTTGGGGAAGACACACACACAGACATCATCGTAAAAATGTTAAAATCGGATTCTAGGGACCTTAAAACGTGCATATTCAATAAAATCTGCATATGCGATTTTTAGCATGAATTCAATCCCTATCGTATCGAGAGGTAAAAGAACGCCTTTAGTTGTTTTGATAAAAAATATGTCTGATTTTTTAATATATTGAGAAGTGCGTCATCCGTCAATTTTGAACACTTTTTTTTTAAACCAAACGTGTATCATCTGACCAAATGGACTCATGTTCACGAATAATAAATTTTTCGTGAAATGCAACTGTCTTGCATTTGTCTATATTTTTCGCATTTCAATATCGCGTGGAATTTTGATAACAGCAAATTTGTGTATTCCCCTTCACATTGGCACACAGCATTATAAAACCATTTTTGTAATTCCTAAATAAATTAATAACAATCAACAAAGACCAGGAAAAACCTGGTACGAGAGCGTACAGAAAACTTGAAGATAAAGCGAATTACAGACAAAAAGCAAAAATATGTGTAAAAAGTAGAAAACAAACAACACAAATACCTGTTGTGCTCTATAATAGACTCAAATCCTAAATCTAGCGGTAGAAGAGTTTATGTATCTATAATAGAATTACATATTTATTTAATAATTATTATAACAAAAATTGCAAGATATACCCCCGTCATATACCGCCAAACGAACCCATATACGATCACGATAATGCAACTTGAATTTTATCTCGGCACAAAATTACCCTCTCAGACATCACGCAGGGAGGGGATAAGCAAACTAGCAAGCATACATTCTGTTATCTCGTGTGACCTCGGTGTGTGCAGCGCTTCCGTTTCGGTACAATTGTACTGAATTCAGTACGTTTTTACTAAATTTAGTACGTTATTACTTTTTGCAAAAAGCCCTAATTTCAGTACGAAATTCGACTCCAAATCTAACTTCAAAAATACGCCAAAGAAAAAAAAAACAATTTTTACCTCACGCTAAGAGAGGTATTGGATTCATGCTAAAAATCGCATATCCAGATATTATTGAATAAGCACGTTTTAAGGTCCCTGCAATCCGATTTTAACATTTTTATGATGTTGATGTGTGTGTGTGTGTATGTGTATGTGTGTGGGATGTTGGAAGGACGGTTACTCAACAACTATACGACTTTATATTTGTTTAACTACGTATTTCCCAATCGGACATTCATGGGAAGATCTGAAATTGGTAACAATTGGACAACCGGAAGTTGAAGATTTTTGAAAAAAAATCTTCTATATATTATATTTTGAAATTTTTTGTTGGTAATGTTAACGAAAATGAAATTCTCTATCTGATACATTTAAATATTTTATTATATATTCTATAGATTTGGAGATAAAAGAAATATAATATATAAAATAATCTTTGGTAATAAATTTTACAGCCGAAAGAATGCAATGGAAAATAGTTGAAAATTTAAAATGTTTGTAACCGACAGATAAATGTCAGTATCAGAAATCCGGAGACATTACTGAAGATTTTTTCTGGGAAGTACATATATTATATTATTTCTTATTGTATTAATAGTTAAATATTTAAAATTATAGGTGTATTACACATACCCTTCAAAAATACTGTTAATGCCAACAATGAATTGGAATCATCTCGAAAAATTAGAAGAGTAGGACAAAATTTCTTTATAGAATGAATTTATATATAAAAAATTCTAAATGTAAAGAATAGATATAAGCGAGAATACAGCTCGAAGGAAGACGATATTTAAATGTTATAAACACAAGATGAAAGTGAAGATGGTCTCCACTCTGCAACGTAAAATACAGAAAAATTGTATCTCGTCGAAATAATGAGTAATGAAAGAAAAATGTACTTGGAGAATCTCATAATTCTTGATCTGTGACTATTATGGAGGTGACAAGTATAGGTTAAAAACTTAAATTTGTTTCAAACATTATGGGACAATGTACACCAACACGGTAGACAAGAGTAACATTGCACTGCGAAAAAGCTATCAAATTCTTCTCAAGTAAGTTGTAAATGTTGACAAAATTACACATCGTTATAAGAATAATCGGAGTGCAATCTATCCATCACTTTATTAAAGGGAATTAATGTGTTATTTAGATACAACATGTATAAAAAAAAATGTTAATCCAGATACATACATTTTAGACCGCCCAAAATTAATGTTTTTACTAGAAGAATATGAAGAGAAAGTAAACAAGATCGTTCTTCGAATTGAAAATCCCTGTTACCAGCTTAAAATTTATATGTATATGGTAAACACTACTTTGTAATTTATTGTACATAATTTATGGTAAAATATCCTATAAATTTTGTAAATATATGTGAAAATTGAAAATTGTTTTATGTTGAGACATGCTCTTATTGATTAATAAAGAAGTTTATACGTCATAGACTTATATGAATATATTATTTGTATTTCTAAAAATATTCTTTGCTTTATGCGTATAGCCAGGTAAAATATACGGCGAGAGGTTATGTGCTGGCCACATCAGATTTTTTATTTAAATTTTCTGTACAGATAACTATTATTCTGAAATAGCTACCAACTATAATAATGTATTATAAAATGAAATTAAACCTCATGTGCTTAATTCTGGAAATATAGGATCGTGAATTTCTGACCTTGGCATGCAGCTATGGGGGGCCCGTATCAGAATGACAGCTATTAATTATGTCCATAACTGACAAATGTCATAATTTTTCATTCAAAATTTCATTTTTTGGTATTTTATGATTTCTTTTCTCGGCAACTGAATTCCACACTCCTGACAATAAATAAACCACATGAAATAAGAAAATCATGAACTTTTGAATGAAAATTTATGACATTTATCAGTTATGGACGTAATTAATAGCTGTTATTTGACACTGCCAAAGTCAGCAAAGTCACGTCACTGCACGCGCCCTATACATAAATTTTCTTGCAAAAGATCTTATATTTCCAGTAAAATTATTTCATAAACAAACTATGCAAATTGCACTTGACACTGACATTTTCTTCTTCTCTAGTTTTTCCCATTTGTAAGGGATCGTTATTTTTTATTTTCTTCTTTCACTCATTTTAGTTTTGCGTGTCGCGAGTTTTTTTAAGAAAAACTGTTAAAATCTTCAAACGAGGGTACTTCCGGTTGACTAATTATAACCAAAATCGAGTCTGCATATGATTGTAAGGAAGAGGAATACGTAAGAATTGTAATTTTTGGAATTCTAGTATTGGAGATATCGCGGCCGAAACCGCGATCACATACACACACACGCACGCACACACACACACACACACACACACACACACACACACACACACACACACATACATACATACAGACATCATCGTAAAAATAGTAAAATCGTATTGTAAAGACCCTAAAACGTGCTTATTCAATGAAAACTCATCACCGAATTTTTTGACTATAGACAATACCTTCCTTACGGCGACGGAAGTTAAAAATTGAAGAAATGTATTTTGGTGCAGGTTCTGAAAATATTTTTCAAGAGAAATTCCATGAATTAACCCCATCAGAAATCCACAGTCTAAGAATTAATTGTTATAACTTGTTTTGTTATAAACTATACGGGTTGTGGGATTTAGGCCGATTATAATGACGCGAGCAAGTACTTAATTATGTTTTATTAGCGAGAAGAAACACAAGAAATCAAATGCTTTACAAACCGAAATACGTATAAACAAAAATATTATAGGTCGTAAAATACATGTTACTACGTCGATAGCCGCCATGCAATTTGTGGCCTTCTCGCCTCCGCGCTTAGGGCCAGCTGTCTCCCCACCCCCTAATGGCCGGAAAGCTACTGGCGCCCTCTCCATGAGCTGCGCGGGCATTTTGAAACTTCACAGTCTCCCTCTCTGCGTCGAAGATGGCGTCCTCGCCGTCGAACCAGAATTAGACTTTTGGGAGGTTTTGCGAAGTCGTCCTATTCGCCGGAGTGGTGTCACTGCCGCGGGCACCTCATCAAAGTTTTAGGCGGCAATGATGAAAATCGCGCTTTACGTCATCGGGCGTCCGCAATTCACGCTCGAACGTCAAAAATGCGGCCGAATGCCCCGTGACTTGGCACCTGGCCGTATTTAGTGCAAACCTGATAGCTAGCAACTTCACAGCCCAGTTCGAGTGGTCTCCTACGACGACCATAGCAAGGCGCGACTTCAGGTCGCAGTTCTTCTGTTCGAAAGGGTTCACCTCCGGGTGATAAATCGGCGTCAGCACCTGCTCGGACCCCATGCAGTAGGTGACGTGCTGCATCACGGCACTGACAAATTGCACCCCATTGTCTGATATGACGCGACTCGGTGTCTCATAACGCAGGAAGATCTCGTCGATAAGGATCCTCGCGCAAGCCTCTGCTGTTGCCTCCGCTAAAGGAATATCTCCACCCATCCGGTAACGACGTCCTCGACAATGAAGACGTGTCTGTATCTCTCTGGGGTCGGTGGAAGCGGACCAAAGAGATCCACGGCGACTGTCTCGAATCTTTGCGTTGGCGGCGGTGTTCGCAGCAGACCAACCATTGAAATTACATCTATTATAAGAAGTTTTAAATTTAAAAATTTTGCTCGAATAGTATTTGCTATGTCCACTGCTAACTCTGGCATTTGTCCACCAAATTGAGCTACTGGTAAAGCAAGTGCAGTATGTAGAGTTACGCCATTAATTAAAAATGCCGCCTTTCCTGATGGTGCACATAGCAAAGTAATGATGCTATCTGAATTTGTTCCATGTTTGTTGTGAAAGAAATCAGTAACTGTGTGGTAAATTGTATTTATAACTATGCTTTTACCTATGCCTGCTGATCCACTCAGAAAGAGACGTAACGGGATGGTTGAAAATTTTAAATGGTTAAGGACATACAAAACAATTTTTCTTTGTTTAAAATTTAGTTTTTGCATTATTTTAAACATGTTTTCTTCAGATATGTGTGCCGGTATTGTAAAACGAACAAAATTTTGTTTTTTCGGCACCTCTGTACCAGTTTGTTCAAAAATATCTACCTGTACATCCTCTGAATTAACTGATAATGTATCGTTTCCTGTTTCGTTATATATGTCATTCTTTAAATTTTCCAGAGCTGTATCCAAAACATCATCGCCAAGAATAGAGTATTTTTTCGATTTTCCTCGACAATTTGGAAATGTTGTAGATATTGAACTTCGTACTGTACATTTTCAATTTCATCAAATTCATTCCGCCAAGGAATAAATAATAACATTTTGTGCAACGTATTATCGGTGCACATTAAAGCTGAAACTTGAAGGTGGACGAAGGTAAAAATAAAACTCTTGATTTGAGGAGCTAAATTTATTACGTGTGCTCAAGTCAGAGCAATTACAACAACTGAATATCCAAAATAAATAAACAAGAACATGACAACCAAAAAACATAAAAATACATGGCTTGCTTTACAAATTAAATAAATAACAACAATGAAACATACAAGGTTGCTTTACAAAATAATAATTATAACTATAACAATTGAAATAAGAAAATGAATGCATCTGTGCTGGCGTGGGTAACGTAGTTATAACATTTAAAATTGAATTACCCGCGCTGGCACAGTAACTCTCCCCGGCGAAAGGAGTCGACCACCAGAGACCTCTGTTGGGCCGTTCGACGGTTTTCGTAATTCGCCGGATCCATGTACGCCGGCTTCAGTCTGTCAATGGAGACTATTTGATTTGTATTATTGACATCGATGTTAAAAAATTTATTCCCTCGTTCTATCACCCGGAATGGACCTGTATATGTGTGTGATAGTTTATGTCTAGCGCCATCTGCGCGTAGAAATACGAATTCACATGACTGAAGGTCTTTGTGGATGTAGGGAGTGATTTGACGTTTACGTGGAAGACTGTATGTTGTATTTGAGAAGGTATTTTTAATTTGTGTGAGTACTTCATGTTCGGTTAGTTTTGGGGTAGTAGTTTGGATAAAAATTTCACCGGGTAGTCTTAAATTTTCTCCATATACAAGTTCCGCTGGGGAACATTGTATAGGTTCTTTGATCGCGGTTCTGATATCTAACAAAATTAAAGGTAAATGTTCTAACCAATTGTTGGTTGATAACTTTGCTATGATTGCTGTTTTAATTTGTTTATTTAATATTTCCACTGCGCCGTTGCTTTGAGGATGGTACGAGGTCGTTCTAATTCTGTTTGAACCCAAAAAATTGGCGAGTTCTTTGAAAAGTTTGGATTCGAAAGGTGTCCCTTGGTCTGTTGGTCTGTGAGGCCAAAAATATTTAGAGGAGATTAGTTTGTTGGAAGCTCTATAAGAGGAATGTGATAAATTATGGAATTTATTAAAAATTGTTTGACGGAATTTTGGAGGTAAATAAGGTCTTGGGTGACCTTTACTTACCTCACAAAAAAGTTTTATGTCTAGAAATGGTAAGCACATTTCTTTGAGGGAGAATTTTGAATTCTCAGTTTTTGACAGTAAGTTAGTTAGTTCGGTGTCGGAAAGTTGTGCTTGATGAATTTTTTGTGGTGTGATTTCTTGTAAAGAGATAGTTTCGATACGTGAAAGTGTATCAGCCACTATATTTTCTTTACCCTTAATGTACCTAATGTCGGATGTAAATTGTGCGATGTAATCTAAATGTCTAAATTGTCGAGGGGTTCTTTCTGTTTTGATGAATAAGGAGGTTGATAATGGCTTATGATCGGTTAAAATAAAGAATTTTTTCCTTCTACGAAGTGTCTGAAATGTTTGATAGCTAAGAATGCTGCTAACAATTCTCTGTCAAAAACTGAGTAGTTCATTTCTGTTTTTGAGAGTTTTCTGGAAAAGAAAGCCAGTGGTTCCCATGTGTTATTGGAAAATTGTTGTAGGACGGCCCCTACCGCGAAAGAAGATGCGTCTACTGAAATTGACAGTTGGGCTGAATGATCTGGAAAAACTAATGAAGAAGCGGATGCTAATTTATTTTTGACGTTATTGAACACTTTTAGTGTGGATTCTGTCCAGTCTAAAACTTCATTTTGTTTTTTGTGTAAAATCATTTCGTAGAGTGGGGAAAGAGTTGGTGCAAAATGTGGGATGAATCTGTGGTAGTAGTTGATCATTCCTAAAAATCTGTGTAAGCCTTTACATGTGTTGGGTGGTGAAAATTCAAGAATGCTTTTAACTCTGTCATGTGCTGGTTTGATACCGTCTTTCGTTATGTTATGTCCTAAAAAGTTTAAAGATGTAACGTTAAATTCGCATTTTTCTGGTTTGATTTTAATGCCAAATGAATTGAGTCTTTCGAGTAAAGTTTTAAGGTGAGTATAATGTTCGTTTTGATCTTTACTTGCTATCAAAATGTCATCAATATATACGAAAACGAAATCGAGATCATATAATATTTCGTTCATAAACCTTTGAAAAGATTGAGCTGCATTTCTAAGGCCAAATGGCATTCTAGTGAATTCGTATAGGCCGAACGGTGTTGTGATGGCTGTTAAATAAATATCTTCTTCCGCGACTGGAATTTGATGGTAGGCTCTTACCAAGTCGATTTTAGAAAAAAAATTGCAGTTGTGTAAATTGTTGTGGAATGAGTGTATGTGTGGTAATGGGTATCTGTCTGGAATTGTTGCTAGATTTAGGGCTCTGTAGTCACCACATGGTCTCCAATCGTTTTGTTCTTTTTTGGGAACCATGTGGAGGGGTGAAGAAACTGATGATGCAGAAGCTCTGCAAATTCCTAGCTTGATCATGTCGTCGAATTCTTTTTTGGCGATTTTAAACTTTTCAGGGTTTAATTGTCTTGGTTTTGCATGTGGTAATTTGCCGTTGATAGTTATATGATGTTTAACTTGGTGAACCACTGGTTCGTTGAAATTAATGGGGGAAGTAATATTAGGAAATTGTTTTATTAAATTTGTTATTGTGTGAGTTAATTTTTGGTGTATCAATAATTTTGATGTTTGCCACTTGCTGTGTATGATTTTCTATTAGTTTTTTTTATTTTTTAAGTCTAGTAGGAGGTTAAAGGTGGAAATAAAATCAGCTCCTAAAATCGGTTGGTTGATGTTGGCGATGATGAATTGGAAGGTAAATGTTTTGCTTAAATTGAGGTCTAATGTGAGGGTTTTGTAGCCGAATGTTTTTATATTAGTGTCGTTGACTGCCGATAACAGCAGTTTTGGATTAGGGTGTTTCAGTTTATAGATGGAATTGGGAATCACAGAAATTTCTGCCCCTGAATCAACTAAAAATTTAATTTTATTGATTTTATCATAAAGATGCAAGCGACATGAATTGAAACTTACACTACTTGTCGCTAATGTAGGTAACTTTATTTGTTTCGTTTCATTTAAATTGTCTGAATGATTTGATGTTTTTGTGTTTTTAAAAGTGCAAGGTTTTTCACATTTGAAAGCTCTATTCCCAAATTGTGTGAGATACCAACACATTGTTGAATTTGGGTCGTGTTGATTTGACTTATAGTTTGATTTGAAAGTTGACGTTTGGGGATGTATCAGTTTTTTGTTCATAATTTTGATTAATTGACTGAAATCTGATCGTAGTTCTTGGATTTCTTTTTTGGCAGTTGAAATGTCTTCCGCATTTTGAGTGTCGATTGATTGTTTGTTTTGGAAAATTGTGGAGTGATATTTATTTTTGTTAGTTTTGAAGGTTGATAGGTTAGGTTTTCCCAGCTCCCAAATTTTGTCTGCTATGTTTAGTAACTCTGAAATGGGCATTTTGTTAATAGGAATAAGTGCAATGTTAATGGAGGGTGGTAGTTTTCGTATCCAAAGTTTAAAAAGGAGATCGTTATTAAAGTAAGTTTTGTTTCCTGCTAATGCGACAATTTTCCTATATAATTTAGATGGTTTGTCAAACTCGGAATTTGTATTTGATAAAATTTCTTCAAGACTACGTTCTTCGCTTATTGAGTGTCTGTCGATTAAATTGTTTTATAGGAATTCGTATTTGTTTTGTACTGGTGGTGTGTATAGGATATCGATTATAGAAATGATACCTTCTTGGGGTAGGGCTGCTAATACATGGTTGTATTTGGTCTCACCCCGTGTGATACGCGCGAGTTGAAATTGTGCTTCAATACATGTAAACCAGGCGGAGGGGCTTTGGCTCCAAAATTGGGGTAATTTGACAGTGAAAGAAGCGTTTTGTTGTCCTTCTGCTGGCGTACCTGGCTCCGGGAGAGCACCAACCTCGATGTCCGTGGTAGGCGACGCCATTCTCCGGGGGTCGTTGCCTACACACACAAAATATTTTTAAATGCGTAAAGGAATGGATTCCTGAACAATGTAAAAATATTCCCTTACGGGCTGTTAAATTGTATAATTGTTGTTTGTAGCTTATGAAATAGAGTCTGTAAATATGTAGAGGAACGGATTCCTGAACTTTGTAAAAATAATCCTTCACGGCCTTTAAATTGTATAATGTTGTTGTTGACTGATAAGAAAATAAATGTAATTTTATTGATACTTCATCGTCCGTTTCGTTTTGTAGAAGATGATGTTGAAGGTCTGGAGGTTTAGTTCGTTGTCGCTGGGTTGCGACAATCCATGGGAAGAAAGGGATGATCGGCAGTTGGTTCGCAGAAGAAGAGAAGATACTGTTTGAAGTGTAGTCGTGACGAAGTTCAAAAATGCATGCTGCTAAGTGTGCATGCTGCTAATCGGGGTCACCAATTGTGCAACGTATTATCGGTGCACATTAAAGCTGAAACTTGAAGGTGGACGAAGGTAAAAATAAAACTCTTGATTTGAGGAGCTAAATTTATTACGTGTGCTCAAGTCAGAGCAATTACAACAACTGAATATCCAAAATAAATAAACAAGAACATGACAACCAAAAAACATAAAAATACATGGCTTGCTTTACAAATTAAATAAATAACAACAATGAAACATACAAGGTTGCTTTACAAAATAATAATTATAACTATAACAATTGAAATAAGAAAATGAATGCATCTGTGCTGGCGTGGGTAACGTAGTTATAACATTTAAAATTGAATTACCCGCGCTGGCACAATTTGTTCGCGATAATAATTATTTGGATCTTGTTGTAACTTGTAACGTCTATATCTGATTATTTCGGACTTCTTTCTAGAGGAATATACTTTTTCATTATCAATTTCGTCTTTATTTTCAACATATAAATGTTGCTTTTTGGAATAGTCTACTGTAAAATCTGCCAAACAAATATTATCCATCGCCGCAGGTCTCTTACTGTATTTTTGAAGAAGGTCATTCATATAAATTTCATGTGAATTTTCTACAAGTTCCCGCAATTCTTTATTAGACTTTAAAATTTAAACTCTTTCGTTGCTAGGACTAGTATTAATAAAAATACATTTTCTGCTCATTTTTGACATCGGTAAAGACAGAATATGGTATGAAGCTTCTTAAGCTGACATTAAATTCATATTAAGAAAAAAAATTGTAAAGTTTCTAAATTTATCTTTAATAGTCTTATTGCCATTATCTATGTCTGATGGAGTATCCATCAATAATTTTGACAAACTCGCTTCTGCTTTAGCTACATAATTCACAACATACGAGGCCGCTGCATAAGCATCCAAAATAAACTGTATATACATAATTGATTCAAATAGATATAAAAAAATTGTTATATGAATTTATACCGACTTCTAAACTATTCCTTTTTAGAAAAACTTGTGGTCTTGTAACTGAACTCCTGATAGCCAAAATGTAATTTTCTTCTGTTTAAATTTTGATAATATTTCCTCAAATATCATATTTGTAGTTTTCTGATACAAATGGTACATTAGTTTATGTATTTCTGTGAAAATAGATTTTAAACCATTTGAATTTTCTTCTGAATTTAATGGTTCCAAAATCATAGTCCTTGGCATCACTGGAATTGGATAATTGAATCTGCATTTTTTAACCTTTTGCCCTTTATAACAGGTATGTGTGTGTTTGTGCCTTTGTAGACCTATGTACGGATTAGTTTCGTCATAATTACATGTAACAAATTTGTCGATAAATGCGACACAGTTTTCAATGCTATTTATATTATATTTGTCGTAAATTGGTGCATTTTTAAGCCATGAGAATATATGCTCATTTGGCGATCCTCTCATTTGAAATTATGTCCGACTATAACTATCTTCAACAGAAAACTCTTCAAAAATACTAAAATTTTGCTTCAGAAACAACAAATTTATTTAATTTAAAATCAAAATATCTTGCACATGTGCCCGGATCATTTTAAATTAGATTCGTTTTCACAAATTCATCTAATTCATAAGCTTCTTTTATTGTTATGTTTTCTCCCAGAATTTATCTTTACTAATGATTTTATTAATTCAGGCCAATTTTTTTCACCAGCTGAAACAGTGAGAAATATTGCAGGTTTCCCCAGCTGACGAATTATTGCTAAAAATTGTTTCATTTTAGATTCCCAATAGGAAGGTGAGGATCTTACGCGTTTTATAATTTTATACGTCATCAAATTTTGTTATTTTGTCCAAAAATTCTTTCTGTAAAACATTTCCCGCAGATAAACTGCAATTTTGCTTTGTTTTCCTGAGACATATATTAATATTTGCTAAACAGGACTTTTCTAATTTTTTCTTGGCCATATATAGTACCCTTGTAGGTGTGCATGATCTCCGGTCACATCGTCTGCATTCTGATTTCGCCCAATCATTGTATGAAAGTGCAGTATTTAATCCATGCCCGGCAAATATTTTTGGAAAACATAATTCTTCTAAATGTTCAATTACATGCCATGCCATTTTGACAGGGGGCAGTTACTCTAATTTTGTCATTCATTTCCTTATGTCTGTCTACGACTAAAACTTCGTCGTTAATTTCAATTTCCTCAAAGTCATACGAGTCGTTGAAAATATTATCCACTGAAGAATTTATAATAGAAACACTGGAATTAATATTTATGTCATTTTCATCTTTATCGTTTTGGTCCACAATAAATTCAATTTATTCATCATATTTATGTTCGTAATTTGCGAAATATCTATGATCAACTTCAATATTATATTGTTTGTAAAGAGGAGTATTTAATAAATGTTTTAAAGCATTACATACAACTGCAGGTCTAATGGTCTCGAACATATAATCAGATCGGTGGCACATATGTCTCTTTAGTTTTACCTGAATGGTGTCCATTTGATCAAAATTTCGCGGTAGAACTTGTAAAATTCTCTTAATTTCAAGTGGTACATTTATTACGCTCCCTTTTTGGCCTAATTGTGCGTTTAATGCTTAAGACTTTAACGGTCGTATTTGCATGCGGTTAATGTATGCTCCATACATTAACCTCTGGAAGAACGGATGGTAGGAGCTACCATCCGTTCTTCCAAAGGTGTTAAAATTTTAATGCATTCCGGTAAAACTGGAAACTTTAAATTATTGCTAGTAGCTAATTTAGAATTGTTCCTTTAGATATATATTTTTTGCAAGTTTTGCACAAATAATTTGAAAGAAAATTGTGGACTAAATTATAAAAGTCTTGCGCTTGTCCTGTATTGTATGACATCTATCTCTTATAAAATGTAATTCTAATTTTGATACATCTGAACCTTGTCTAATTAAATTGTTATAAATATATTCTCTAAATCTTATATTATTTTTCTTATTTTTCATTTTCATTACTTTTATATATTTCATCTGTTCTCTGTTTTTGCATATTTATTTTATTTCTTTCATTTTCATTACTTTTATATATTTCATCTGATCTCCGGTCTAGCATATTTATTTTATTTCTTTCGTTTATTTCTTCTTTCCTGCATGTTCAGTTTTTGTTTTTCATTTTCAACACTTTTTTAGATATCATCCTTTCTTCTTTCTTGCATGCTTATTTTATTTTTCTTTTTTCTCGCATGTTTAATATTTTTTTAAATTTTATTTTAATCTGTATTCCAAATTTTTACGCATTTTTTCATTTTTTCCTGTCCGCTACTTTTTTGCAAGTCATTATTTCTAATATTATTTTTATCTTTTTTAATTTCATAATGTATTTTCTTATCTTTATTTCTTTGTTGAACTGATTTCTTCTTTGTCTTCATAATGAATATCACTAAAGACATATTAATGTATTATAACGCACGGTTAGGGATTTGGATTCGAGTTGGTGCCGAGAGGGATTAGAATAAATAGACGTGGTTTAGCTCTATTTTAACATAAAAGAATTTAAGCGGGTAAACAAACAAATAAAAAAAAAATATTAACAATACAAACACTCGAAATTATACACACAAACACATAACATTAATAAAAACTAAAGAAATATTTTTAAGAAATACGCAAAGACAAATGCTAACAAGATACAAGATAACGAACAACTAGTCAGGCGGGCGAACGAGAACTGAGAGCTGGGCATCTGGGTTCACCCCCGTTCTTCGAATTCCTCCCCACTCATCAAGGGCGAAATCCGTGAATAACCAGGAAAACCCTGAGTGGGAAAATACCACGTGCTACAGACTCCCCCTCTGGATCCACGAATCGTCCTCGACGTGGGTCCAGGTTACTCCTGGTGCTTCCTTGGCCGGCCGCGTCGTCGGAGAGGGACTGCTGGTTCAGGCAACGACTGCGTGTTACCTTTGAATGGCGTCAGCGACGACACATGGTAGCGACCTAAAGGAATCGAAGGCTGCTGTGGCGAGGCTACTTCGCATATCACCCCATCAATCGTGCGGATGACATACGGCCCGTCTCTTCTGGGAGCGAACTTAGAGGTTACGCCCTTATCGGCATCGCTTAGGACATGAGTCTTCACGAGGACGAGATCCCCGGCGGCGTAAGCTGGGGCCGGTTTCCTCTTCTGGTCTGCATAAGCTCTCCTTCGATCCTGCTGTTGTTCCCGAACATCGCATGCTTCTCGCAATGTACTGGCTAGCGACGACAAGTACGGTGTGATCTCAGATACGAAATTCCCCGAGAGCATCACTGCACGCATGTCGGTCGCCACATCGTCCATTGTCCGCAAATCCCGCCCGAAGGTTAGGTACGCGGGTGAGAATCCGGTAGACTGGCTCGTCGCGCTGTTCATCGCGAATCTAATCGCCGGAAGTTTGTCATCCCATACCGCGTGCTCGCCTTCTACAAGCATAGCCAGCTGAGTTTTTAAGTCGCGATTCTTCCGCTCTACGGGATTAGCTTCTGGGTGATACAATGGTGTCAGTATCTGCTCCACCTGTAACACATCCATGGTGTGTTGCATAATAGCACTTACAAATTGCACGCCATTATCTGAGATGACGCGGCGCGGCATGCCGTATCGCAAGAACACCTCGTCGATTAATATTCGCGCGCATGCCTCGGCCGTCGCTTGCTTCATTGCAAACAGCTCCACCCACCCGCTGGCCACGTCTTCTACAACAAATATATATTTATGGCCATTTGATGTCACCGGCAAGGGGCCGAACAGGTCCACAGCGATGGTCTCGAAGCGTTGCGCCGCGACTGGCGTGCGTAGTAGGCCGGAAGGCTTCAGGTTCGATGGTTTATACCGCTGGCATTTGACACAGTTTGATATATATTCGGATATATATCGCTTCATCCCTGGCCAGTAGTACCGCGCTGAAACCCTGTGGTAGGTGCGTTCAATGCCACAGTGACCTGCGGTCTCTGCATCGTGATATTCTTCAAGGATGCGACGACGTTCATTTTCTGGAACGATGAGCTGCGCCTCATCGCTGTCAGCTCCAGGCACATACCTGTAGAGGACGCCGTTCATCGTCAAATAGCCGCGGGAGATCCAATTTGGCAAATCGATGCAGCTGGGCTCTGCGAAGCAGCGGATGATTTTCGCCACCTCTGGGTCTTCCAGCTGGGCATTTCGTACATCGGCGGCGCTTCTCTTTGGCAGCTCTATTGAAAAGCTGCAGATGTCACATGATGCTTCCTCCTGCATCACATGGTTAGGCCGGGACAACGTGTCTGCAACCACATTACGGCGGCCTGGAGTATATCGAATCTGCAGGTCATATTCCTGTAATAAAAGAGCCCATCGCGCGAGTCTTCCGGTAGGCGCGCGCAAGCTTATCAGCCATTTCAGAGCCTGGTGGTCCGTCTCCACGGTGACGGTCGTGCCCTCAATGTAGCCGCGGAACTTCTTTATGGCGAACACAACAGCCAATGCTTCGCGCTCCGTAGTGTGGTAATTTCTCTCGGCTGGAATGAGCAGCCGGCTGGCGTACTCGACTGGTCGCTCGTCTGGCCCTTCACCCTGCAAGAGAACTGCGCCGAGAGCGTAATTACTGGCGTCGGTTCTGATTACGAATGGCAAGCTCTCATCAGCTTACCGTAGAATGGGTGACGTAGTCAGCGCTGTCTTCAAGCTCTGGAACGCTTCCTCTTCAGCTGCAGCCCATTGCCATCTTGCGTTCTTCTTAGTTAAGTTTGTTAGTGGCCTAGCAACATTAGAAAAATTATACACAAACCTACGGTACCACGAGCATGTTTGTATGAATGTGCGAACATGATTGACGTTCCGCGGCGGCGGCATATCGGCGATGGCGGCAATTTTACCGGGATCAGTCTGTATCCCGCGGTGGGTAATAACATGTCCGAGATATTTCGCCTCAGCACACGCGAAAACACACTTCGAACGGTTAGCACGCAGGTTAAATAAACGTAGTCTGTCAAACACACTGCTTAAGTCTTTTAAATGTTTTTCAAAATTGTCTGATATTATAATTAAATCGTCTAAATAAGCTAACACGCACACACTCGGTAACCCGTTGCGAAATAAGTCCATGAGTCTTTGGAACGTAGCACCTGCATTCTTCAAACCCATTGGCATTCTCGTGTAGCGATACGTTCCAAGGGGCGTGACAAATGCCGTTTTATCACGATCTGAAGGGTGAACTGGGACCTGATAGTATCCGGATCGCAGATCAATCGTACTGACGTAGAGTGCGCATTTCGCCGCGTGAAGTAAATCGTCGATACGGGGCAAAGGGTATTTATTGCTCACCGTCACAGCGTTCAATTTTCTGTAGTCGACACATACTCGGGTGGACCCGTCCTTCTTCGGCACCAGGACAACAGGACCTGCCCACGGGGATTCGCACTCCTCGATCACGCCCTCCGATAACATCTTCCCCAGTTCTTCTCTCAACGTTTCCTTCTTCGATGCCGTTAGTTTGTATGGAGGAAGAGAAATCGGCGGGTGGTCTCCTGTTTGAATCCGGTGCTCCGCGAACTGCGTCGGCTCTCCCCCTGGCGCGAAGATATCGTCGTTCGCGCTGAGCGTTGACATCAGGGTTGTACGCTGCGACGGATCTAGGGTTGTGCCTTCGTCGACTCTCAAATTTTGGACTGCGGCGAAAACACATTCTTCGGCTGAACCCAGAGGTTCGACGCGTAGCTCGTAGTTGTCACCAGGTCTGTCTACGAAGTTCCACTTCCGGTGAGGCACATTTAAAGCAACACCAGCATCGGCCAAGAAATCCACGCCAAGTAGGGTACTATTATTACGTGCTTCGGGAAACACGACAAATCTGGTAGGCACTATGCGGTCACGGAGTTTCACGTCGACGACCGTGGTTAGCATCTCCATGGTTCTGGGTTCACCATCCGCTAAAGTAGCGACCAGCGACTCCGTGGTGAACTGCTGCTCCTTCTCCATGAGCACCTTGTAGGGCGAGTAGCTAGCCACGCTCTGCTGCGCGGCTGTGTCGGCGTAGCAGGTCCCTATAGAGCCGCGAATTTCAATCTGCAGCAGGGGTCGTGGCCGGGGCTTCGCTGTTACTTCGCTTTGCGAGTGGACACTGCAGAATTCCGCAGAGTTGATTTGTGTGGATGAAGGTTGGCGAGTGCTGCACGTAGAGCACTGTCTTTTGATGACGCCCGGGGCGCCGCATCCATAACAACGAATGGTCGGTGATCGACCATTCGTCTCCGAAGAGCCGGCTGCTCTCGGTGCTGCTACATCTCGTTGCGAGTTTGCGAATTTCCGACACTCCCCTTGTTTGTGGCCGAAGTTCTTACAGTACTCGCATCGAGGTCTCTCTCTTACCTTCCCTTGCGCGCTCGGTTGGGTGTGTGACGGGCCTGACTTCTTAGTTTTCACATCCTCAGTGAAGACATCTTCGATCGCTCTGCAAAGTCGTAACAGGTCACCAAATGTTTTGACTTCCTCCCGTCTCACCCGTTTCCGGATGTTCTTATGAAGCAGGCCGTAAACCATGTCGATTTGCATGCTTTCACATGGTTGTGGATCTGGTTGTTGGGCAAATAAGGCACGAGCCTTGCAGATAAAAATATCTGTGCGAACGCCAGCGTCCTGTTCGCTGGAGAACAGATCGCGGTATATCTTGTATGCAGGTCTCTTCGTCCCGAAAGCGCTCCGCAGCTGTTTGATGGCGTCCTCGAACGTGGTGATATTGGCCTTGACTCCGGCCCACCACTCAGCGGCGAGTCCAGTGAATAACATCGGCAACCCTTTGAGGGCGTTCGAACACGATATGTTCGTACAATCCTTGTAGACTTGGATTGCGTCTATGAACGTCTCGACGTTTTCCTCAGTTCTGCCCGAAAAGCGCGATGTGCAGCGAGAGTAATTTCTATTTGCAACTTCTGCGGCCGAATTCGACGGAGTGGACGAACGGCTCGCGTCGATTTGCGCGGTAAACGCGCTATGCATGCTCTGCAGGAGTTGTTGAAATTTCTCGGTTGTCATCGTAACAGACATGGTTGTTTCCTGTTTTTGTGCCAGGCGTTGACTTCGACGCGGTATATTGAGGCTATAGTTGTGTAAAGAATAAAGCAAAATGGCGGTGGTCCCGCGTGTCTGGCGCGAACTTCTTCAGTTGGCGTTGTGCGCCGTCGTTGTTGTGCACAAAATGGCGGCGTGTCCGCTTCCGTGACGCGGTGGTTCTGCGTTTCTGGCGCGAACTTTCCCAATTGGCGTTGTACGCCGTCGCAGTTGCACACAAGATGGCGGTGTTTCCGCTTCCGTGACGCGCTCTTAAGATAGCGTCACCCGCACTTTCATTTTGTAATTATTAACCCGAATTTAATTTAATTTTATTAAACACGAATTTATTCAGATTTCTATGTTTCGGCACCACTGTTGGGCAGCCACTTATAACGCACGGTTAGGGATTTGGATTCGAGTTGGTGCCGAGAGGGATTAGAATAAATAGACGTGGTTTAGCTCTATTTTAACATAAAAGAATTTAAGCGGGTAAACAAACAAATAAAAAAAAATTATTAACAATACAAACACTCGAAATTATACACACAAACACATAACATTAATAAAAACTAAAGAAATATTTTTAAGAAATACACAAAGACAAATGCTAACAAGATACAAGATAACGAACAACTAGTCAGGCGGGCGAACGAGAACTGAGAGCTGGGCATCTGGGTTCACCCCCGTTCTTCGAATTCCTCTCCACTCATCAAGGGCGAAATCCGTGAATAACCAGGAAAACCCTGAGTGGGAAAATACCACGTGCTACAGTATATAACGGGCGATTTTTTAAGAGCTATAGGAAAGTTTTTTTAAAAAAAACACATAAAATTCAGAAAAATTAATGAAATCTTTATTGAAATCGATAGTACGGTCCATATAATTTAATGTTTGAAGATTATTTCATGCAGATGTTGACCGTGACTGCGCCTCAAATGGTCCATCCGCTTAGTCCAATTTTGGCATACTCTTTCCAACATTTCGGCCGGTATCTCACGAATAAATGCCTCAATGTTGTCTTCCAATTCGTCAGTTGAAGCGGGCTTGGCTGTATAGACATGAGCTTTAACATAGCCCCACAAAAAATAGTCTAAAGGCGTTAAATCGCACGATCTAGGCGGCCAATTGACCGGTCCCGAACGTGAAATAAAATGTTCACCGAACTCGCCTCTCAATAAGTCCATTGTTACGCGTGCTGTGTGGCATGTGGCACCGTCTTGTTGAAACCACATGTCATGCAAGTCAAGCTCTTGCATTTTGGGCAAAAAAAAGTTGGATATCATCTCACGGTAGCGCTCACCATTCACAGTTACGTTACGATTCGCATCATCTTTGAAGAAGTACGGTCCAATGATGCCACCGGCCCATAAACCGCACCAAACTGTGACTTTTTCTGGATGAATTGGTAGCTCCTGGAATTCTCCTGGCTGATCTTCACTCCAAAATCGACAATTCTGCTTATTTACGTACCCATTGAGCCAAAAATGAGCTTCGTCGCTGAACACAATTTTTCGATAAAAAAGTGGATCTTCGGCCAACTTTCCAAGAGCCCACTCACCAAAAATTCTACGTTGCGGTAGGTCGTTCGGCTTCAATTCTTGCACCAGCTGTATTTTGAAAGGCTTCACACCTAAATCCTTCCGCAAAATTTTCCACGTCGTTGAGTAACAGAGGCCCAAATGCTGCGAACGGCGACGAATCGATAATTGATGGTCATCATTAACACTGGCCGATACAGCTGCGATATTTTCTTCAGTTCGCACTCTACGTAAGCGTGTTGGTGGTTTAATGTCCAACAATGTAAATTTGGTGCGAAATTTAGTCACAATAGCTCGAATAGCCGCTTCAGTGGGTCGACTAAACTGACCATAAAATGGAAGAAGCGCGCGATGAACTTTCCTAACAGAGCACGCATTTTGATAATAAAATTCAATAATTTGCAAGCGTTGTTCGTTTGTAAGACGATTCATGGTTAAATTATAGACCAAAGTGAAGATGTTTGACAGTAAAACAAAACACGAAATGTGCGTCAGCTGTTGAAACCAGTGTTGCCAAAAAGATAATAGCTAAAAAATCACCCATTATTTGTTAATTAGCTTATATTAAAAAAACAATGGTTTTACCTTTTCAATATATATTTAAATTATTATTTTCCTATTTATAATATAGTTCTTATGACATCTATCAATTCTCATACACAAAACAATGCTTTAAATAGAAAACAAACTCAATGCATCATAGTTGACAGCGCTGAACTAATGCTGCTCCCTGTTATTATGCGAATGGCCTTTATAAAAATGGTTGGATGCTCTCTCACAATTACAATCGCCGAAAATCCAACAACAATCTCAGCTGTCACAAGTAAACCCACTATTAGGTGACCAATCGGAATGACCTTCATTTCTAGTAGCTTCATCCGCTACTTTTTGACTTGTGGGGACTCATTTCTACTCAAACGGATTGGTCAGCTCTTGAATCTCACCAATTCGATTGCTTACAAACAGTTGGTATCTTCTGCTTTCTAAAGTGTTCCAATATAATACTGTTCTGTTGTCTGTCCATAAATATTGTCGGCCGATTGAGACGTCATGAGCTTCTCTGATTGTTTTTGTTAGCCTACTTCCCATAAGTGCGGCTAGCAGTTCCATTCTGACAATAGAAATATCCTGCAATGGTGCTACCCGGGTTCTTGCCATTATAAATTTAGTAACCCAATTATCTTCGACTTTAAACCGAAAATATGCCACAGCAGCTTAAGCTTTCTCAGACGTATCAACAAATACATGCAGTTGTACATCGAGTGATCTTGATAACGCTGGAGAATAACAACGGGGCACACTGAAGCTTGAGATAGATCTTAAGTCTTCCAGCCATATTTTACATCCTTTGGCGATTGATGAGTGTATAGGATCGTTCCATCCAATTTGTAATATCCATGTTTCTTGTAGCATAATTTTGCCTTTTACCATGAAATGAACTAGAAATCCCAATGGATCGAATACTGACATGATGAGAGACAGAGTTTCTCTCTTTTAGTTGGAATTTCTTCTCCGTTAACAATCTCTTTCTTGACTTTGTGAAAGTTGTGGGTGTTGAAACATCATTTCGTGCGGAGTGGCATTTGTAGAGGTACACAAGAGTGAACGAATGCTGTGTAATGCTTGAGTCAGCACAGATTCCCACATTTTTATCGGTAATTCTTTTGTCCTCAGTGCAAGGCGTATGGTTTGCCAAAGAGTTTGCCATTATGCCTCTCTACTTATCCATTACACTGGGGGTTATAAGGAGCAGTTTGACTAGTAGCGATGCCTAAATTATAAAGAAATTGTTTTAACTCCGTGGACATGAATGCTGACCCTTGATCTGAATGTATATACGATGGTATCCCAAAAATGGAGAATAGATTAGTCAAATGCTTAACTACAGTACTGCTGCTAACGTCTCTGCAAGCATAGGCAAATGGGAATCTACAAAATTCATCTATTATTGTAAGCATGTATTTATTTTCAGTTGTTGAAGGCAGGGGTCCTTTAAAATCAAGTGATATACGTTCAAATGGTTTTGTAGCTTTAATAAGATTGCCTTCCTTTTTAATAAATCTTGGTTTGATTTCAGCACAAGTTTGACATGATAACACAACACGCTGTATGTCTTCAATAGAATAAGTCATGTTCTTGCATCGAATCCAATGTGCCATTCGTGTAACACCAGGGTGACACAAGGATTCGTGAAGTTTTATAAGAGTATTGTTATTAACTGCAACACAGGTTTCTCGGGACAGTGCGTCTGCGACTACATTTTCTTTACCTGGTCTATAATTCATGTCAAAGTTGTAGCTTGACAATTCTAAGCGCCAACGTTGGATCTTCTCATTCTTTATTTTAGAATAATGTTTCTGGTCTAACATGAACGAGACTGATTTTTGATCGGTAATAAGTCGAAATTGCTTACCTATAAGAAACTGTCGCCATTTGCGTAAGGATTCAATGATTGCACAAGCTTATTTTTCAATCGCTGGATATTTTCTTTCAGACCCAAAATGCATCCTGGAAAAGAAGGCAACAGGTCTTCCTGCTTGAGTGAGGGATGCCGCTATAGCGTATTCGGAAGCATCAGTTTCGACGATAAATGGTATAGTAAAGTCTATTGCACAGAGGCTGGATTTAGAAATGTCTTGTTTTATTTCTTCGAAAGATTTTATTTGCGACGAGCTCAGAGGAAATTTTTCTGTAGCAGCTATTGGTCTAATTTTAGTAGAAAATTTTGGAATCCATTTGGAGAAGTGTGAAAAAAGACCAATAATCCTCTCCAGCGATGCAGAATCTTTTGGTACAGGCATGTCCAGCAAAGCACGAAGTCGATCCGGGTCTGGCTTCACTACACCATTACTTATGTTATAGCCCAGAATATTAATTTCGGTAAAATTGAAGGAGCTCTTTTCTTTGTTTAATGTTAAATTATATTCTTCAGCTACTTGGAGGAACTTTTGTAGTTTCTCATCGTGATCTATACGATTAACACCACAAACTGTTATATCGTCGAGATATGGGAATACTCCTTGTAAACCTCTTTTCGGAATTATGGTGTCAACTGTTCTCTGGTAACAAGCAACACCATTTGTTACACCAAAGGGAATGCGACAAAACTGGTACAGATTTCCGCAAGCTTCAAAAGCAGTATATGGTTTCTCGTGAGATTGTATAGGGATTTGATGGTAAGCTGATTTCAAATCTATTTTGATAAAAAAATTAATTTTGTAAAACTTTGGCAACAATGTCTTCAATATTTGGTAGTGGGTAGGCGTCCAGCTGCGTAAAGCGATTAATGGTCTGTGAATAGTCGATGACCAAGCGTTTTCTATGATGTTCACTTGATGTTACGAGTACTTGTGCACGCCAAGGAGACTTACTTTCTTCGATAATGTCATCGAGCAGCTTGTGAATTTCCTTTTCAATGAAAGCTTTGTCTTCAAGAGAAAATTTTCTTGATTTAATGGCTATAGGTTTACACTCTGGAGTCAAGTTTGAAAATAAACTTACAGGTTCAATTTTTGCTTCAACTAGCATACATATTTTTAACGGAAGGTTAGATTCACCAAATGATATTTCTAAAGAAGAATGATTTCTTAAGATGTCATGACCAATGACAACGTCTGTACAGAGATCCTTCATAACAAGTAGTCGTGAGTCATTCCATTTATAACCTTGGATGTCTACGTTGACGGAACAAGCATAATTGATATTGGATACTAGTAACGAAGAGGCCATGGACAAATCACATTTTTCTGACAAGACTCTATGGAGAATCCGTATCGCTGGACTACACGATGACTGATAAAACATACCGTACTACCCGTATCAATAAGCGCCTTGACAAGTTGTCCATTCACATGGATAGGTATTGTGCTTTTATCCAACGCTGAGGCAGCAGATATTACACATGATAATACTTCTTCTGTTATAGGCGATTCTGTAGAAGCTGAAGCTGAATTTTCTTTGGCTGATTTACTTCTACAAACTCTAGCAAAATGGCCACGATTTCCACAACTGAGACAAGTCGTTTTGTATGCAGGGCAATTCTTTCGTGGATGACGATTATTTCCACAAAAATAACAGGAATTATTTGTGCGATTATTGTTAATAGCAACTGACGTTGAAAAGTAAGGTGCAGTCAAGGATGTTGTATAGCTTTCAGAATGTATCTGAGCAAGCTCTAGTGCTCTGGCTTGATTGTACGCATCGTCAAGACCAAAGTAACACTGACCAACGGTCGACCTAAAAGTGACGTCGATTTCAGGTTGAATTTAAGTCATATACTGCCGTCGAACACCCGTGGATACATAAAATAAAGTGGTCATCACCAGACCAAAGTACTCATACCCAAATAGACCACATATTAATAGACAAAAGAAGACAGACATCAATAAGATATGTGAGAACATACCGCGGAGCATGCGCTGACACAGACCACTATATGGTAACAGCAACATTAAAACAAAAAGTTAAAAGAGCACTAAGGAGTAAGATGAAACAAATAAAATGGAACAAAGAGAAATTGAATAATGAACAAGAACAAAGAGATTATGCTGAAAAACTAAACATATACTTAACAAAAAATGATGAAATGGAAGAAAACATAGATGAAGAATGGAATAAAGTGAAAACATGCATAATTAAAGCAGCGAAGGAACAACTAGGAGCAAAGGAAATAGAATGTAAAAAGGAATGGTTCAACGAGGAATGCAAAGAATATACAGGAAGGAAAAAGAAAGCATGAATGAAATGGTTACAGACAAGCACAGAAATAAACAGAGAAGAATATCAAAAAATAAGGAATGAGTGCAACAAAGTAGAAGAAGAAGAAATAAAAGAGAATAAACTGAAAACAAAGTAAAAAGAATAGAAGAAGAAGAGAAATCGAAATAAAAGAGAAAATATTCATAGCAAATAAGGCGTATCACATGTACAAAAACCTACTCAAGAGCAAAATACTAAGTAAAAAAACAAAAATAAAAATGTACAAAACATTGATAAGACCAATACTATTATACGATGCAGAGACCCTAACAATGACAAAGAAAGAAGAAGAGCAACTAAGAATAGTGGAAAGAAAAATTATGAGAACAATATTAGGACCGATCAAACTAGACAATAACGAAATACGAATAAGAAAAAGCACCGAAATACTACACATGCTAGATGGGGAAGACGTAGTAAGAAAAATTAAACAACAAAGAGTGAAATGGCTTGGACATACGTGGAGAGCAAGAACGGAAGCAACAATATACAGCATAATGGAATTGGAGCCAAGAAGAAAAAAGATAGGAAGACCGAAATCAACATGGTTTAAAGAAGTAAAAGAGGACTTGCAAAAAGCAGGAGTTAAAAATTGGAAAGAAACAAGAAATAGAAAAGAATGGAGGAGCATAAGCATGAAGATATGAGGCCATGAGAACAGGGACTGATCCCCCGAAAGAAGATCTAGAGAGCTTCAAGGAAGCGGCGCACCCCACAAGGGGTGTTATCGCCACCACATATATATACTGCCGTCTAATCCGACGTCTATACGACGACATTGTGACGTTGATTTTTGGTCTGAAATAGGTCTATTTAGACGTCTAATCAGAAGTCTATACGACGGCACTGTGACGTTGATTTTTGGTCTGAAATAGGACTATTTAGACGTCAGATTTGTGGTCGCTATGACGTCCATATGACGACTTTATATGGTCATAATTAGGTCTATTTAAACCTTTTTTACACGTCTAATTTGACGTCTTTATGACGGTTATTTTTACTTTATTTTTAATATTATTAAAAATTCATATTATAAATTTATTTAATTTGGCAATTAATAACACACGAAGGGATATATTATTTTTATTTATATATCAATTCATTATGCAAAAATATATAACAATATATTGTTTATTATAATGATTTTTAAAATTAGAATAAATGTAATATAAAACTTAATTTATATTTACATTTATGTAAAATATATATATATTTTTATTTATTTATTGTCATTACCAAAATCTACGAATAGAAGCAGATTGACACACCCAAATATGGGTATGCCGTGGTGATATTTATATTTTATTTATTTAAAACATACTACATGTTTACATAATTATTAATGCGAAATGGAAACAATTTATATGTTATATTTTTTGGTATAAAAATCATGGACATATTAATTTTCAACAATTTAAACAAAACCTAGTAGGTAGTGCTTTAAAAAAACATTTTAAGAAATGTTGCTAATACAAAAGCAAATGTATAAAGGGAAATATATAATATAAAAACAAAGATTTATCTATATAGTTTTACGGTTTTACCTGAGCATTTCCTATAGCTCCAAAAATCCTACTTTCCTAAGTTTTCCAAGAATCTTTACATCTTCCCTTTCAAGCTATTCTAGAACGATTGTATTTAAGTAAATCATCGACAAAGAGACATTATAGTGATTTTTAATACATATTTCGATTCTGGTGATCTTGACTAAGTTGCATTTTTTTTAATGGAAACTTAATTTCTAATTTCTCTTTATAGTTTGGCATTTGCTGCAATAGAATTTGTTGGTACAAATTCTATTCAAACTGCCGAAATGTTGGCAGCGTAATAAAAATAAAATTAATTGCGCTTGGCCCAAAAATTTGAAATATAAAAAAAATGGTTCGGGCAATTAACAATTATTCCCAGCAGGCCAATTCTGAACAAATTATACGAGGTGGAGATTTTAGAATAATTTGGTAAGTCGAAAGAATTATATTTTCATTTTTGTATTTACAACTCTTTACTAAAATTAAAAGAAATTACAGCAAAATAAAAATAAATCAAATAAAAATTGACATATGCTCAGACTACTGTATATATATGAACGCACCCTCCGCCATTTTTGTGTTGTGTCATGTCCAGCCAGAGATGTTTACGTGTTGTATAAACATCTATGTGTCCAGCATTTTAATTACCACGGGAGAATACTGAAAATAACATTTCTTAATGCAAACATTGAAAATTTAATATATTGTATTTAAAATTGTGCTTATATTGCTTATGACAATTATTTTTTTATAGATATGGTAAGACACGAAGCGAAGTGCCATTATGAAGAATATAAACAAGCAATGGTGAACTATTTGAAATATGCACCAAACAACAACGTGCAAATAAATACATATTTTTTTTTGTAGATATAAGATGCATTATTTATTTAATTAATTTGTATTTTTTTAATATATTTTTTTTTAAATACTTTTCATGTTTAATATTTATTGTTGTATTGTTGATATATTGTTTTGCATTAATATTTTTTTTATATTATGTAGTATGAATAAAACTAGAATTACATTATTTATTTTTCCTACCACCATTTATGTTTATACCATAAAAGTTACGTCGAAATAATGCCCTAAAATGACGTCGAAACAACGTCTTAAAAAGACGTCGATACAACGTCTTACAGTGACGTCGAAACAACGTCTTATAATGACGTCTAAACAACGTCTTAAAATGACGTCTAAACGTCTTAAAATGACGTCTAAACAACGTCTTAAAATGACGTCGTACAGCTCCACGCTGAGACGTCTTGAGGACGTCTATGTGACGTAAATTAGGACGTCACAGTGACGTCGATTTTAGGTCATTTGTGTTACTTGGGGACTTAGAGTTGTATTTTCTAATAATATTCGGCGAATGCCAGCTGATGAGAGACCGGCAATGAAAGCATCTCTTATGTAATCTTTTTCGTTTTGATCAGCTGAAACTGCTTCGAATTGACAATCTTTAGAAAGTATTTTAAGTGCTTGTAGATACAAATCTACTGATTTGCCCGACTGTTGTTGCCGCGTTGCAAGTTTATGTCGTGCAAAGATTTCACTTTTCGGTTTAATAAAGATAGCGTCGAGTGCGGATATAGCAGATTTGAATGTTTTACATTCTGATATGTGAGAAAATATTTTAGACGATATATAGTTGATTAGTAACTTAAATTTAGTTTCTTCAGGAATGGATTCAGATGTAGTCTCCAAAAATTTAGTGAAGGTTCTTTTCCAACCGTTGTCACTGCCAGTTGATGGGTCTGCTTCAAAACGTTCTGGTTTCAAATACTTTTCCATACTGCGTTATTTTATGTTTAATAAATTGTAATAAATAATACGCCAGATTTAAAGGCTTTATTAAACATACATTTGACATATAAATAATAACACTGCACAATCAATTCTCAGGTAACTAGAATGAATATTATAACAGTTACGAAATAGAAATATTAATTTAGATAGTCTACTTTCGGCAGTAGAGATATGCTGTAGCCACGATCTGTTGCGGTCAATTTCGAGACCGAGAACTTTTACGGATTCGTTTGTGTCTTGTGATCGATGTTTATTGAAGATCTGCGTCTATGTTTTCTCGTCATTTAATAAGAGCATGTTGCTGGAGTTCCATTCTTTAGCTTGTTTTAATAAATCTTAAATTTTTTCTTGCATTTGCTCAGGATCAGTGTCCTTTACGAAGAATGTTGTCTCATCTGCTATATCATCGCAGGCAACAGAATGAGGAAGGTCATTTATATATGAGAAATAATAAAGGTCCTAGTACTGATCCTTGAGGTACACCATGTTCAGTTGGTATTGTGCTGGAGCAGCTTTTATTTAGGGCAACATACTGCTCACGGGTTCGTAAAAATGATGATATTAGTTCTAGCGGGGTACAACGTATTCCATAACGCTCAAGTTTATTAATTAGTACTTCGTGAGAGATACAGTCAAAAGCTTTTGTTTAATCGACAAGCATTAAAGCTGCTGTAGTATTATTCTTTATGGAGTTTATATGTTTGACATTATGTGCAATAGGGAGTAGATTGTTGATTTTCCTTCTCGGAATCCATATTGGTTTTCAGAGAGAATATCATGTTTATTGAAGAATGTAATTAGTCTAGTTTTTAATAATTTATCTATTATTTTTGAAAACTATGGTGCAATAGTAATTGGGCGATAATTTTTCACACACTCAGGATCCTCTTTTTTGTGTACTGGTATAATTTTTGATATTTTTAAGCAAGATGAGAATACACCTTGCATAAATACTTCGTTAATTAAATGTAGTTTTTGATTGTAGATTTAGAATTGCTGAGTGCGTTTATAGTAGTTAGCAATTCATCTCGATCTACTAGATTTAGGAAAAAAGAATTCGTACTGCACGTAATGTTGTTAAGGTCAAGTATATTTCTACAGCTTGTGGAGATTTTCTTGTGGATTTCGTTAGCGATGGTTGCGAAGAAGTTGTTAAATTCGGTTAGAGATATATTCGGTGTTTTTAATTCAATATTTTTCTTTGGTTTAATCATCGCCCAAGCTGTTTTGCTTAGGTTTTGAGAATGAAGTAGTTTTTCATTGTTGTTCATCTGGTATAGTTCCTGTAATTTGCTATTATAGATTTTTGATTGTATTTTAATCGCATTTTTAATATAATCTGAAGTATATAACTGTCCTATACTTTTTAAATATGTTAAATAATCTCTTTCTTTTTTTAGATCACTATTATTTAGGAAGTTTTTCTTATTATTGTTTTTACCTTCCGTCACCTTTAGGTAAGGAAGGTATTGTCTTTGGTCAAAAAATTCAATGATGAGTTTTTAGTGAATAAACATGTTTTAGGGTCCATATAATACGATTTTACCATTTTTACGATGATGTCTGTATGTATGTTTGTGTGTGTGTGTGTCTGTGTGTGTGTCTCTGTGTGTGTGTGTGTGACAAAAGTTCCGGATCCCATAACTTCAATACCACGATTCCAAAAATTATAATTTTTTCGTATTCCTCAAGTTTACATCCAGAAGAACAAGTGATTAGATTTTGGTTATAACTGGTAAATCGGAAGTAGCTTTATTTGAAGATTTAACGGTTAAATTTGATTTAATGACATTTAACGTTATTATAACTTAAAGAATATATTATTCTCTATACGATTTGATTACATTTTATACTTCATATTCAATAGATACAGAGTTAAAGAATTTTAAAAAAATTAAATTTTATAATTCAGCCAGCTATGCTAAACATGGAAACTACTAATATATTCATATAATTCAAATTGACAGATGTCAGTATCAATAAAAATAAATTAATGTGGCAGAGATGAGGATGTTGAAGTAGATATTGGGGAAGACACGGAAAGATACGGTAAGAAAATAACTCTAGTGTTACAAGTTTCTAGAAAGATACATGAGAGATATTGAAGATATAGAAGGTTGAAGAAACAGAGAAAGGCCAAAGATAAGATGGAAGGACTGTATTGCGGAAGACTTGAGAGAAAAGAAACTGAATGAGAACGACACGTAAAATAGAAATGAGTGGAAGAAGAAAATAAAAAATAGCGACCCCTAACGAATGGGGAAAGCTAAAGAAGAAGAAGAAGATGTTAGTGTCAAGTGCATTTTGCATGGTTTGTTTATGAAATAATTTTACTGGAAATTTAGAATCTTTTGTAAGAAAATTTATGTATGGAATTTATACATTACACACAGGATTGACGGAAGGTATTGTGCTGCCCACAACAG
This sequence comes from Harpalus rufipes, assembly GCA_951394225.1. Lineage (NCBI taxonomy): Eukaryota > Metazoa > Arthropoda > Insecta > Coleoptera > Carabidae > Harpalus > Harpalus rufipes. The sequence continues at coordinate 22,136,585 of OX596280.1, forward strand.
ATTTTAAGGTAAGAAAATAACTACTCTAGTGTTACAAGTTTCTAGAAAGATACAAGAAAGACGATTACATTGGTTTGAACATGTCATGAGGAGAAATGAAGAATTATATTTGAACAAGAATGAGTAGTTTAGTAATAGGAGGTTGAAGAAACAGAGGAAGACCAAAGATAAGATGGAAGGACTGTATTGCGGAAGACTTGAGAGAAAAAGAACTGAATGAGAACGACACGCAAAAATAGGGACCCCTAACGAATGGGAAAAGCTAAAGAGGAAGAAGATGTCAGTGTCAAGTGCAATTTGAATAGTTTGTTTATGAAATAATTTTACTGGAAATTTAGAATCTTTTGCAAGAAAAATTATGTATGGAATTTATACATTATACACAGGATTGACGAAAGGAATTGTGCTGGCCACAACAGATATTTTGTTTTTGCCCGGGAATGAGACAGTTCAATACAATAGGCAAATTTATTTAAAAATACTTGAAATTTATCATTAATATCTTTTAAAGCATACACAACTGTCCAGTCAGTGGATTACAAGTACTGCGTGAAAGTGGTGAAATTTATTCTAGTGGCCGTGTGCCTGAGTGTCTGGTCGCGAATCTGGGGACCCGGGTTCGATCCCGACCGACGCCAAAAATTACATCGCATTTTAATGGCACAAAATTGACCCCGTGGCGCACTCTCCACGCCAGCAATGAGTGCCCGTGAGATGACGCCTGGTAAGCGCCCGCACGGTACAAATATTCCATCATTACCGATATCTGTGTACGAAGCAGATTGGCACACCCAGCAATGGGTAATATGCCGTGATGAAATATTTATTTATTTTATTTATTTATATATTTAACTGGTTCATCGGCGCATGATTTGTTAATTTTGTGATTAAAGAATATGGCACGGTGATCTCCAACGCCAATAGGGTGTACTTTAGATTAAAAGTCTGAGGTTTCGATATTAGTGTAAACATTATCAATACATGAAGCGCTCGTACTGGTTACTCTTGTCGGTGATGTTACTGTTTTATATAAACCGTAACTAAAGAACACATTTATGATATTACAAGAATGTTTGCTTGGTTTGTTGAAGCCAACATTGTAATCTCCCGTTATAATTAATCTCATTTTATTATTAATTAAATTTAACATTTCATTTAATTTTTTTACAAAAATGTTCAGATCGCCGTAACCTGATCTGTAGAGGGCTGTAATTATTAAATTGTCTTCTTTGTTTTTAATTTCACAATCTTCAAAATGTTTTCTTCTGACAATTCTTTAATGTACGTTAATACAGAACAACTTATTTTGTTTTTTGAATAGATACACACTCCTCCATGTTGAAAATGAGTTCTAGCATAGCAAGAACGAAGATTGTAATTATTTATGTGGGCGTACTCAATTTCATTTGGCTTTAGCCAATGTTCTGCGAAACAGAGGAAATCAAAATCATGGTTATCTACTATAAAATTTTCGATTTCTAAAAATTTGTTTCTTATGCTCTGGACGTTCATGAAAAGTGTGCAAAATTGAGGGTGCATTATTATACTTCGTTGTTCTGTATCGTTTTGCGAAAAAACGAAAGCGCTTCATTAGTATACCCTTAGGCCAGAAGTTTTCATTGTTGACGATTTCAAGGCAGCTCATATCGATACCAACTTTATACGAGGACCTTCTAGCTTCTGGTTTACTTATTTTTTCCACAATTAAACTCTTGCTAGTAACATTACTCTGTAAAAATTGTTTGACATCATCTACTGTAACATCCGACGATACCCTACCAATATACAACCACGCCAGATTTGTACCCGCTTTTACGTTGTGCTGCAGACTTTATACAATAATCTTTCCCTCATTTCAGAAAAAAAACTTAATGACAATTTAATCCTTCTAAGAGACTTCAATGGGCACATCACTCAACTCAACCAAGAGCAAATCTTTTATTCTGCTGAAGTTCGAGAAGAAAGAATATCGCTTTATAATAACAAAAATGAACGCGGGCAAAAGCTGTTAGAAACTATGGAAAACTTTGGAATGTACATGCTAAATGAATGAACCACTGGTGATATTCCTGGAGCATTTATATTTATCAACCAACATGGTAAATCTATAATAGACATGATATGGGCAAATTTAAACTTAATTAAATATTTAACTAAACTATCCTTCATCCTATTATTAATACACTCACCTTTTAGTATAGGGAATTATTATAGGCGTAACAGCGTCCGTATTTTTGGAATCCCGGAGATACCCAGGAGAACACCGATCACCTAGTGCAACAGCTGTGCAAGGAGAAGCTTAAGATAATCCTCGATAACTCCAAGATCGATAGATCTCATTGTGTTGGCCGCTCTATTACCGGTAAACCACGTCCTATTCTAGTTAAATTTGCCAACTATCATGATAAATTTGACATTTTTTGTGCGAAATCTAAACTTAAATATACAAAGATTGTAATTAAAGAGGATCTTACACGCAAAAAACTTCAAATCGATTTATCGGCCTTGAAACTCTCGAAACACCAAGTGTGGGCGCGGGACGGTAATATATTTGCAAAGGTCAACGATAAAATAATAAAAATTAATAACATAAGTAATGTCGATTCTCTATCATATGTACCTGATTGGGCACTGCACCATCTTCTCTCTCTGTTACATCAAGTGCGGCTACAGGCAATACCTAGCCACTGAATTACACTTCACACATTTGTTTAGTGTGATCAATATTTTTTCTGTTTATTTGTTTTGTTATTAAAGTTTTAGCTAAATATCAGCTGATTGTTCTTTATTAAATGTTATACTATACAAAATAAATTATCTTAATGGTAACAGTAGATTTACATTTACATACTATTAATATTACTGATAGTGTTTACTTTACTATTGCCCATTTGAATATACAGTCCATTAATTCCTGTTTTAATAAATTTTCAGAATATTTAGATAAATATAAATTTGATGTATTTGCAGCAACAGAAACTTGGTTTTGTGTACATAATCCATCAAATCTATATAATATTACTGGATACAATTTAGTTACGAAGGACAGACTTGACAAGCGGGGTGGTGGGATTGCAATGTACATTGCTGACTCTATAAAATACGCTGTTCTGGATAGGTACCTACCAGCTTTGTTAATAACAATGAGGTTGAACATATGTGTATATCATTCATTGTTGAAAACATTAAAGTAGGTCTTTATGTTGTATACAGTCCCCACAATAGATATATAAACAGCTCTCTATTATGGATTCAATATTTCTTGAATATTTACCTCAAGTAGATCATTTTTTCTTAGTCGGTGATATAAATATTGATCTATTAACGAATGAATATAAAACATTATTCTTTAATACCTTAATTGCCACTCATAATATGCAACAGTTAATAGATACATTTACTCGCCCTGCGTCAAAAACTTTGTTAGACATTTTCGCAACATCCAACTCTAAAATAATCCGTGAATCCGGAATAATTGATTCAGAAAATATGTCTGATCATAGTTGTGTATTTGGGATTATAAATATTCCTAAAACACAACATATTTTACATATAGAGATATGAACAATATTGATATATCTGCACTTACCAATGATTGCAAAAATATTAGGTGAGACTATATACTATTGTTTCAAAATATTAATTATAAATTAAGTTTTCTTAATAATACAATTACAAAACTATTTAATAAACATGCTCCAATTAAAACCATAAAAACTAACAAAAAACATTCTCCTTGGATCACCACCCCAGTCATTCGAATTATGCAAAGAAAACGTGACACTGCTCTACGTAATTATAAAAAGCATAAAACTGAATCAAAATTATTTTTTTATAAACAGCTAAAAAACTTAACCAGATCTGCAAACAGAAGTGAAAAAGCAGCTTATATAACTCCAACAATAATAATTCGAAATCGCTGTGGGATTCTTTAAAAAAATTGGAGTTAACAACCATAGTACTAATTGTCTACCAGAAGAATTATGCGATCCAAATGGTAACTGTAATTATTTATCAAATAAATCATGTAACATAAGCACATTATGTCCAAACACTTTGTCGTATTTTCAAAATAACAAATACTATGGAAACGTAAATGAACCTTTTGAATTTACTTGTGTCACAGAACTCGAAGTTAAATCTTTATTATTTACTATTAAATCAAATGCGATTGGCTCCGATGGAATCTCACTAAAATGATAATACTAATGTTAGATCATGTACTACCATACATAACGCATATCATAATATGTACATCGTTGTTGGAAGGCATATTTCCTGAATGCTGGAAATCTGCAATAGTCAAACCGTTTCCAAAATGTAACATTCCTGAAAATTTTAATGACCTACGTCCAATAAGTATTTTGCCGGTATTCTCCAAAATATTGGAAAAAAAATGTTGCAAGGAAATAACAAGATATCTAAATGCTAACAATATATTGCCTACATGTCAGTCGGGATTCCGTGAGGGACATAGCACCAATATCGCACTTTTAAATATTGTCGATGATCTTTTGAAATATCTCGATTATTCAAAAACCTCTATTCTAATTCAAATTATCTTTTCAAAGGCTTTCAATGTGATAAATTTTAATATGCTTCTTGCAAAATTGGAATATAACGCACTTGATTGGTGTCGTAGCTATTTAACTGATCGTAATTTTTCTGTACACATTTCTAATAAATATGGGGAAATCACATCGTCTGGGTTGCAGTATCTGGGTTCTGATGTCCCTCAAGGATCAATATTAGGGCCATTATTCTTTTTGATTTTTATAGCTGACATGCCTAGTATGGTTGTTCACAGTTCGATGCACTCATATGCAGACGACACTCAAATTTTAACATCTTTCTCAAAGGAAAATGAACAATCTATAAAAGCTCTACCTAATGAAAATTTGAGTAATGTCTCTACCTGGGTGAAGGATAATTGTCTTAGGATAAATGCTGATAAGTCTACTATGCTCGTAGTGGGCAACTATAGTTCCAATACACCTATTCTATTTGACGGTATCCAATTGCAATGTACTGAGGTCATTAAGGGTTTAGGGATGTATATCGATAAAAACTTAAATTTCAGGCATCACTTAAGCAAAAAAACTCCTTGCAGCAAGATTTAAACTGAAACATTTATATAAATTTAAAAATACTTTATCCTCTGCTACCAAACTTAAACTGGTTCAATCTCTAATCTATCCGTAGTTTGATTATTGTGGTTGCGTATATGTCCCTAATTTGTTTAAAAGAGACAAACAGCGTATTACACTTTTCCAGAACTCCTGTCTCAGATTCATTGTAGGTGTGCGCAAATATGAATATGTGTCTAACTTTAGCTCTACATTGATGATCGAATTAAATATTTATACTTTTGCTTAATTCATAAAGTTATTAAATGTGATACTCCGTATTACTTGTCTTCTAAGCTAATGGGACAGCGTTCTTATTATACTTTACGCGGCTCATCGCTTCTTAATATTCCTTCCTTCAAAAAAAGTAAGTTTAAGGGCCTACTTTGTACAATAATATTAATATGGATTTGAAAAAGCTTTCTCTAAGTGCTTTCAAGATAAAATTAAAAACCATTTTCTTGTTTAAATTTGTAATCTGAAGATATATTAGTAGTAGTATTTTTTGTATTTTATATTCTATGCTTGTGTACTAGTGTCTATTAGTTATTTATCTTTTGTTATTGTTAACTTGGGTTAGGTGGAAGATCAGCGTTGTAGCTGAACCTCGCCCTTAATGGTGTATTTTTTTATAACCATTAATAAAGATTATTATTATTAAATTTTATACTTAATGTTTTTTTGCAATACAATTTAACCGAAATATAAGCGATTCATTACATATTTACTTTAATAACAACGACATGAATGAATTAAATGATAATATAATAATCGCTCTCAATAATTCAGCTAGTAAATCTAATATGCTTTTAGTATCTAAAAACAACAATGCGAGTAAAGTATCTAAATATAACAAACCCTGGCACAATAACGATTGCCGGAATCTTACCTTAAAAATCATCGTGACACAGACTTAATGCCATTTCTCAAAGCAAAAAGAAAAACATATCTAAAAGTAATTACATTTCATAAACAAAAATATTACAAAGAAATCACAGAATCTCTAGAAAGTAAATAATTCAAAATTATTCTTGTCTTCAATTAAAAAATTTAAAACAAAAAATTTCGCTGAAAATGAGATTAGGATAGAAGAATGGGAATCATTTTTTAAAAAATAATTTTCAGGCAATACTCGAGAAACTCCCACCTATCTTGACTGCTTAAATCCTCATCTTGATTATTCAGTATTACTAAATAAATTGGAAATCAGCATTAGTAACACAAAAAATAACAAAGCTACAGGCGCAGATGGAATATACTATGAATTTTATAAAATCTTACTCCCTCCTTGGAATTTAGTATTCGATAGAAAATGTATGCCTAACTCATGGTTCATTATAAATCAAAAAGGACGATCAAAAATGCTGCACAAACTACAGGCCCAATTTAACACAATAGCTAAACTAGTCACGCAAATACTATACAATCGCTTGAAAGAATGGAATGAGGAAAACAACAGATAATATATTCTGCTGTACATTAATAATATACATATGAGATTGAAAAAAGTAAAATGTATGCAATTGTTATTGATTTTCATAAAGCGTTTGATAATCTAAATCATAATATCTTATGGGAAAAACTCTACTCGTTAGATGTATCAGCTAAATATAAAAGAATTTTATATAATCTTTACAATAATGCAAGCATGCAAATCAAAATTCAAGGAAAGACTTCGAGAACATAAATATTGCACATGCATGGAGTACTCCATGGAGAAATATTGTCACCATTATTGTTCAGTTTTTACGTAAGTGATTTAGAATCTTTCTTCCGCGAAGAAGGGGTAAGAGGTATTAGTATTGTTGCACACAATAGCTTAATTGTATTAGGCTGTAAAGACGATTTAAATACAATAACGTAATTATTGAGCAGAAAAATAAATTCAATTATTTAGGCACTCTGATTGCCTCCGCAAAATTCAATCTCATGGTAGTAGAAAATAAGCGTAAAGCAATAATAGCAATACAAATACCAAAAAATATATAAGTAAAAGCTAAATCGACAGGCTGGTCAGAAAAATTGAAACTTTTAATCTCTATAATAAACGCTTTGGCACTTTATGCCAGTGAAATATGGGACCCTAAACAATGTGATATTTTGGAAAGGTGCCAGTTATCCTACCTTAAAAATATCCTCCAGTACCCAAAAATTACCCATAACTCCATTAAAAGATTAGAAACAGGAGTATCACCAGTGGCGGTAATAATTTATAAAAAAAGTTTTAAACATTTGGATTTTATTTTTAAATATGAAGAAGAAACTTCCAAAGGTACTCTACTCGGTTCTCTATAGCCGTTTTATTCAACAAACTGATGAATATACCGAACTCAGCAGAATGCTTTTGGACATCACAAATAAAATATTTGTTGCAAAATTTAAATATCCCAAGTATTTGGGAAAATCAACAAATAATTCAAACCCAAATAAAAGAAATTATAGACATTTTTCGAAATAAATTGAAAACTTCAGATATAGAAAATTTAAATAATTTAATTTATGATAATCAACATAAATATTTAGAATTACATTAACCTTTTTCAAATTATTTATCTTTCAATATATCTATTTTCAAATAGCGCGTCATTGCCAAGGTTAGAGTCGCTGGGTAGACAGGATTGAGGATTATCATTAAAAACATAAAATACGAACCAGATGCTACAAATACATGTAGCATATGCAACAAAAATGAAATTGAAAACTTATACCACTTCTTTATAACATGTCCAATTTACATTGTAATAAGAAATTCATATCAGAAGACATATATCACTCATATCAATACTGAATTGGGTATCTATAAAATGTTTATGAACTCACTGTAGCTAAAGTTATTAACTAATTTAATTCATTTCACAATCAATGCTTTCAAATCCAGATATTTCTACTTTAATGATGAATAATAATCTTTGTCGGTATTTTTGTAAAATCAATATATACAGTGTGGGATTAAAGTATGGAATAATAATAAAAAAAAAAACGAACTCAACCGATTTGTTTTAAAAACGCTGAAACTCGTCGGTTTTAATTTTTAAAGTTACACAATAATATGTGCGATTAACCTTCCGACTTTCATTTGTTTTTTTTTTGTTTGACGTCATCACAAAAAAATGGCAAAATAGATTTTTACTAGTGGAATCCGATAGCGATTTTTCTTCCCTTTATGATCAATGATCATACAAATAAATCTAAAAATTGCATAACAAAAATTCTCAGAAAAATCGAGCTGAACATTTAATAATAATGAATAATCAAGATACCATGATAAAAAAATTACATGGAGCGAACAGTTTCATACAAGCATTCTGTCAGTCTTTAATGATTTTGACATAATTATTGTAGTTTATTGTAGGATTCTAATAATATTCTACTAAATAATCATGGCTAATTTAACAGTAACGCAACGTATAGAAATTTGAATTTATCTTGGTTGTGGGAACCTCACAAGATCCCAGCAAGAAGTGTGTGATATAATTAATGCTAAATATCCGAATCGTCCTATTTCACAATCGACAGTTAGCAAAATCACAAACAAATTTATGGAGATGGAAGATGTTAAGAATAATATAAATTCAGTCGTCCAGAATTTTGTTTGCTTTATTTTAATTTTTTAGTAAAAAAATAATTATTGTAGTATATTGTAGAATTCTAATAATATTCTACTAAATAATCATTGTTAACTTAACAGTAACGCAACGTACAGAAATTTTAATTTATCTTGGTTGTGGGAACCTCACAATATCCCAGCAAGAAGTGTGTGATAAAAATGTTGCAAGTTATTTGCTGAATATGTTTTCAAGTATCACTAAAATCAATAGAATATTAATATGTCATAAGGTTTATTAATAATTTCAATTTACCAAACCGCCAAGAGTTTTTGATGTATTATCTCCAGATAAATTAGATTTCGTTAATAATTCATTGATTCGAATTGTGCAAAACGAGTACTTTCCTAAAGAATATGATTGTTTAATAGAGGGGTGTAGGATCACGATATCCAAGAGAGCAACAGTCGTGATCATATAAAAATATTGATTGATATTGTTTTTAGAAAGTAATAATTGTAATGTCAAAATATAATTAATATATTTGAATAAACTGATTAATATAAAATATTGAAGATTAGTATTTAATATATAACAATAACAAAACTTATCAATTTCATTCAATAATCCTTCAACTTTGCAATTTGGAAATCAAATGGCCAAAATAGAATCAAACGTTTAATATTTTCATGAAAGTTTTTTGGCAAAGCAAAAATTGAAGACGAGGAAACAAATATTGCAATCTTCTTAAATTTTATGGGCGGCGAAAGAATAGATGTGTATAATAATATAGATTTTAATAAAAAAAAAAAATAACGTTGGAAAATAAATGTTTTGAAATTTGACATTTACTGCAAACCACAAAAAAATGAATCGGTTGAAACATTTAAATTCACTAAAATTATATAGAAAGAACAAGCCTTTAATAACTTTGTTACAGATTTAAAGAAACGAGCTAGTTTATGCGACTTCAAATGTGAAAAATGTGGCTATACTTATGAAAATAGAATGCTGAAAAACAGAATTCTAGTCGGAGCCTCTGAGCCTGCGGCATGAGAGCAAATGCTTCCATCGTCTTTAACTATAGAAAAAGCAATTGATATTTGTATTTCAATGGAAACTAGTAAACATTATTCAAAAATCATCATTCAAAATAGTCAGAAAGTGATGATATTAATTTGATAATATCCGCCAAAAATGACCAATACAGTCTTAAAATAATTATATATAAATTCCATACATAAATTTTCTTGCAAAAGATTCTAAATTTCCAGTAAAATTATTTCATAAACAAATTATGCAAATTGCACTTGACACTGACATCTTCTTTTTCTTCTTCTTTGGCTATCCCTATTCGTTACGGGCCGCTATTTTTTATTTTATTCTTCCACTCATTTCTGTTTTGCGTGTCGTTCTCATTCAGTTCCTTTTCTCTCAAGTCCTCCGCAATACAGTCCTTCCATCTTATCTTTGGTCTTCCTCTGTTTCTTCAATCTACTATTACTAAGCTAAACATTCTTCTTCCAATATATTCTTCATCTCTCCTCATGACATGTTCAAACCAATGTAATCGTCTCGTTTGTATATTTCTAGAAATTTGTAACACTAGAGTTATTTCCTTACCGTATCTTTCCGTGTCTTCTCCAATATCTAATTCAACCTCCTCAACTTTGCCATATTCATTTACTTTTTATTGATACTGACATCTGTCAATTTGAATTATCTGATATATTAGTAATTTTAATGGTAAGCATAGCTGGCTGATTTATGAAATTTAATATCTTTATAATTCTTTAACTCTTAGAAGTAAACTTGAGGAATAAGAAAAATTATAATTTTTGGAACACACACACACACACACGCACGCACGCACGCACACACACACACGCACACACACATACGCACACGCACACACACATCATCGTAAAAATGGTAAAATCGTATTATAGGGACCCTAACATATGCTTATTCACTAAAAACTTATTATTGATTTTTTGACCAAAGACAATACCTTCCTTACCTGAAGGTGACGGAAGGCAAAAATACAAATTTTAGAAAAAGCGGTAATTCCAGTGAAATGTATGATTTAATTTAATGTAATATTATTTTCATTGTTATAAACAATAGTCAGAGGATGCGATTTTGCATATTTAGTATCTTAATATGATAATACAGTAACCATATACTTCCTACCACCAATATAGGACAGAAAAAAAATCTAGAGAAATGTATATTTTCTTAATGAAGTATTATTTTCATTGTGATAAACAATAATCAGAGGATGAAAGTTTGCATGTAGTATCTCTACATATTACTTATTTAAGTACATTAATCATATACTTCCTACGACTAGTATAGGAAATAGAAAAAAATCTAGAGAAATGTATATTTTATTTTAATGAAGTATTATTTTCATTGTTATAAACAATAGTCAGAGGATGAAATTTTGCATATACATAGTATCTCTACATATTACTTATTGAAATAAAGTAATCATATTCCGTGAGTATTTTTTAACATGAAACATGAGATTTGTCATATACATGGTTACGATTTGATTGACAGCAATGTATTTGCCTGTCTCATTTAAAATGAAACATAGGGGACAATTTTGACATTTGTCTACACTGTCAGTGTCAACAAAAATTCCAATTTGAAATACAATGGTTTATATACTGTGGAAGAGAAGGTGCAGATTATTATGAGGTATTATTCGAATTTTACTCCAAGTTTATTGTTATTTTGTAATTTCTTACAATGTTTAAATATAATACTTCTGTCAAATTCATCCCCTATGTTTCATTTTAAATGAGATAGGCAAATACATTGCTGTCAATCAAATGTCAAGTCCTAACCATGGATATGACAAATCCCTTGTTTTATGTTAAAAAATACTCACGGTACCTACTTCCTACCACCAGTATAAGACATAGAAAAAAATCTAGAGAAATGTATGTTTTATGGAAATTAAGTATAATTTGCATTGTTGTAAACAATAGTCAGAGGATGAAATTTTGCATATAAAGGTGTACCAACTAGAGCGCCGGATTTAATTTTAAAGAAAAACACATTTATTTTTGAATTAAACAATCATTTTTATTTCTGTAATGTATTCGGGATGTTTTAGTATTAAACCTTTTACGTTTTATATATATATATATATATATATATATATATATATATATATATATATATATATATATATTGTATTTATTTAGTTAACAATATACATTTATCTTATACATTGTGTTGCCAACCTCGGGTCTGTCAGTGCTGACAGCCTCTCTGTACATATTATATCATTGTATTCAAAGATGGAGTGCATCTATGACATGCCCTTTTTATAAAAACAAAAAGGTACTTATTGCACTCATTCAATGAAATTACAAATCTAGTTTTTCAGGTTTCCTAATTGGTCTTGTCCTTATCCATCTTTTAGGCGTTGTTGCGCCTGTAGGTCCAACAACTGGCGCGGGCGTTTTGGAGGTGTTTGACGAGACTGGATTCGTAATGCTGGACTCTGCTTCCAACATCTTTTCTGCTTCTCTGTTTTTCTCTGGTGTTTTGATTCTCTCCGGTGTTTTTATTTTTTCTACTTGTTCATTATCAGTTGGTACTGGACGTATATGAGTTCTGTTTCTTCTATAATGGTTCCCATTTTTGTCTCCACTACGTACGAATCAAAGTCTTCTATTTTCTTTACTCTTCCTTGTTTCCATTCACGAATTCCTTCTTGAATTAAAACAGGTTGGTTTTCTTTAAGAGGTTTCAGGATATGTGCGTTATAATCGTAATATTTCTTGTGAATCTCTTGATTCTTTAGTAATGTTCGTCTTGTTTCTTCAATTTCAAATTTAGGTCTAGATAATTGTCTTGATACAGGAAGTAAGGTTCTTAATTTCCTGCCCATAAGTATCTCACATGGGGCTGGAATGTTATTTTTGGGTGTTGTATTGTACTCTAGTATAGCCAAAAGTGGATCTAAATTGGCTTCCCCTGCTTTGGTTAACAGACCTTTCACTGTTTGGATATGCCTCTCCATCATACCATTTGATTTCGGGTAAGATGGGGTACTAGTTCTAAGTTCAATGTCGTACTTTTCAGCGAATTCGTGAAATTCCTTTGAATTAAAAGGTGGTCCATTGTCGGAATAAATCATTAACGGTAAGCCATGAGTTGTGAATATGTTTTTCAAGCATGATATTACCGTCAGTGCTACTTTATTTAGTAATTTATTCACTATAGCGAATTTTGATAGGTAATCCACTACTACTAAAAAGTCTTGGCCATGGAATGATTTAAAATCAATTCCTATTTTGTCCCAGGGTAATTCAGGAACATCATGTGGCCTTAGTGGTGTTTTTGTATTTGTTCTGGCGTATGCTTGACAGATTTTACAGTTCATTACCAAGTCTTCAATATCTTTGGTTATTTTCGGCCAGTAAACGGCATCTCTAGCTTTTGCCTTGCACGAGTTTATCCCTTGGTGAGCGGAATGAATATTCAGTATGTCTTGGCGTAAACTTCCTGGTATAATTATTCTAGTGCCAACAAACAATAAATCTTCTCTAGGATAGATGGAGTTTCTGATATTCCAATAAGCTTTTAGTTCAGGTTTTACAGATTTTATGTGTTTTGGCCAACCTTTTTCACAATATTCCTTTAGTTGACTAAGGGTTTTATCTTCTTGCGTTTCTTTCTTTAGTCTGTTTAGCTTATTTTCTGAAGTACTTAGAATAAAATGTACAACAGCATTTTCTCCATCTAAATAGCTAGTATCAATTTTCTCCTTTTGTGGATCTAACAACGGCTTAAACAGTCAGCTGCTAATATTTCTTTTCCTGGAACATACTTCAAATTAACACGATATCTCATTAGCCTCAATACCTCTGTAATCGGGGTGTAAGTTCTTCAATTTGCTTCCGAACTATAGCTAATAATGGTCGATGATCGGTTTCCACTTCTACCTCTTGCCCATGTACATAGTAATGAAAGTGTTCGCATCCATGTACTATAGCAAGAAGTTCCTTCTCGATTTGATTGTATCTCTGTTGCGTGGGGTTTAACGAGACAGATGAAAAGGCAATTGGATGTCCCTCTTGAAGCAAGACAGCGCCTAAACCATGTTGGCTTGCATCTACCGAGATTGTAGTTTTCTTTTTTGGTTTGAAATATGATAGTACCGGTGCTGTACTAATCAGATTTTTCAATATTTCAAAACTTTCTTGTTCTGGCCCATTATCATCCCATATCCATTCCGTGTTTTTGCTTAACAATTTTCTTAAATGGCTTGTTTTTTCTGACAGGTTGGGAATGAATTTTCCAAGATAGGTAATTAATCCTAAGAATCTATGGATCTCTGTTTTATTTTGTGGGGTTTTTAAATTCTCAATAGCTTTAACTTTTGTTTGGTCAATCGATATACCATCTTTTGATATATTATGACCTAAGTAGGTTATTTTATCTACTGCTAGCTGAATTTTTGACTTACTTAGCTTTAAGTTCTGTTTTCGGGCTCGTTGTAGAACTGATTTTAATCTCTCATCGTGCTCTTCCTTGTTTGATCCATATATCAATATATCATCCATGTAAGTGAGGACGCCTGGCAATCCATCGACGACTTTATTTATTGCTTTCTGGAATATCTCCGGAGCTGAGCTGATACCATACGGCATTCTTGTAAATCTAAACCGTCCGAATGGTGTGGCAATCGTGCATAATTTAGAGCTGTCTTCCGTTAGAGGCACTTGTAGAAAGGCTGTGGATGCATCTAAAACTGAAAAGACAGATGAACCACTTAGCTCCGCGAAGATTGTTTCCGTCGTTGGTAACTGGTAGTGTTTGCGTTTGATATATTCATTTAAAGACCGCGGGTCCATGCATATTCGGATGTCTTTATTTGGTTTTGACACTATGACTATCGGATGTACCCACTCGGTTGGTTCGTTTACCGGAACTAAAAGTCCTTGATCGACCATTTCATTCAGTTTATTTTTAACGGAATCTTTTAACGCCAGTGGTATTTTCCGTGCCGCATTAACTTTAGGAACCGCATTTGATTTTAGCTTAATTGAGTATTCAGTTTTTAATTTACCGACACCCGTAATTACATCCTCGTATTCTTTTATTATACTGTTTGTGCCTGTATTACTAACATTTTTATGATTGTTTATATTTATATTATCAGTTCGTTTAATTAATTGTAGACTCTCACACGCTTCTAGTCCTAGTATATTTTGAGCATTCGGGCTATTTATTATATAAAATTCTAAAGTTTCCGTATTACTTTTATGTGTGCACTGCAATTTAGTCACTCCATTTACATTAATCTTATGTCCGGAGTACGAAATTAGTTGCTTACACGTATTACTAAGTTTACAATTTAACCGTTTGTATTCTTTTACATTTATTATATTTACTTCCGCTCCCGAATCTAGTTTAAATGTAACATTTTTACAATTCACTTTTAATGTTTCTGTCCATTCTATACTGTCGACATTATTCTGTTGTTTTACAGACCATATTAATTTATTGTCACCTTCCTCAGTTGTTTCTGTTTCTGTGGCCCAATCTTCATCATCAACTGCATGTATATACATGTTTGCTCCTGCAATACTTTGAAAAGTGGTTTTTCTTTTTACACTTGTGGCAAACTTTACCATATGCTGGGCATTCCCCATAATTATGTTTTGTTCCGCATTTAGAACATGCTATGGTTTGTTTATTTTTCTTAAAAGGTTTCTCCTTGTAATATTTTTTCGAGTTAATAGCGTCTGCAGATACTGTTGCTGCTTTTTCTATTTCTTTCTGTTGTATTCTACTAGATTCAGCTACACGACAGTATGACATTGCTTTGTCTAGTTTCAGATTCGGTTCTCTAAGCAACCTTATCCCTAATACTATCCTGTCACGTATTAGCTTATCCTTTTCTTTGAATTCACAATTCGCTGCCAGTCTCTTTAAATCTGTGACAAACTGGTCAAACGTTTCAGTTTGTGTCTGGGTCCACTAAAATATAACATTCTATATATATATATATATTTAATTACAGGGTGATTGGTGAGGAAACGGCCATACTCGAGGAACGTGTTCAGGAGATCAAAATAAACAAAAAAAGTCATATAAACATCTGTCCGATTCTTAACCGTTACTGAGATATTAATTATTAATAGTAAGCGATTAACCGCGGAAAATAATAGTTCACATTTGTTTTTTGTGGGTGTCACGTTAGTAGTGGGGGAAGGCCGTTTCTATACCATCAGCCGCAGCAAAATGAATTGAGCGTGCATGTGTTTTTCTGTGGGGGTTTTATAGGTGGAATATTGTATGAGACGCCACTGAATGTTGTTGTCCATAGACGTAGGAATTATTTTTGTAACTATATATACATTTTGTTGTGAATATTGCAAGAGACGACGCTGGAAACTGGTTGTGGGATACAAGGTGAGGTGATTGTTTGAGGCGTGCAAGAGACGATGCTGGAAACTGGTTGAGAAATTGGCGTAATTGGAAGTTTATATCATTTTAAGTTCAGATTTTATAAGGTAAAGGTGTTTAACCCAACAATGAAACAAGTAACATGAGTTAGAGAAGTCGGCAAAGAAACCACAAATTCCCACAGTAGACAAAATTTTCCCAGGCTGAACCGTCCCCATAACCGAGGCGTAGGAGCAGTGCCAGAGATGGAACTGGAAACTGGTTGAAAAATAATAAAAATTGTCGTAATTCGAAGTTTATTTGTATAATATCATGATAAATACAAGTTTATAACGTGTTTGACCCAACAATAAAAACAAGTAACAAATACATATGAGTAATATGTTAAATACAAGTTCAGATTTTATAAGGTAAAGGTGTTTGACCCAGCAATGAAAGAAGTGTTATACATTATTTTCTTATTTATGATTATTTAAGACAATACACATATTAACATTTATACAATTTGTGAGTACAAATTAATTTAAAATACAATCTAGTTAAATATTGTAGAATGTCCCCATGCTAATGTGTCTGTGGAATTATCAATTAAACACCTTTTGTCATCATTTGCAGATAAAGCATGTTTGTTTTGAATTTGAGTATAAATTACATGATTTTTTGACCTGAATAAATTTTGTTGTACACAAAATGATTTATTTGACATTAACGTTTCTCTATAATCTTCATGACTGATTTGACCCTTCACTGCACATTCTTTAATTCCTTTAGCTCTTTTTATTTCTGTTTCCTCTGTTAATATAGAATACATTTTTGATCTCAGACCGACAAATTCTAAAATAATTTTACCCTCCATTTCATCTTTAAATTTTCCTAATACTGCTTTATTTTGCAAAGGAATACAATATGGATTATTCGGTTTAAAGTTTGAAGTATCAAACTGACTTAAATTTTGTTTCATTTCTTCATAAATGTCATCAATTGAAAATTCATAGATGAACGAATCTGTATCTGTATATAGTAACTTTACTCTATCTTCATATTTTGGTTTTATGAATGAATAGTGAAAATCATACATATGATATTTTGACAGTTCTAAAATACAGAATCCCAAGTAAATAGGTTTGTTGTATAAAATTTTCAATTTATTCATTTGAATAGCAACAAAATTTTCATCGAAAATAGATAGACTGTGGAAGTGTGGTTTTGATATATAATATTCCGCGCCTCGTTTTAAACCGATATTTTCCCAATGCGTAATTAATTTTACGTCAACACGATTGTCAATATTTTCCATGGTTTTTCCATATGCTGCGTTATTTTTCAGTTTGAAGTAGTCTTTTTCAAAAGCACTAGTTGCTCTAATTCTCATATTTGTATTAAGATCAATATAAATTTTCATCCAGTTCGACTGATTAAAACTTAGAACTCTATGAATTTTAGTTAACTCTAAACCATATTGCATTGCTTGTTGTAAATTTCTGTAATGTATTATATATCTGGATTTATTGTTTAAATTTGTAATTAATTTTTTATGTTTCGAATTTGGAGGATAAATAGTTTCAACGCAAAAGGGTAAGTCATTATGGTTCTCATGTAAACTATCACAATATTTCAGATCAACTTCAAAAATGTATCCAACATCTGAATTTTCAGGAATATTTGAAATATTTAAATTGTTTATTTTTTCATCTGTTAACCAATTAAAATTATTTGTCGGTAAATACATAGACATCGCAAACCCATACAAATTGTTAGCATCCCAGTAAACTACATATTTTGAAGGTAAAGATGCATCATATAAATTCGATGACATATATTTATTATTGGCTTTTGAGAATCGATTTGAACACTGTGAAATGCCTCCCCGGATTCCTTTTTTGATAAAATTTAACATGTCAATATCTGTTAATAATTCCAGTTTGACTTTTGTTGTCTTTAGAAGCGCATCCCAACTAAGACCAGGCGCTGTAAAATAGTGGCATGGGTCTAGGTCATATATACTCAAACATAAATTTCGAAAATTTTCAAAAACATCCGCTAAAAGCAAGACATCTGTTTTCAAATATATATCGGAGTAATCACTCAATGTTTGACAATTAAATTCATTCCACACTTCTAGAGCATGTTTGTAATCAGTATCGCTTATAAAATTATTATTAAGTATGTCATTAAAATATTCTTTATCTGGTAAATTAGTTATTGATAATTTCTCAAGTGAATCTACATACATGTAGGGAAAGATGCCTTTTCTAGTTACAAGATTGAATTGTCGTGAATTTGGAAAGTATTTGAAAGTATTTATGAGTTGTTCTGGTTTCAGATTCTGCACTAAATTGCTTAAAGATTTACTCATGAATCTATAAGAGTCTAAAAATCTCAGTTTTATATAAACATTTTTATTATTAATTCTGTCCACTAACAGATGTTTAGTAAATGAAATATACTTTTCTTTATTTTTTGGTATGACATCTATTTTTCCATCGTCAAACGCCAAATGTCGTATGAATAAGTGACAGTCATAATTTGTAAGATTATGAAAAAAAATTGGTACAAACTTTAGGATTTTAAAATTTAAATTACATGAGTTATGAGCAGCACCACGAAATTTTCCAGTAAGGTGGCAATGGTCCTTTACTTTATCAAAAATTTCTACCTTTTGTTCACAGATATGACAAACAACTGTTGAATTGAAACAGTCCAACTCATTATCTGTTAGAGGTATCATAGGCATTGTAATTTTCAAAATACGATCGTAAATATCTCTAATATCATTTGAAATATACTCAACGAATTTATGTGAAGCGTCTTTACCGGAATATATTCTGAATTTGTTTAGTTCATTGTTATATGAACATTTTATGAAGTACGCAAAACTGTATGGTTTATGTACATGTGTCTTATTTGTGAATGAATGATCCATTGCAGGTAAACAATACGAGAAAGGAATTTGTAAAGATTCAAAATCAGCATAGACAATAAAGGGTACTTTTAATTTCCGTTCAAAATGAGTGAACTCTAAAATATTTTCATTTTCATTCGGTAAGAAAGTGACTACATAATTACAATCATTATTTTGATGATTAACAAGATTATCTTCAGTAGTAAAATGAATTAAACAACTATCACATATCCATTTTTTATGTGATTTCTTATTAATTTGTTTACTAACCAAACGTGATAAATTTTTAATCCAAACATAATGATTTTTATCTTCATCCTCCAGATATAATAAATTAACATGATTCTGCTTTCTATTTTTTGTATAGTGCAGCGGACCTACAACTATATAATTTCTGTTTTCATAGTCAAATTCAATCCCAAATACATTTACGGATACATTGTTTATTTCCTCAAAATAATGAATGTCTTCAATACGTACTGGGAAATTTAAATGTGTAAAATTTAATTTGTTTTCGTGTGGTATATATTTTATGACCCTATCCGCATGATCGGGTGAAGGATAAAGCGCAGACAGTATAGCCCATTTGAAACATTTCTCGTCACCGTTTTGTACATTAACACAAGCTTTCTTCTTTTCTATTTCCGATGGTAGTGGGATGTATGAGGATGCCGAAAATGGACTATATTTGTTTACATTTATTTCCAAATGTTCCACATGTACCAAACTCCAACCAGAATCCTTTTCCTGTAAGCATATATTCATAGAGACACTTTTAAAACAATTTAAAGATAATACCTGAAATTCTTCGGTGTCTGCGATGATTCGTGATGAGTAGTTGTCATAAATTTCTGATATATCCGTAGACTGTGTAATTCCTTGAAATTTTGTGTTGAACGATTTAATTTCATTTATGTCTCCCTTCGTTGGTAAAATATATAGACAAAATAATGCCATATTCACCTTGATTGAGTTATGAATACTAAGTTGATTTGTAATTATTTTACATGTTTGATTTTTAATTTGTTTTAAGAATGTTACAATATCTGATTTAATATTTTCGTTACTAATTTTAAAAGATATTATTCTGTTTTTGAAAGCTGTCTTAATTATTGAAATATTAGGTCCACAATTAGTACAAGCTTTTAACTTGTGTTTGTTTGTTTTTAAATGAGAATTGAAAAGAGACTTGATTACATTAATTTCACATGAATCACAATATATGTAATCATGAGACAATTTTCTTCGTTTAGGTGAATGAGGAGACAGCTGGTTGGCACTTTTCTGCATAGTGTTGTTAACCTTTATATTATGGAGATTAAACAAATGTCTTTTAAATGAGAATGAACTATACTGCTTTCCGCAATACTCACAAAGTAAATTTGAATTTTTGTTACATTTATATTTAATATGTCTTTGTAAACTATTTTTTAATTTATACTTTGTACCACAGACTTTGCATAAGAACATAATTACTTATAACCTTATTTTATATTGTTTGTTAATTATATTTCTTAATGATTTGTTTTCTAAATAACGTTTGAGGTTTTTTCTTGAATTATTTCTACCTCTTCGACTAAAAAGTACTGAACATTTTAAACATTTCCTTGAGTAATTAACAAATATATTAATTCTTTTCTCACAAATTATACAGTATTCAAAATCGTTCTGGATGTAACTTTGCATATGTTCTTCATGAGATGGTACAAATTTTAAATTCCAAAAATCAGTTTTCATAGCACAGTCTGAGCAATATATTTCACCTGATTTATTTCGGTTTTTATAATGTGTCACATACTGAACACAAAAAAAATATGTGTTTCTGATAAATAATCAACTAATCTAACTATAGAGCTTTTAAAAAAATTAGATACTTTCATATTTTACAGAATTTTATACATCCTCTTGCTCCATACTAAAATATAATTATTAAATTAGAAAAAAGTTATATAATTATTAATGTTCACTCACCTATCAAATCGAAATTTTACGAAACTATCTTCTGGTGTAGTTATATTTGTTATATATTTCCCTCCCAACTCTATCATTTGTTGATCTGTTATATTTTGGAATCTCTGGGGTAGAAATATAGTAAACTCTTCAAGTTCTAAAATAACTCTTGGACCGTATTTTGTTTTAATTACTTTCGCACTTTTTATTAAATATTTTTCATTCACTGTCAAATCAGAAATTTTTTTATACTCGAAGCCAACAGCGAGTTTATTTAACTGGTTAAGCGCCATTTTTTATATAGAACAGAGATCTTTGAATTTATTCATTTATATAACACAGGTTTAACCCCCTCCTCCAACATACTATTTTAACAATATATCCTTTATAACCAGAATATTGTCTTAAAAATATTTATACATAATTTATGTTGATATTCAAACACATTTCCATAATAAAATCCTATACTAACAATTTTTTATCTTTTTACATAATACAATTAGCTTACAAATGTAACTGACCACACACAAACTGGTTTCTTTAAAAACATTTTGAAACGTTTATGATATGGTGTTTAACATAATATAAAGGTAAAAAATTATTAAGATTAAGCGAAATGAAATAAAACTTTTGTTTAGTACAACAGGTTTAAAAATGTAAACATAACATACGTATTTGGAGGTAGCGACCTTTGGTTATGAATGTAACTGACCAGACACAATGTCCAAACTGGTTTCTTTAAAAATATATTTGAAACGATTATGGTATATAACGATAATAAAAATGCGTTTCGTTTCAGTTATATGTAAATAGCACAAAATAAATTTATATGATTGACATAATATAAAGATGAAAATTATTAAGATAAGTGAAACGAAATAAACTTTTGATCAGTATAACAGTTTTAAAAATGTAAACTACACATCGGATGTTTTTGGAAGTAACGACCTTTCTTATGGTGCTGCTTACAAATAACAAGCAAACCCAGAATGGGGGGTGAATAAATTTTACTTATAAATATTGCAAGTTTTAATAAAAGAGCTCAGTGCTACACTATAGCAATGCCTATTGTAAATGGTGTTAATCAAAATAACATTTTAAAAGGAAAAACACTTTTGAACAGCCTAAAATCAAATACAGTTGTATGCATTTATAATCACTACGTGGAAATTGAAAGTTTAAATATTAACAGAATTCCTATTACAAGAAATTTTAATCAAAATCGATATTTAAATTACAAAATTATTTGTAAGGATTGCTTTGACGAAAGTTCTCGAAGTTCTTATTATTTGAATTTATTAGATATAAGGATCGATTTTTCTAACATTAGTATATATCTTTCGGAACAACACAATATAAAACTATTTGATTTAAACGAAGCATATGGGCATAGACGGTGTTTCAAGTGTGGAGACTATATTATAAATATTATTACTAAAAATGAATGTGGTAAATGTAGGGAAATATTAAACCAAGTAAATTGAAATTAATATTTTTCCTTGAAAATGAATGTAAGTACTATAATTTCTTAAAATTTGGAATATTAAACATACAAATTATTTTTTAGATTATACAATGCGAAGAAAATATTTGCCCTGTATGTGGTATTCTCAGTCTAATGATTGAAAGAATACTAAATTTTAAACATGAGTAAGGATAATAACAAATTTTGAATGAATAAAATTAATTGAAAATCTAATTTTTTAGGGGGGCAATATCCTAAGGACAGGTAAAACGTTTTCTATCTGAAATAATTACTTTCTAACTATTTTTTTAAAATTAGTAGATCGTTGAAAAGGAAAAAAATAAGGAAACGGGATATGAGGAAACAAGTAAAAGAATAAAACAAAATTAATATTATTTTACTTTTATTATATTAATTGGACCTAATTAAGAAAATATATTCTTATTAATAAATGTTTTAACCAAATGTTCATTATTTTTACAAATATAACAATGCTTAATTAATGGAGCTGGGCCATCTATATGATCTCTCTGTGTTGGTAAATTATAATGTTCCGCACACGGCAATCTTCTTATGATGTCCAAGTGGGTTTTGAATTTGTATGGTAAATTCATCCAAATTTCTTGTAACTCTAATCCTTGGAACAATTCTAATATATTTATAAATTTATCCTCACTTATCCCCTTGCAAATGTATATAGTGGAAACATATTTGCGAATAAAAGAACGATAGTTGTTTTGATTCTGCCAATTTGACGAATATTCATTAAATTTTTCTTCATTTATAATATTTAATTTGTAAGCGATAGAGAGCAAATCACATGCAATCAGTTTGTCAACCATTTTTGGTATAGAATTCTTCAAAACAGGTTTCACTATTTCAATCAGTTGGGAGGGGAAATAATATATAAGTATTCGCAAACTCAAGAAGACACCAAAATCACTTGATTGTACTTGAAGAAAAAGTTCTCACCGTAAGTATAATAATTACAAATTTGTGACAGAAATTAATATTATGAATTGTATGTCTCAGATGGCACTATTCCAAGAACAAAGTCCTTCGAGCAGTTCGACTTCTTCTGTTGTATTCTACAACGACTTTGCTGAACTAGTCAAGAACGATGAAATCTTCAAGTATTTATACAAAGATGATCATCTATTACTGTCTTCAAATTATCCACTTAATAAATCAAAAACCAAGTGGGTGTCAATAGGATTGAGTATTACAAGGAACTATATACCTGTTATTAAAATAAGTACAAGCAAACCTTGTTTTCCCGGCATTCAGTTTACTCAAACGGAGTGGGCTGAATTATTTAATTATAGAAGTATAATTCTAAACTATCTAGAAAATGGAGTAGAAATGTCATATCAGAATATAAGTGGGGATCATGGATTTATACTAAATAATATTAAAGGCAAAAAAATTTTGACCATAACATGGAATACTAATGAGTACAATCTTGTTTTGGACACGCAGTCAAGTAAAACTCTTTTTAGATTGAGTAATTTATTATTACATAATTTTGAATTACTACAAACATTAGAGTTCAATGAATTTTACAAAAAAGTTTTGTTTCGTGTACAAACTTACTGTAAAATTAATAATTGCGAATGTACAGAAAAATGTATAGAAATTATTTTAGATAAGGATATTAATTTAAATGTATTAGCTTTTAAGGAGTTATTATATGTAAAAGGAAAAAAACTTTGTAATGAGTTAGGAAATAAGAACTGAAATGCACTAGGAAATATTCTGTATACAGGAAAAAAATAAATACTGATATAAACTTTAAAACATTTATTATTCATAAAATTACAAAAAATATTTCGGTGTGAGTAAATCTAACCATTTTTTTATTACAAAAACATTTCGTAAAGAACAAATAAAAGGTGGGGAATGTGAAAAACATGAGAAATTTATTGTGTTGGCAATTTTTAAACTGGGGTATTGCACTAAGTCGATGACATCAGCAGACAAGTTCAGTTTGTTTTGTAAATATTTCTTCTTCCTAGCTCCTTTAACGAAAATTTTCGAAGCGTTTGATAATTCTTCTTGTATATTTTCTAGTGTTTGCGAATAGGCACTAGATCCTGAATCCCAATATAATCCATGATAATTATCTAACAACCACTGTGATTCTTTCCGGCGTGACTTATTTAACTGGCCCCAATCATAAGGTGGTTCAAGAAGAAAATGTTGTAATTTTTCACCATTTCTCGAGAGAATAGCAATTTCTTTCGGAATAAAGTCACCATTATTCGCAGTGAAACCTTGGATGTCTACGATGAATTCCATTGTACAACTAACTATTCCACTCAAATTACACAAGCTTTTTAACTGAGCTGGTCATCACATTATATTCTACCAAGCGATCATGAATAATAACGCAGTAGGCTGTTGTTTTGTCGGGGAAATTTTCAGTTGATTCAAAGTCAAGTCTTACATCGACAGGCGCTGTTTTCAAACTTTCATTTTGTTTGGAACAATCCAATACTATGAGTGGCATTTTATTAATAAAATCTCCTTTGTTTAAAAGCGGTTCTGGTACTTGGTCATAATAGGCTGGTTGAAATTGTGTGTACATATCGTACAAAACAGCATAACGATTATTTTTTATATTCAAGTTTAAATTTTCATAAGGATAATTTTCGGAATTAAGAAAAAGTTTAACATTTGAAATATTACAATGATCAAATTCACCAGCATTCTTCGCATCTTGATTTTTCCTGTCAGTTTGAAATGCTAATATAATAAATCGAGGCTTCTCGAATTGTGAAGATGTTTTAATTGTCCATGTTTGCGTTTGACTACCAACAGGAAGAATTGGATACTCAAATGTAGACCACGATCGAAACGGAATTTGAATTTGTTGGTTTCTTTCCAGTTTCTTTAAAAATTTAAGTTTTATTTTGTCATTTACATAGACATATGGCATACGCCATGAAAGTTTTGTTATTTTTAAAGTTAATTCTTCTTGTGTAACGTATGCATTCGAGTCTGTCTTTGATCTAATGATAACAAGTTCTTGTTTAGAATTCATAAGGATCTTTTTATAATCTTCAGCGAAACCAAGAAGCATATGCAGAGGTATTAGCACATTAAACTGTCCTTTATTATCAGTAATAAAAGAGCTGCCCCATCCAGCATTTTCGAGTGTTCTCTTTTGTCCTTCATTAAATGAGCAGTATCCTTTAAGGGTGGTCGTTATTCCAGGATTCTTGGTCCGATCAATTTCAATACCATTTAATTCATAACGTATCTCATCAAACAAGTGTGCGATGCCGTTATTGATAAAAGTAGATGTTGCAGCTGGAGGCGATCCATCCTTTTTTAATAGCACACCTTCAATAACGATAGAACTTTCGCTAGGAAGTGTGAAAAGATCTTGTTTTTGAACAGGAATTCGAATTTCATCATTATTATTGAATGTAGTAGCAATATATGGTTGATGCGAATGTATTTCATAACGTGTTATAGCCTCCTCATAAAAAATTTCTTCGTCAATTTGTAAAATACTATTCATTTTTCAATTTGTAGCCTTGTGTTTTAAGAAATTTTATATTCTTAGGTGTTAACCTCTTAGAAGACTGTAACTGAGTGATAACACGTTTCACCTTAATCACTCTTTTATTATTAAAATTAATACCCATTAATTCGTTTAAGATGTAATCTAACTGTAATATTTTCTTCTTGGAAATCAACAAAGTCCTTGTCTTGATCAAGAACTCTTACTGTTATATTATCAATTACTCTCACGGTTACTGGTAAATAAATGATGGTTGAAGGCACTTCAACTATTTTATATCCTGGCGCTGCGGTTGGAAAGAAAACATGTAATATATGTTCACTTGAATTATTTTGATATGATCCTCCGCAAATATTACAACTTATTTGTATACTATTCACTTTCATAATGTTTACAATTGAATCAGATTCATGGAATTTATTTTCATCGAGAATTCTTTTATGAAATCCCAACAAAGATCCAATGCTGTCTTCTTTCGTAAAGTCTATTTTATTTGAACATGAAATATGACATTTCAAAGTATTATTATTCGGAGTAAGTTGAAACTTTATCTTATCTTTTTTATCCTCATCATCTATGTCGCCCAAAGTATTTCGTATGTAATCGTTTAAATCTTCAATATCATACGCTCCAATTGGGATTGTTATAGATTTTAAAATATTTCCTTCGTAGTAGTAAAACTTATTTTTTCCATGGGGAATGTTCGGGATTGAATTATAAGATTGAAAGTCAACAAAGCCTATAACCCACTCTCCACCATTATTATCGTCGTTATCACTTTCTGCTGATAAATGTAAAGGTGGTGAAAAATCTGCACTTAATTCAGACCTTCGTCCTGTGAGTGTAATTGTAAACGACATTATATTTTATTATTTAGAAGAAACTGTAAACACAAATGTCCACAGTTAAATGAATTAAATTTTTGGTATCGTCGATAATTATACTTTATTTTTACATCTTTTCCAAAATAATTAGTTAGTTCAGAGGGTGGTTTTAAGTTTCCAAAACTGTCAAAATAGTGTATTAATTTATTTCGTTTCTTGTAGCATACCCAATGTGTTCCAATGTTATTTTTACTATCTAAATTTATAATTGCTGATTCCTTGTGTAAAGGACCTGATTTTGGTAAATTATCTCGCATATAAATTCCGCGAAAATATGGAATTCTTTTGGCATATTTTTGTAAATCAATATCAGTTAACGCTCTCATTGGAAGTTTTTTTTTATTCGCGGATTAAGATATAATCCTAATCCATTTTTATGTTTCCCCAAATATAATCCGTCTCCTCGTTTTCCAAGTGCGATGGCCTCCATAGATTTGTTATGTCTTTGAGCCTCAAGCAATTGTTGTTTGGCAGATTTTGCATCATTTACTGCTTTCGCTATACCTGCAGCACCTCCAGCTAAACCACCAAGGGCAGACAATCCGGCAAATAATGGAATAAGAGCTGGTAAAAATCCACCTGTTTTCGGTATCGGTATAACTCGCGGTGATTCGTATTGTTCATTTTTACGTTTCTCCACACTTCTACGTGCAGCATTTAAAGTTTCAGGAATTAGTTTACTTATATTACCCCTCCTTGCTTCCTTTAAATATGCTCTTCTAGCATTCTGAACAGCGTCGTGAAATACACTCTTACGTGACTCCATTGTTACTGTATGCAATACACTCACTATACTAATAACAATAAATATCAACAAAGTTTATTTATTGAATCATACGTGTGTGTAAGATGAAGTTTGAAACACAACAATACACTGTTCAAATACAGAATATTGAACCAAGTGACCACCAAGAAAGTTTTAGTAAACATGGTACACTTTTCCCGAATAGTATAAGGTGTATCATCTGTGGTCCATCAAACTGTGGTAAAACGAATTTAATGATTTCACTACTTACAAGTGCAAATGGATTGAAATTTGAAAACGTATATGTATATTCTAAATCTTTACATCAACCAAAATATCAAATGTTGCAAAATATATTAACAGACATTAGTGGTATAAATTATTTTCCATATACAGATAATACAAATTCAACTTCTCTCGATAAAATAATACCAAATTCAGTTTTCATTTTTGATGATATTTCAACCGATCGACAAGAACATTTACGCAGTTATTTTTCTCAAGGAAGACACTGGCAGATAGATACATTCTGTCTTATTCAAACGTATACAAGAGTATGTAAGCATCTTGTACGTGATAATGCAAACTTAATTATTCTCTTCAAACAAGACGAGTTAAATCTGAAACATATATACAGCGATCATGTGAACACTGACATGTCATTCAACGATTTTAAAAACTTTTGTACAAATTGTTGGTCGAAAAATTATGGGTTTGTTGTGATAAATAAAGATTGTGACATATTTAATGGACGCTACAGGAGAGGTTTCGATCAATTTTTGAAGAGTATATAGTTTTATATGTGTAGCAATTTCAATCATTTTGTCACGATGAGTGAAACAAGTACACTAGAAGATATTATAAAAACTAAACAAATTATTAAAAATAAATTACTAGAACTTAAACGTGGCAAAGAAGAAAAAGAACAATTATTAAGTGAAACTTTTAAACCTATTGTGACGCCATTATCTAATTTGAGCGCGTCATTAGGAAAACTACAATGGCCTCTTACAAAAACAGAACCAAAAGAAGAAGACGAGTACAGCGATGAAGTATTTGAGACACCCGTAAAGAGAAGAAAACGGTTCCCGGCATTGAAATCGGACTACAGCAGTGAAATATTTGAGACACCAGTAAAGAGAAGAAAACGGTTGCCGGTACAGTTTTTAAAAGACGAAGAATCTTTTATTGAAACGCCGACTATATCACCTGCACAAGAAATTAAAGAACAATTTGAAACAAAAGATATAGAAAAATACACTCAAGATATACTGGGTGATATTGCTGGCAAGTATATGGCACAGTATCCGCTTGATAGTCCTAACCTTGACAATGTGTATGGAATTCGTTTTGATCCTACAACGGAAAAATTTATGATGGGAGATTCTGAAGTTGAAATAAATAATAATGATCTTAAAATTGGAGATAAATGGTATGAAGGCACGCGTGGACTATATGAACTTTTAACTTTAAAACATCCAACGGATTATACTGAAAATGAAAAGAAAACATATCTTGAAATTGTGCAAAATACAAATGCACATCGAAAACACTACAACATATTAGGGCCTATATCATTTCATCACGGGTATAAGTATAAAAACATAATAAGAGATATAGTTCCACATGTGCGTACTAGGTCAAAATCAAAAATGTTGGGTGAAGGAGGAAAATTAAGTTATCCAGAGTTAAATGTTACTAACAAACGTACTCAATATGTATACTGGTCTGATCCTAACGAACTTGTACAAAGATTAAAGTTATTATTAGCTTCAAAATTCGCTGGTCATACGGGACACAATGATGAAATAATACGAATAGAAGACGCTTTGCGAGATGCTCAAATAATAATATAAATGAAAGATAGATAAATATTATTTTAGTAATAGAATGGTTCTTGATAAGTTTGGAACTCATGTTAGTAATCGTATTCATAAGCATGTAAAGAAAAAAATTTCGGCATACATTAAAAGTAAAATATTTAAAGAAGGTGTGCTTAACATTAAAAAAATTCCTACTAATGAAGACGATGTTATAAATCTAAAATATCTTTCAAAAATTATTGCAGATTTAGAGCTTACATGGAAAACAAAAATTGATGATTTTATGCATCAGAAACTGTTTGTTTTCGAAAATAAAGTTGATGATAAAATTTCAAAGTCACACAGTTTACTGTTAATAAATTTAATACTTAAATTGGACGGTGATAAGTATACACTAGAAAATGGAAATTCAGAGTCATTCTATGTCTTCCCATTTAATGCTACAGTTAAAAAAATTCAATATAACATTGAACGAGTATTAATTGAAACTAAACTAAACGACAAATCATTATCGTTAGAGGGACAAAGTGTTTCAGCGAATGATAAGTTAACATTTTTACCAATAAAAGGACAAAAAATTGTGAAGAGACTTTCTGTGGAAATTTTATTGGAAACCAATTTAAAATATGAGTAAAAGAGATATTGTGAATGAGTTGCACAAAGCTGCTAGACAAAATTTTAAACGTCGACATGTCATAGTAAAAGGTTTAAATGACTTATTTCAAGCGGATCTTGTTGAAATGATACCATATGCAAACGAAAATAAAGGATACAAGTACATACTAACAGTAATAAATGTGTTTTCCAAAAAAGCATGGGCTGTTCCAATTAAATCAAAGTCTGCAAGGGATGTTACTATTGCGATGAGTGCTATCTTCAATGATGGTAATATTCCTAAGAATTTACAAACCGATAATGGAAAAGAATTTTATAATAAAGACTTTACAAATTTAATGAGAAAACATAGAGTAAATCATTATTCTACATACAGCACTAAAAAAGCGAGCGTTGTAGAACGATTTAATCGCACCTTAAAATCGTTAATGTGGAAAGAATTTAGTTTTAATGGATCATACAAGTGGTTTAATATTATAGATAATTTAATAACAAAATACAATAATACAAAACATGGAACAATTGGTATGAAACCGAATGACGTCAGTGAAAAAAATGAAAAAAAAATATTAAACGTCGCTTATAATCGAATAAAAATTGCTGCACCAGCGCAATACAAAATTGGTGACGACGTGCGAATCAGTAAATACAAATCTATATTTGATAAAGGATATCATCCATCATGGACTACAGAAATATTCAAAATTAGAAAAATACAAGCAACATCTCCGGTAACATACTTACTACAGGACGAAAATGGACAAGACATAGCTGGCGGTTTCTATCAACATGAAATTCAACGTACAAAATATCCTGGCATATATCTCAGAAAAAATTTTACGTAAAGATAAGAACAGATACTATGTCAAGTGGTTGGGGTTCGACGAGAAATTTAATTCTTTTGTAAACAAGGATGATTTATTGTAATAAATGTATTTGTTTTCATTATTGGATCAAACACCTTTACCTTATAAACTTGTATTTAACATGATATTAACCTTGTATCTAATACAAATAAACTTCGAATTACGACAATTTTTATTATTTTTCAACCAGTTTCCAGTTCCATCTCTGGCACTGCTCCTACGCCTCGGTTATGGGGACGGTTCAGCCTGGGAAAATTTTGTCTACCGTGGGAATTTGTGGTTTCTTTGCCGACTTCTCTAACTCATGTTACTTGTTTCATTGTTGGGTCAAACACCTTTACCTTATAAAATCTGAACTTAAAATGATATAAACTTCCAATTACGACAATTTCTCAACCAGTTTCCAGCATCGTCTCTTGCACGCCTCAAACAATCACCTCACCTTGTATCCCACAACCAGTTTCCAGCGTCGTCTCTTGCAATATTCACAACAAAATGTATACATAGTTACAAAAATAATTCCTACGTCTATGGACAACAACATTCAGTGGCGTCTCATACAATATTCCACCTATAAAACCCCCACAGAAAAACACATGCACGCTCAATTCATTTTGCTGCGGCTGATGGTCTAGAAACGGCCTTCCCCCACTACTCACGTTCAGCTGTTATTGTTAGAAATAATATTTGGCATTTGTTTTTTTGAGGATGTGACATCCAGCTGTAAATGCATCGAAGTTGGCGGTGGTATTTTTGAAAATAATCTACATTGAATTGTTTTTCCTTCACTTGTATAGCATACTACATTATAATAAATGATTTGTTTCGTCATTGAGGTGCTGCTTTTATTATATTTTTTTAAGTGATATCTCCGTAACGGTTAAGAATCGGACACATGTTTATATGACTTTTTTTGTTTATTTTGATCTCCTGAACACGTTCCTCGAGTATGGACGTTTCCTCATCAATCACCCTATATATATATATATATATATATATATATATATATATATATATATATATATATATATATATATATATATATATTGTGACACTTGCTAAGGGCTACCTACCTGTGTCGCACACAAATGCACTGGCAGCTCACGGGTTTGGGGCGGGGTTCGAATATTAATATTGTGGTGGATGTAGCCTAA
Organism: Harpalus rufipes; assembly: GCA_951394225.1. Taxonomy (NCBI): domain Eukaryota; kingdom Metazoa; phylum Arthropoda; class Insecta; order Coleoptera; family Carabidae; genus Harpalus; species Harpalus rufipes. The sequence continues at coordinate 22,168,626 of OX596280.1, forward strand.
CTAAAGTGAAACTGACTCAAGTCAAAGCCTGTGCAAAAATTTTTTACCCACAAAATTATTATTCGGGACGCCAACACCTTGAAAAAGGGTAAACCCTTGAGAAGGTGTACTCAAGGAGGGAAAACAAACAAATAAAAAAATAGAGTTTAATAATGATCAAAAAGAAAATTAAGTACAATAAAAATTTATACCTAAAAGAACGGCAGCACAGAAACGCCTCCTAACTACTGTAGAGGGCACACTAAGGGGTGTGACCGAGCCCTTGGCCCGGACGCAGCTACTAAGACGGGGAGGGACCTCGGCCGGGAAGGCTCGAAAAACAGGTGGCCTGGTGGAGCTGAAGCGAACTTTGGGAAGCTAACTCCCTTCGCTGGGTACGACGGAAAATTCCACTAGGTGGAGTGGAAGCTCTCTCGGCCTAAGCGCCTGACCTTGAACCGCTGAGCTGAACAATATCCAGAGCCAAGGGACAGCCACAGCCACCAAAGCCACTAATATCCCCAAAAAAAATCTCCACAGTACCAAGTACTTAGTGGGATAACAAACTCGTCGGAAGGACGTGGTTATTACAATCAGAGTTACAAAAAAATTTGGACGCCCTGTACTCCGTCGGAAGTTATACAAAAATCGATCATTAAGCTCATACAAAAGAAAATGAAGGATGAAAGACAAACAAAATGGGAAAGAGGAATGGGTTGACTGCAGTCCAAAAAAACTATTTAAAGCGCTAAAAGACAAGAATATAAATTAGCTTCAACAATAAAATAAAACAGCGCTTAAATAATCTCCTACCCTGAAGGACACATTTCCCGCTGGTATCGTGACAAATCAATAAAAAATAGTATACTCAAAAATAAGATTTGCAAACACGAAATTAAAGCGTAGAAAAATATATCCAGTTATCAAAGAGGAAGCGAATCCAAACCGTGATTTTTTCGCTCGTCTCGTGACAAATCAACAATTAAAAAAAAGTATACTCAAAACAAGATTTGTATTCACGAAAAAAAAATAAAGCGTAGAAAATAAATCCGGCTATTAAAGGGGAACGAGTCCAAGCCGTGATCCGACAGGATAACACAAAGATGGCCGCCAATCTAACCATTCATTTTAATTTCAAAACAGTAAGATATATAGCGACCATAATCTAACCCGGTTGTTTTTGAAGAGAGTTTTGATTACAACAAAGAAATATTTGATTACAACAATGAATATGACTAATTTCACAATAAAAATATAATATTTGTTATTGTACGAATCATAACATTGCACGTATTTAACGTAATTTGACATGAACATTTTTTTTATGTTTTTGTCCTAATCCATAGCAAGCTTTATTACAAAAACAAAAAAGTATATAATTTTTAAATTTACATATCTCGCTTATACAAAGGGATAATTTAATAATACTTGATTTGCTAGACGCAGAAATGAATTCTCTAAAACTTTTATTTGAAGCATTTATTTCTAAAATCAAAATAAAATCATTTTATTCAAGAAAAACCGTTAACAACTTCAAGTAATGTACCACTTCCGGTTAGCCTATTTTAACCAAAATCTATTATGTTATTTCGATTGACATAAAAGTGTTGTATGCCAAATTTGAAAAGTTTTGGATTATATTTTAAAAGAGTTTTTCATCAAAATCTATTATATGCTTCATGTAAAGTGCCACTTCTGGAAATTGTGAAATAACCAGAAAAGGAGGTGCACAACTAGATATTATAAGAGTCCTAAATACAAAATTTCAACTTTCTACGACTTACCGTTTTTGAGTTATGCGAGATACGTACGTACGGACGTACGTACAGACGTCACGACGAAATTAGTCAAAATGGATTCAGGGATGACCAAAATGAATATTTTCGCTGAAATCTGAAAACCGAATTTTTTCGCGATTACAATACTTCCTTTACTTACGTGCAAGGAAGTAACAAACAAAATGAATTCGAGTAACTCACCCATTGCTGCTATGGTTGACGCCAGAAAACTCAATTTGGAAAAAGAAACAAAAAAAAATAAAAAATTAAGTTTTCACTCGAATTCTCTCCGCTGCTCCATCTTGACTCCCACGCAGTCAAGCTCAACGGTCTCTCCCCGGTCTCTCTCGGTCTCCCCCTCAATCGCACGCGACACCCGCCTTATACGTGAGGCTAGTCCCTCATAGTTAAAATATGCGAACTAATTATATAAAAATATTTTACTAGTGCTAATAAATTCAAAATATTTTTTTTCAGAAATTACTGATAGTAATATAAAATGAAATAAATGAAAATAGAACCAGAAAACATTTGAATTGAAATAAATTATCTCAGTAGTATCTCACATAACTAAGGCGAGATGTCGCTCCGTGCAAAGATGTCTTTGAAGGTACAGTGAATAAAAGCCAACAGTTCTGAAACGGTGGTACAATTTTTTTTTATTTATTTTAACTTTAAGAATTTTTTGAAAAGAAAACTGTGACAGTGGCGTTGCAAATTGTCACAATATATATATATATATATATATATATATATATATAGAGTACAGGGCGTCCAAATTTTTTTGTAACTCTGATTGTAATAACCACGTCCTTCCGACGAGTTTGTTATCCCACTAAGTACTTGGTACTGTGGAGATTTTTTTTGGGGATATTAGTGGCTTTGGTGGCTGTGGCTGTCCCTTGGCTCTGGATATTGTTCAGCTCAGCGGTTCAAGGTCAGGCGCTTAGGCCGAGAGAGCTTCCACTCCACCTAGTGGAATTTTCCGTCGTACCCAGCGAAGGGAGTTAGCTTCCCAAAGTTCGCTTCAGCTCCACCAGGCCACCTGTTTTTCGAGCCTTCCCGGCCGAGGTCCCTCCCCGTCTTAGTAGCTGCGTCCGGGCCAAGGGCTCGGTCACACCCCTTAGTGTGCCCTCTACAGTAGTTAGGAGGCGTTTCTGTGCTGCCGTTCTTTTAGGTATAAATTTTTATTGTACTTAATTTTCTTTTTGATCATTATTAAACTCTATTTTTTTATTTGTTTGTTTTCCCTCCTTGAGTACACCTTCTCAAGGGTTTACCCTTTTTCAAGGTGTTGGCGTCCCGAATAATAATTTTGTGGGTAGAAAATTTTTGCACAGGCTTTGACTTGAGTCAGTTTCACTTTAGTTAGGCTACATCCACCACAATATTAATATTCGAACCCGGCCCCAAACCCGTGAGCTGCCAGTGCATTTGTGTGCGACACAGGTAGGTAGCCCTTAGCAAGTGTCACAATATATATATATATATATATATATATATATATATATATATATATATATATATATATATATATATATATAGGGTGATTGATGAGGAAACGTCCATACTCGAGGAACGTGTTCAGGAGATCAAAATAAACAAAAAAAGTCATATAAACATGTGTCCGATTCTTAACCGTTACGGAGATATCACTTAAAAAAATATAATAAAAGCAGCACCTCAATGACGAAACAAATCATTTATTATAATGTAGTATGCTATACAAGTGAAGAAAAAACAATTCAATGTAGAATATTTTCAAAAATACCACCGCCAACTTCGATGCATTTACAGCTGGATGTCACATCCTCAAAAAAACAAATGCCAAATATTATTTCTAACAATAACAGCTGAACGTGACACCCACAAAAAACAAATGTGAACTATTATTTTCCGCGGTTAATCGCTTACTATTAATAATTAATATCTCAGTAACGGTTAAGAATCGGACAGATGTTTATATGACTTTTTTTGTTTATTTTGATCTCCTGAACACGTTCCTCGAGTATGGCCGTTTCCTCACCAATCACCCTGTATATATATATATATATATATATATATATATATATATATTTATTATTATTATTATTATTATAATTATTATTATTATAATTGCGCCTGGCATACTGGGTTGCGCCTAGTGACCCATCTGCTTCCACTAATAATTTTGTAATCCACATTCTTATTTTATTCATGTCATCTTCAGTGAAATTATAAAATTTACCTGAAGCAATTATGAAAGACCACATACAAATATGTACTTTAAAGTTTGAACCAGTGTTGCCCACTTTTATTTGTGTTGGAATATTAGTACAATTGTAGATAATCAAATCGTCGAGATTAATACTTTTATTATACTTTAATATGAACTGATTATTATAAAAAAAACAAAGAATCTCTTCATAATATTTACTGGAACTGAGCCGGGTTTGATAAGACTACCATTAATGTCCAATGTGAAGATCTAATATTAATTGGAGTAAGCCAGGTATCTTTTTACCTTCCGTCACCTATAGGTAAGGAAGGTATTGTCTTTGGTCAAAAAATTCGGTGGTGAGTTTTCATTGAATAAGCACGTTTTAGGGTCTTTACAATACGATTTTACTATTTCTACGATGATGTCTGTATGTGTGTGTGTGTGTGTGTGTGTGTGTGTGTGTGTGTGTTCGTGTGTGCGTGTGTGTGTATGTGTGTGTATGTGTGTGTGTGTATGTATGTGTGTGTGTGGACCGCCGTTTCGTGCACGATATCTCCAATACTAGAATTCCAAAAATTACAATTCTTGCGTATTCCTCTTCCTTACAACCATATGCAGACTTGATTAGATTTTGGTTATAATTGGTCAACCGGAATTACCCTCATTTGAAGATTTTAACAGTTTTTCTTGAAAAACTCAGTTAAATGTTATTATAACTTAAAGAATATATTATTCTCTATACGATTTGATTGCATTTTATATTTCATATTCAACAGATATAGAGTTAAAGAATTATAAAGATAAGAAATTTTATAATTCAGCCAGCTATGCTAACTTAACCATGGAAACTGCTAATATATTCAGGTAATTCAAATTGACAGATGTCAGTATCAATAAATAGTAAATGTATGAAAGAGTAAGGGAAATAACTGTAGTGTTGAACGTTTCTAGAAAGATATAAGAGAGAAGATTACATTGGTTTGAACATCTCGTGAGGAGAGATGAGTATATTGGAAGAATGAATAGCTTATAACAGAAGGTGGAAGAAACATAGAAAGACCGAATATAAGATGAAAGAGGAGAAAAGGAACTGAATGAGGACGACACGCAAAACAAAAATTAGTAGAAAAAGAAAATATAAAATAGCGATCCCCTAACGAATGGAAAAAGCTAAAGAAGAAGAAGATGTCAGTGTCAAGTGCCATTTGCATGAAATAATATTACTGGAAATTTATAATCTTTTGCAAGAAAATTTATGTATGGAATTTGTACATAATACACAGGATTGACGGAAGGTATTGTGCTGGCCACATCAGATTTTTTCAATACGTTAACATTAATACCCCAACTATTTAATGAAAAATATTTTTCACACATTAATTTAGTGACAAAAAGTCGAATAATAAAATTATTTTAGCATCATGGGCATATTCACGGCATACTAAAGTTAGAAATGAATTAATAATTTGATCGTCCAACAAATTTTTATTAAAAAGAGTTTTTAAAGAGTTTGTATCTAATACAAAATTTCCAATATCATATCTTTCCTTATTTAGAGATGGATAACATATGACTGAAGAAGACCAGGGTGCGCTGTCGTGTTTTGTAATATTATGTTCTATACTAAGCTTCGTTTCACTTTTTCTATAGCAGATAGATCAATATTCATTTCCTTTAAGGGAATATCGTCTGCGGGAGTACTTTAATGAAACTTGTATGATAATGTTGATATTTTTTTCTGTTGTTTGTGGACTTACTAAAAATTTTGAAAAACTATTTTGTTTGAAGTGGGATTTTTTGCAAACTTCCTCGGATAGAGAGATATTTAAAATTTTATCTGGCTTTTGCTCTAGTTTTCTTTTCATACAATCTAAGATGTACTTTTGGTCCATTATACGCCCTTTCAAAATACTCTCCATTTTTTTAATGAATCTGGGGCTTTGCTTCTTAATTTCCGTTTGAATGTATCTTTTTTTACTGTCTTAAACCATTTCTCTACAACTGCGTTACTGTCTTTCCTCAAGTTAATTTTTTTTTTAATAATTCCGGATACAATTGGGTAAAAATCTGATGTGGCCAGCACAAAACCTCTCGCCGTATATTTTACCTGGCTGTATGCATAAAGCAAAGATTATTTTTATAAATACAAATAATATATTCATATAAATCTATGACGTATAAACTTCTTTATTATTCAATAATAGCATGTCTCAACATAAAGATATTTACCATAAATTATGTTACAATAAATTACAAAGTAGAGTTTACCATATATAAATATTAGGCTGGTAACAGCAATTTTCAATTCGAACAACTTTGTTTACTTTCTCTTCATATTCTTCTAGTAAAAACATTAATTTTGGGCGGTCTAAAATGTATATATCTGGATTGTGCATCTATTCTTATATATCTTCTTTTACATTTTATTTTTTCATACTTGTTATATCTAAATAACCTTAATTCCCTTTAATAAATTGACGGATAGATTGCACTCCGATTATTCTTATATCGATGTGTAATTTTGTCAATATTTACAACTTACTTGAGAAGAATTTGATAGCTTTTTCGCAATTCAAAGTTACTCTAGTCTACAGTACTGGTGTACATTGTCCCATAATGTTTGAAACAAATTTAAGTCCTTCAACCTAGACTTGTCATCTCCATAATAGTCACAGATCAAGAATTAAGGGATTCTCCAAATACATTTTTCTTTCATTACTCATTATTTCTGACACTGACATTTATCTGTCAGTTACAAATAATTTAAATTTGCAACTATTTTTCATGGCATCCTTTCGGTTGTAAAATGAATTACAACATTATTTTATATATTATATTCCTTTTATCTCTAAATCTATAAAATATGTATAAAAATATTTAAATGTATCAGAAAGAGAATTTATTTTTCTTTAATATTATCAAGAAAAATTTTCAAAAAATAATATTTAGAAGTTTTTTTTTCAAGAATCTTCTACTTCCGGTTGTCCAATTGTTACCAAAACCTTTTCAGATCTTCCCATGAATGTCCGATTGGGAAATACGTTGTTAAACAAATTTTAAGTCTTATAGTTTTTGAGTAACTGTCCTTCCAACATCCCACACACACACATCCACACACACACACACACACACACACACACACACACACACACACACACACACACACACACACACACACACACACACAGACATCATCGTAAAAATGTTAAAATCGGATTGTAGGGACCTTAAAACGTGCTTATTCAATAAAATCTGGATATGCGATCTTTAGCATGAATCCAATACCTCTCTTAGCGAGAGGTAAAAAGGGGAAAAAGTCCCTGAATAAATAATTTATGAAACCACGCATATATTACGCATTGGTCTTACCTGTTGACGATGTGATTTTCAATATATTATCATATATTTCATGAAAGTATTGGTAAAATGAAGAGTTTTTCTTAAGCGAAGTGAAATTTGTTGGTAAAGTAATATTTATGTTTGACTTATTAAATTTTCTTAAAATATTTTCACTGCATCGTATATATTCAAAGGCTTCGTCAAATTTGAGGCACTTGAACGGCAAACCAATACTTTAATAATGTTTTCCCAATATATTGTTACAGATATTAGGTCGTTACTATGAATAAGTGCGGCAAAAACTGATTTTAATAAACTTCTCATGTAACCCTGTTTTGATAGAGATTTTATTTTAATAGTTCCAGCATGAAACAAGTGCGTAGAACAAACATGTATGACAAGCATATTTTTCATATCACTAGATCCAGTTACAAATAACCATGGCTCTTGCAAATATCGTGCTGTTTATTTTATTGAATAAAATTAAAACAGATTGAATTAACGCCATACTAAAATCGGTCTCTATTTTTGAAACAATTTGGTTCCTGCTATTGTGCACCTTATTAAGATCATAAAAAATGATGTCAGGAAATATGTTATGCTTGGTATATTATGAGAAGAAGAAATGAATTCTGCTATTGGTAAAGGTGACTTTTTGTAACTAGGTATACTAGGGCATAATAATATAGCTGTTTGTCAACACCATGTGGACGGCGGTATCTCGTACTACCTGTTGAATCGAAATAAAAGAAAACAGATGAGATTTTTTAATTGCATTTCCGTTTGAAGACGAATATGAAATGTGTGTGCGTGTGTGTGTGTGCGTGTGCGTGCATGTGTGTGCGTGTGAGTGCGTGCGTGCGTAACGAAAGTTTCGGATCGCATAACTTTAATACTACGATTCCAAAAATTATATTTTTTTTTTCGTATTCCTCAAGTTTACATCCAGAAGAACAACTGATTAGATTGTGGTTATAATTGGTGAACCGGAAGTAGCCTCATTTGCAGATTTAAGAGTTAAATTTGATTTATTGTCATTTAACATTATAATAACTTAAATAATATATTATTCTCTATACGTTTTGATTGCATTTTATACTTCATATTCAATAGATATAGAGTTAAAGAATTTTAAAGAAATCTAATTTTATAAATCAGCCGGCAATGCACAACATTGAAACTACTAATATATTCATATAATTCAAATTGACAGATGTCATTATCAACAAAAAGTAAATTAATGTGGCAGAGATGAGGATATTGAAGTAGATGTTGGGGAAGACACGGAAAGATAGATAAGGAAATAACTCTAGTGTTACAAGTTTCTAGAAAGATACAAGAGGGATATTGAAGATATAGAAGGTTGAAGAAACAGAGAAAGGCCAAAGATAAGATGGAAGGACTGTATTGCGGAAGACTTGAGAGAAAAGAAACTGAATGAGAACGACACGTAAAATAGAAATGAGTGGAAGAAGAAAATAAAAAATAGCGACCCCTAACGAATGGGGAAAGCTAAAGAAGAAGAAGAAGATGTTAGTGTCAAGTGCATTTTGCATGGTTTGTTTATGAAATAATTTTACTGGAAATTTAGAATCTTTTGCAAAAAAAATTATGTATGGAATTTATACATAATACACAGGATTGACGGAAGGTATTGGGCTGGCCACAACGTTTTTTTTTACAAACAGTAATAGTTTAGTATACATAGGTAGTACATTCTATTTTTGATAATACACATATATTTTATTAAGTAATTCAATGTCTTTTATGTGTTGTATTACATTGTGTGATGTTTTTTTGTTTGCTAGTATTTATTTTAGGGTGTATGGTAGGTTGTGTTTGTGTCTTTATGTCGTGCATTTTGTGCATAGTGTATATATGTGTTCGACTGTGATGGGCATGTTACAAGTGTCGCACTGTTTTGGGTTCAATCGTTGCATGAGATGTTCGTGGGTGTAGCGAGTTTGACCTATTCGAAGCCTAGTTATGACGACCTGATGTTTGCGGGTATCTGAGGATAGCCAGTTGGATGGATCATCTTTTACTTGACGAATCTTATATAATCTTTAACATATTTACTTTGCCAATTACTGTAGCGTTTTTGCTTCTGTCTTATTAAATCTTCATAAATGTTTATATGTAAGTCTTCCGGCTTTGTGGTGTCAGACGATATTCTTTTGAATATATTTAAATTTGGTACATGGTTCAAATTACCCGCATTTAAAACAGATTCATCTGCTGTACCCAACTGTTTGTATTTTATGAGACTTGATGCTTTCAAGCTCAAGTGCTCTAGCATTTTTTTTCTTTCTTCTCCTTTAATGAATCGTCTATGTTTATAATTTTTTTTGTGCTTTATTTCACCGATATATGAAGCAAATACAGTTACTTCAGATGAAGTTAAAACATTTTATTTCACAACAAATTTAAATTTGGCACAGCCACTATTCTTGCATTCAGATTTAGCTACGAAATAGAATTCAGTCGTTTTTCTTGATGGTAAATAGCACCGAGGCTACAAAAATTTCAAAACACAAAACTTAAATGCTTGATTAAAATAAATATTTAATTCATCTGTCCAGGCCTTCAGTATGGTTTTTTTTATTGACGAAATATTTGCGCCAAAAGCTTTCAGGAAATTGAGAAGTATTTTCTGGAAGATTTTCTTTTACTATTTCGCCATCATTGATGTTTACAGGATTGTAAGAAGAAACAGTTGGTATACTATTATTTTCAAAAGGCTGAACCTCTGTGATGTTATCAGATGATATATGAGTAAGCTCTGTATTAGAAGTCTTGCTAATTTTAAAAGTCTTTTCTGGAGGTTTTCCTTTTAGTATTTCATCAGCATTAATGATAACAAGATCGTGAGGAGAAACATGTGAAAAAAGTGATTCATTACAATATCTGACGTACAGCACATTGAAAAAAGAATAGATCCTTTGTGTCGCAACCAAAATCTGTAATATTTGTAGCGATTTGTATCGTTATTTTTCGATCCAACATATCTACAAAAATCGGAATATATTGAAGATTCTGAATATCATGTGTCCTCATTTAGACGAATTATATTATCCTCTGTTGTGTCTAGTATAAATGTTTCAAACATTTTACATCTATTTTGTATTTCACCTGACGAAATTATTTTCTTACCCATATTGGATATTCTAAAGAACACAAAGTAAAAAACGCAGACAACCTTTCACAAAATTAAATGTATGGAGAATAAGGAAAAATTAAACAAAGACTTTTTTATCTTTATGTACAGCAAATATTCTAGCTGTAAACCAAAGGATGCAGACGAACTCAAAGTAAAATAAGTAATACTTATTTCTCACACAATTCAAAAAGATAAAATTACAGAAATAATAATATATAAAAGAAATAAAATTATTTTATAAATTGAATTAAAAAAAATAATGAACACTTTAAATATAAATAGTTACAATAAAAATAAAAATTGTATAAAAAAAACCTATGAGGGCCGGATATACTTGTATAATGTTGTATACAGTGAAACTGATAGTACCTAAGATCAAATTCTCAAAAATAAAATACTATAGTAAGATAGTACAATGTCTGAAGTAATTATTAAAAAAAAAATGTAATACAAAAGAAGTATTTGAACAATACTAATACAAATTACAAACTAAAACTGACGAATGAAATAAAACTAAAAAACCAGAACTAAAACTAGAGTAAATTTACAACAAAAGATACATATGACCCAAAAAAAGGAAAACGAAACAATATTATTAACTAAAACTGCCATAAGAAATAAATCTGACAAAACTGATATTTCGTTCCAAAAAAATGGAAACATGAAATAATACTAAGTGTTAAATATTTAAGAAAATTATGCAATACATATATTTTTATAGAAAACTGGTAAATATCAACCTTATTAATCAATTATATACATTAACAGAACTAAAACTGAAACCTTGAAACAAAAGACTCGTTTGAAACAAACTGAAAGAGCTAGAAGAAATAAAACAGAAAAGCGAAAAATATGGTTACACTAAATTCAATGTAATATAAACAAATATTCATTGAAATAACTGAAATACAGTATGCGAAGAAACAAAATAACTGCTGAATATAAAGAAAATCCAAAGAAATATAAACCAATAATAGGACAGCAAAGCACCGTCTAACTAGAAGCTTACAAGCAAAATGAATAGCGAAGAACTGCTATCTTATTTCTACTGCGCAATGCGCACATATAAGTATACATACCACACAAACTCACAAGCATCAGGGAAGACACGGGAACATTCACTTGTATTGCCGTCGTTTGTGCTCAGCTAGTAGATCTTGGATCTAATCAGTATCTCGTTTTATGCCTGTTAGATGGCACACTAGTCCCTAAATTTAAAAATAATATTTTTTAAGGTAAGTTGTGTTGTGTATTACCTGATTATTTAAATTTATTTTATACGATCCATGTCAAGAAATTATGGTGCAGAATACAACGTGAAATATTGTGAAAAAATAAAATTGCTTCATTTTCAATTCAGTTTTTGTGAGTTCAAGTGCCTTATGTGATATCGTGTTTTCGAATATTAAACTTCGCTTTTGATTTTGTACGATTTGGATTGGGAATACTTGACATTGGCATGCATTGAACTTTGATTTTGGACAGACGTAATCTTGCTTTTTTGGATCTCATACAACAACCAGCTGCTGATCGCTACACAAAAACGTTGAAATATAAACAAAGTGAGTAAATAGTAGGTAAGTAATTTCTAATGTGATGTGCTAGAATTCATAAATAATATAATACAATATTGTAGGACACCTATACCAACTGGCTCCTAATGTCATCCCCTCAGGCTTTTTTTCCAATTACAGAGTGGGTTTACATACACAAATATCCATGCCTTAGTGGGATTCGAACCCAGAATTCCGAGCGCACTCATGACTAAGAGGCGTTGCTCTAACCATCGAGCCACCGGAGCCGACAATAATTATAACTGTTAAAATGAAGTACTTATTTACATACAAAAATTTTGCCGACGACGAAAAGAAAAAAAAATATTTATTATTCTCATTAACCATAGAATTTATTACTTTGTCAGTTTTCTATTTGTGATGTAGTCTTTGAGAATATTAATTTGTATTACAGCCAAATTTTCTAAGATTGTGATTGTGCTGTTACAATATGAGCCGTGTTCCTTCGGGCCGTGATTATGATTTTGTTAATCCTGATTAGTATAATCGCGATCCTTTAAAAATTATATCAAGAAACCAACTTGAATAATATAAACATCACCTAGCATCCAATGTCATATACAGACTGTCAAGTGTTATAGTCAGCATTAAAAATGGATCATATAGAAGTGAAAAAAAATATTCTTGATAAGAAATATGAAGTATGTTTACTTACAACAAATCTTTTATGTAACATATTTTCTTTGTTTTCAAAAGTGCTTTTATAGGAAAATCATATTCCCTTTGATGCAAAAAAACCCACATTGATAAATTTCTACACTCGAAAGCCTATTGTTAGGTCATTTTTAAATTTGCACTGAAATGAATCCGTGTAAAAAAGGAAGATTCAGAAGGGAAAGGGGAAGGTTGTCTAGTGATCACAAAATGAGAAAGTGGGGATAACGAATAAGAAACGAAAAAACATACTTTTTCTTAATCATGATCACTTTGATGAATCACAGACCGAAGGAACACGGCTATGGTAAAGCAGTAATGGTTTCGACTTTCGAATTTCTCTTTTCCTCGCTCTTTCCTAAAATGTTCTGTGGTCTGGTAATTTATTTTTGTACATGAGAGGGAAAAACCATGCATTTGCACATCCCTTGAAAAAATGTAACATTCAATTTTAAGGCATTTGACCTTGAATGGAAAAAAAAAATCGCCTCCGGCGCATTTTTTTCTGGATTCCTTTTTTATTATTATAAAAATTCATTTTGGCACCCCCAAAAGAAAAGTTCTGCGCACGCCTATGTATATCAGCATATGTTGAATAGGGGATTCCAGCTCAATCGAATTAAGGGAAATAAAATTATATAATTGAAATACTTCGGAAGTAAGAGTTTTTACCTCTCGCTAAGAGAGGCATTGGACTATTTCTTGCCCTAGTTCTTGATGATACTGCTTTACCATTGTTGTGTTACGTTTCATGGTAACACTTTCAGGAGACATAATCTCAACTTGGTTGCCTTGCCGATTCACTTCTTTTGTTTATTTAATACTTGATCTCCCACGGCTAATTCACTTTCTCGCGCATTTCGATCGTTGTCGGATTTGGATATAATTAACCATTTATTTTTCTTATCTGTTTCTCGTACTTCTTCCCAATCTTCACATATTCGTTCCATTGTGGAATTTTCGTTCTCATCTTCCTTTTAAACATCATCTCAGCTGGTGAAGCACCCGTTCTTGTATGAGGTGTTTCGATACATTGTTAAATAACTTAACAACTCTTCTTTCCAATTTCCTCTCGTGTTGCTGGCTATTTTCATATATTTCAGTAGAGATCGATTTTGTCGTTTGACCTCTCAGTTTGTTTGTTGCCACAATGGTGTTATGTGCCGTTATTTAATAGCGTTGCCCTAGCAGAACTTCTCCATTTCTTCTGAAGAAAATGCCGTAGCATTATCGCTCGTTATTGACCTTGGCAATTCAAACCTCGCGAAAATTGGTTTCAATATTTTAACTGTGGCTTTTGTGGTTAATTGTTTAGTAATGATCACCTCCACTCAGCGACTAAAATAATCGGTTATTACCAAAATATAATCGTTTGTTACGGGTAATGGTCCCAAATAATCAATGGCGACGTCTTCCCAAGAACCTTGCGGTAACAATGTTGACGTCATTGGTTCAGGTGGATCGCATTTCCCAACCAATTGACAACCGTGGCATCCATTGACAAATTTCTCCACATCGTTGGTGATTTTTGACCACCAAACTTTTAATCTAAATAGTGCTTTCATTTTAACTATGCCTGGGTGTCCTTCGTGACCGTCACGATCAAGAGGTTTATTTTATTTTTCCTTAAATACTAATCTAGACAAACTGCCCGCTATATTTGACTTCCCACTTTTGTAGATAACCTTGTACTTAAACGACTGTAAACGGAGCACCTATCGTTCAATTCTTGCACAGGGTGTGGACTTGCATCCGCCACAACTTGTGTCACTTTTTTTTGGATCGAAGTAACCTAAAACAGTAGGACCATCAATCAATATTTTCTTCAGTTTTTCAAACGCCGCTTCTTGTTTTGTCGTTCATTTAAATTTCCCGTCTCTCTTTATTAATTTCCTGAGTGGTTCCGTAGTCGTTGCCAAATTCGGTATAAATTTGCCCACGTAGTTCATTAATCCCAGAAAACTACGGGTTTCTTAGACTCTTCATCTAACTCGATTTGATGAAACGATTCTTTTACATCTAATTTACTAAATCGCCTACTATTACTTACTTCGGAAGCAATATGATCGAAATTTGGGATGGAAAAAAATTCTCTTCGTATTGCTTTATTAGATCTTCTGATGTCCACACAAATCCTCACATGTTGGATTCACAACTAAGGGTGATACCCACTTTGACGCGCCTTCCACTTTTTCGATAATATCGTTTCTTTCTAATTCATCGAGCTTTTCCCCAACTTTATTTTGTAAAGCTATCGGAATACGCCTTACCGGTTGAAAACAGGCGTGACTTATGGGTCCAAAGGAATTTTCAATTGGAAATTATTCAATTTTCCCAAACCTTTCTATTAAAATTTCAGTTGACACTGCATAAACATTGTTCTTAGTTTTTGTGTCCAAAATACCCAATTTGATAGACAAAGCTCGACTCAAGAGATTTAATTCTCCTTTTACAATAAAAAAAAACTTTACGTCTCCTCCTCGATTACACTGGGTTTGTCGCAACTGTGGATTTGTGTTGTTATTTTTCCTAAAACGTCTAATTTTTTATGTCCGTACCGGTCATATCCGATTTTTTTAACTCCGTTTTACATTTAATTTTGTGCATTTTCAAATTTGTCCCATGTTTTATTGTTAATTATGTTACACGTTGCACCATAGTCTATTAAAAATGGCACGTTTACACCACCGACACATACATTGACATCACTTGTAACAGTATTTTTCCGTCCTCGTCATTTTCTGTTCCTTTTTCATTCCTATTCACTTGCTTCATTCATTTCCCCCTTCACCTCTGAAAAAATTTACTTGTTATTCCGTCATTGGTATTATATTTCGTATGATAAATATATCTCACCTGCACATATCGTATGTTATATTTCGCTCTCGTTTTCTTTTACATCCCGTATCTCGTTCATACATTTTCACTCTTGGCATTGTTGTTGTATTTGTATTCGAATCATCATAACCTTTCTCATTTGTTGTTGTCATTCATGTCAGCTCGGGGTCAAACAGAAACTTAAATTAACATGACATAAAAAAAACAATTCGCTTCGTGTCTGCGCACAAAGTTTTACGCCGAAATTAAATTTACGTCATTATTTCCCCTATTTAGGCTACCCGCATCACTGGTCAGTCTTAAGGGTGCACTACCCCAAACATTTATTAACGATTTTATAGCCTCCTTAAAGTTACCTTTGAAGAAAAAAGACGTGTGCGATCCGCTTAAGCGATCTTGGTCTGGAAGTTAAGTGTGTTGGAAGCCTTTGGTATGTTTGCGTTAAAGGGTATTACACACTTCCGAGTTCACCGTCTGCGCCTTTTATTTTTCTTATAACGAACGTATATCCATCATCATCATCATCATTTTGATCGATGATTTGTTTTACTTGCCTTACTGTAGTACCCGTTTTCTTTCTAAATTTTCCCGATCTACGCGACGGTTTTCTACCAAACTTTGGTTTGAAGTATTTATCATCTTTTTTTTGTTCCATTGTCTCTAGTTTCCGTGTTACAACATTTCACGTAAAGCCCACGTAATCCGTACTTATTGCAATTTACTTTTTGCAAAATATCTCGGTTTGTCACACCTAAAGCATTCATTATTTTTCGGTTTTCTATCATCAACCTTTACCCGATTAACTTTGTTCGATTCAGCCATTTCCTTGACTTGTTCATTGACAAATTCAACAACACGACTCATTTCCAATATTTTATCCAATTTTAAACTTGTGCCCTGTTCCAGGATTTTTTTCCGTAGTTCACTTGATTTGCATTTTTCGACAACCTGATCCCGGATTAGTTCCCCAAGTTTATCGCCAAAATCACAATTCTGCGCCTGTTGAAGCAACCGTGTGACATTCTGTGAAACCGTTTCATCTGATTTTTGTCCCATGCTTCTAAATAGGTGCCTTTCGTATGGTATATTTGTTTCCGGTGTGAAATAGGTATCTAAAATTATCATTGCCTCGTCGAAATTTACTGCTCGTGTTCCTAGTAAAGTTTCTAAAAGATTTTTCTAAGGGCTCGTATATATCCTGTACATCCATCCAGCATAATACAATAGCGTTGCTTTTTTTCTTTTCTTCGCGCGTAATACCTTCTGCTGTTAAATAAAATTTCAATGCTCTTTTCCTATCAATTTTTTCCAAACCTCCATCCATTTCCTTTTTTTCACCCTCGTCGCCAATTGTAGGATATCGAATTTAATCGTTTCCATATAAAAACCATGTGCGTTTTCTATATTTCGTGCTTATTTATTTTTATCGCCATTTTACAATTCTCCCTGCGCACTCTTTCTGATGTACCGACTACTGCCATTTATTTATTCCTTTCTCAGCCACGAGATGGCTTTAGCTGTTCTTAAATACACTAAAAGTTACACGACACAACTATGAATGGTCTTACAACCAAAGGAAGTTAAGAATTTCAAATTTTAGAGGAGTGGTCAACAGTCAAGCTCTTGGATTCTCAAATAGTTTTTATTTCAACCATGGGCGCCGACGGCATAGTAGAAGGTGGTGCGCTTGCACCACCTTTAACTTTTGAATTTATGAACGACTCTAGATTACAGTTCATATTCATGATTTATGAAGAGTGATTAAACTTTGAGTTCTTTTATAAATGTTTATTTATTCTATGTGGCTTATCGATTTCGCTAAAAGATTTAGCATCTTCAGAGCCTACAGCGTCAGAGAAATTTTAAAGAAGCCTTAGCATGTCGGCTGCTAAATGTCGAAGAAATTTTTTGTTATATTCTATTGATGTTCATATTTATGTTGAATTGCAGAAGAATAGGTCTTCTCAAACTTTGAGAAGATCTATTCTTTTAGTGAAATCGATAAGCCACATGGTATAAATAAACATTTATAAAAAACTCAAAGCTTAAAGTTTAAGCACTCTTCATAAATCAAGTAAATTTTTATTTTTACTGTATCATCTGGAATATTGAATGATTTAAATTTTATATACGAAAAATTGCTATTAATCTATTTACTGTTTGTTCATATTTCCGGTGATTAAATTAAGTTTGTCATCGCTTCTATCTCTTTTATTTGAATTTGAAAAAAAAACAATGATGAAAATCCAAGATATTTGACTATTTGAGCATCAAATAAGCGAGTTAAAAATATAACTACCAAGAAAAAATTTAAAAAAATAATATTTAGAAGATTTTTTTTCAAGAATCTTCTACTTTCGGTGTCCAATTGTTACCAAAACCTTTTCAGATCTTCCCATGAATGTCTGATTGGGAAATACGTAGTTAAACAAATATAAAGTCTTATAGTTTTTGAGTAATCGTCCTTCCAACATCCCACAAACATACATACATACATACATACATACATACACACACACACACACATCACATCATCGTAAAAATGTTAAAATCGGATTGTAGGGACCTTAAAACGTGCTTATTCAATAAAAACTGGATATCCGGTTTTAAGCATGAATCCAATACCTCTCTTAGCGAGAGGTAAAAACAGCACTTCATACAAAAAAATCTGATGTGGCCAGCACATAACCTCTCGCCGTATATTTTACCTGGCTGTATGCATAAAGCAAAGAATATTTTTAGAAATACAAATAATATATTCATATAAGTCTATGTATGACGTATAAACTTCTTTATTATTCAATAAGAGCATGTCTCAACATAAAACAATTTTCACATATATTTGCAAAATCTATAGGATATTTTACCATAAATTATGTACAATAAATTACAAACTAGAGTTTACCATATATAAATTTTAGGCTGGTAATAGGAATTTTCATTTCGAACAACGTTCTTGTTTATTTTCTCTTCATATTCTTCTAGTAAAAACATTAAATTTGGGCGGTCTAAAATGTATATATCTGGATTGTGCATCTATTCTTACATATCTTCTTTAACATTTTATTTTTTCATACATGTTGTATCTAAATAACACATTAATTCCCTTTAATAAAGTGATGGATAGATTGCACTCCGATTATTCTTATAACGATGTGTAATTTTGTCAATATTTACAACTTACTTGAGAAGAATTTATAGCTTTTTCGCAGTGCAATGTTACTCTAGTCTACAGTGTACATTGTCCCATATTGTTTGAAACAAATTAAATTCTTTAACCTATACTTGTCACCTCCATAATAGTCACAGATCAAGAATTAAGAGATTCTACAAGTACATTTTTCTTTCATTTCTCATTATTTTAATGAGATACAATTTTTCTGTATTTTACATTGTAGGGTGGAGACCATCTTCACTTTCATCTTGTGTTTGTAACATTTAAATATCGTCTTCCTTCGAGCTGTATTCTCGCTTATATCTATTCTTTACATTTAGATTTTTTATATATAAATTCATTCTATGAAGAAATTTTGTCCTACTCTTCTAATTTTTCGAGATGATTCCAATTCATTGTTGGCATTAACATTATTTCTGAGGGGTATGTGTAATATACCTATAATTTTAAATATTTAACTATTAATACAATAAGAAATAATATAATGTATGTACTTCCCAGAAAAAATCTTCAGTAATGTCTCCTGATTTCTGACACTGACATTTACCTGTCAATTACAAACATTTTAAATTTTCAACTATTTTCCATGGCATTCTTTCGGCTGTAGAATTTATTACCACAGATTATTTTATATATTATATTTCTTTTATCTCTAAATCTATAGAATATATAATAAAATATTTAAATGTATCAGATAGAGAATTTAATTTTCTTTAATATTACCAAGAACAAAATTAAAAAAATAATATTTAAAAGATTTTTTTTCAAGAATCTTCTACTTCCGGTTGTCCAATTGTTACCAAAACCTTTTCAGATCTTCCTATGAATGTCCGATTGGGAAATACGTAGTTAAACAAATATAAAGTCTTATATTTTTTGAGTAACCGTCCTTCCAACATCCCTCATACATACATAAACACATACACACACACACACACACACACACACACACACATCCACACACACACAAACAGACATCATCGTAAAAATGTTAAAATCGGATTGTAGGGACCTTAAAACGTGCTTATTCAATAAAATCTAGATATGCGATTTTTAGCATGAATCCAATACCTCTCTTAGCGAGAGGTAAAAAACTCAAAATTGTAGCGACAATACAAACGATAACTATAAAAATACAAAGTTTGTATAATACAAACAACGGACATAGCGGAAGGATAATAAAAGCAAATAAGAAGTAAAGTGACTTAAAAAGTAACAAAAACTATGAAATATCAAAATTAAAACTTATAACAAATAAAAATAATCAAAAATACTGTAACGTTTATTTATAAGGGTAAAGTGTAAAAATCAGAGATATATTATTAATTAAAATAATACGTTTATTAAGCGATAAATAATTAGGATAAATATTAAAAGGATAATAAAAGTAACTAACACTATGATTAAATAATTATAAACACTAAGAATATTATTAAATACTTAAACACTAAGATTATTTATTTAAACAATATTTTTACCTCTCGCTAAGAGAGGTATTGGATTCATGCTAAAAATCGCATATCCAGATTTTATTGAATAAGCACGATTTAAGGTCCATAGAATCCGATTTTAACATTTTTACAATGATGTGTGTGTGTGTGTGTGTGTGTGTGTGTGTGTGTGTGTGTGTGTGTGTGTGTGTGTGTGTGTGTGGATGTGTTTGTGTGTGAGGTTGATGGAGACACGATTTCTCAAATTCTATAAAACTGTTTGACTACGGATTCCTCAATCTAACAGTAATGGGAAGAGTTGAATAGATTCTGGTAACAATTGAACAACCGGAAGTGGTAGTTTCTAAAAAAAAATTTCTAAATATTATTTTTTGAAAATTTGTCAAATATTAAAGATAATTAAATTCTCAATCTGGCACATTCAATTTTTTTTTATATCTCGTATAGGTTTGGAGATATAGTATATAATAATTATAGAATAATCTGTTGTAATAAATCTCGTTGCCCGAAAAACAGTTGCGATATTTAAATTTTTGTAATTGACAAATAAATGCAAAATGTCAGTGTCAGATTTTTCTGGGAGGTGTGAGTACATTTAATATATATTATTGTATTATTAATTAAATATTTATTTAAATTGCAGGTATGTTAATATTACATATATCCGCTAATACCGTCAATGAATTTGAAGTATTTTGAACATATTAGAATAGTAGGATAAAATTTCTCGTAGAACGAAGGAAGAGAAACAATTTCAATTATTTGTGTGTACAAGAAATGTTAAATTCGTTACTTATAGGGCGCGAGCAGCCATGTGACTTTGTTGGCCTTGGCAAGCAGATATGAGGATCCGTGTCAGAATGACGGCTAGTAGTTATTTACATAGATGTCACAATTGTCATGTCATAATTTTTCATTCAAAATTTCATAATATTCTGTTTATTTGTCATCCATTAGTATGGAATATACTTGTCGAGGAAAATAATCCACATGGATTAGGAAAATCATAATGTTCCGAATGAAAACTTATGATACTTGACACCTATGTATATTACTAGCTGTCATTCTGAGAAGGACCCGCATATCTGATTGCTAAGGCCAACAAAGTCACTCGCGCCCTATGCAAGATAAAATGAAAATGGCGAGAGGTATTGTGCTGGCCACAACAGATTTTTTAATTTTGGTTCTTTAATATGTACTTTATGAAACCCATTTGGATGTCATAAAGTACTTCTTAAAAGAACTCAAACCTAATTTCTGTTAGGTTGGTACGTAGTATAGTTGGAGAAACAAATATTTGGAACTCATTATAGATTCTGCCAATTGGTCGTTATAAAGTTTTATGGACTTTGCGGTTTTGGTACTCGGAGCCAGGTAGAGTTTTCTGTCCTGGGCCGTACCCGAAATTTGCATTCAAGATGTACTTTTAAATCTGTATTAAAATAATAATTCGTTTTAAGAGTATTTCTTCTAACGTCAATTTGTAAAGTGAAAAGAGATTGAAATATTATAAGATGTTTCCTAATTATATACTTTTAAATCTATATTCAAATCACAATGCGTTTAAAATACACTTCTTCTAACATCAATTAGTAAATTGAAAAGAGATTAAATGATTACAATATTATAGGGATTACAATAATTTCTAATGTAATTTTAAATATAAACTGTTATTTGATATTTTCTTTTGAGGTACAGGCAAAAAAATCTTTTTCAGTGTTAAAGAATCATCAAAACGAAACGTCGTTTCTTTGCTTGTTTCTAGTGTTTGAATAAAATTGTGAATATGTGGAGACCCTGGGAATATAATTTAAACTAAAATTTTGTTTTGTTTTTTTATTTATTATATAGTTTCAATTTACAAATTTTATACAAACATTGAGTATGATTTTTTTTAATACGGCCCATTTCTTACCCTAAAATTGATGCCTTCAAGTTCGAATAATTTATAAGTCCTGGCCGCAAACAAACCCAACCGTCCATAAAAGATTGTAAACCCTGCATAAGTCAGTTCCAAATATTTGTTTCTCCAACTATACCTACATTTCTAGACATTTGTCATTTGAAAGTAAATATTATTTCTAGCCTAGAAGACCCCACTATTGAAATGAAGTAATAATACATATAAGTAAATATATTAATAATTATTTTGTTATATTTTAAATATATTAATATTGTATTTTAAATAAGAATGGTTTATACTATCCTGTAAACATAACCTTTTCGCAGATGACAGTAGGAACTTCGGATGCAAATAAGTTTTTAATTATTATAATCAGTTTCGTGGTAAGTATGGTTGCTTATTTAATAATATAGAAGAGTACATCTATATTGATTGTATTTTCGGCTATTTGGCGTAACTCAGGTGGAGTGCAAAGTATTTCTTATTCCATAATAACCTTTTATTATTTAAACAATTCACAAACACGACTTTCACAATTTACTTTAAATTAATAACAACAATGAAACGTCATAGTTACGAATATCAATCACTGTTACTGTTACCAACAATCAAATAAAAATTAAAATATTCCTAAAAATGAAATCACGTATATTTGTCAATATTTTTTTGACAAAAGGACCAAAATAGAAAAAAATAGTATAAAATACACGTTTCATAAGACATTTCAGCGCACTTGCCCCGTTAGAAAACTCGCGGCAAGCCGCTCGTTTCTAACAAAGACGCGTGCGCTAAAATCATGTCTTATGAAACTTGTATCTTAATGTACTATTATATCACTATATTTATTTATATAACTACATTTCTTTATGTGAACAACTCGTAGACTATTTATTTATATCACCAACTTCATTGCTCGTTGCTTCTATATATTAGACTATGTCTCCGCTGTCTTTCGGACGGTATTTATACAGCCCAGTGTCCTTCTGGAATTTCCCGACATGACCATCATCGAATACAAAGGATCACACCATCGGATGTAATTGAATCAGCCTAAACGCGTATGGATTTCCCCCCCGCGGGGGATTACGTCATCGCTCGAGAACATGCTACCAGTGGCAGCGCAAGCATTCGGCGCATCGGGTCGGCGTGCGCTACAATACTTCTTAAAAGTACTAAAGAAAAAATATCAAAACTTCACTGACATAGAATGAACACCAATTAATAATTATTGTAATGAAGGTGAGGAATAGGGTAACAATGGAGAGGAAAGGGGAGGCAGACGCATTTCTATTTATCCTTAATGCTATAAATCAAAACAAGATACCTGCCCCATAGAACTGCTTGCCGTGACATCTCTTGACTTAGAAACAAATGCTTATTCCGCCGCCTTAATCCCTTTTCTTCTGGGGGAGCAATTTGAATTCCTCATTAAACGATGCTTTGTCTCAATGCAATGGTCGGCAAACCTTGTAGTAGGTATTTGTTTGTTAATCGCATTTAAATGAACTTTCATTCAGATTATAAATGATCTACCGCTTTGCCCAATTTAAAATCCGAATGAAAAAACATTTAAATGCGATTACAAGACATCTGTTCAATGGGGAATTCAAAATTCTCCACACAGAAGTAAAGGGATTAAGGTTGGACTATTTGAAAAACTTAAAAATTAGGATGGCAGTCAATTAAAAAAAAACATTATAAACGAATAACTAGATGTCGCAAATTCACCATTGTTGAACATATAAATAGCCATGTACACAAAATGTAAATTAGTTATCCGATGATGTCCGAAAGGAAGAAACGATCGTCATATTATTAAATTAAATATAAAAGTGGAAAAACCAAGCGTTAATTATTATTTTAATATTCCAAAATGTTCCACCAAGTGCAGACTACAAACTCCCTTACAATTATTTACCAAAATAATTCCATCCTTATACATTACTTTAGATCTTATAACATAATCAATTATCTATTCTTCAATAAAGTCACGTATCTTAAATAATAATTGTTTATTTACAGGGAGTTAGTGTATATTCAACACGCGCGCCAGTGACGTATCATTATATTTTTAATTTTTGCATTACGTTAATGCAATACTCCAATAATATTATCCAATACTTATTTCCACGCACACATGTTGCCACCTTACCAACGTAATCAACATACCATCATACATATAACCAAAATACCAACATATTCATTACTACAGAGTCACCCCAAAATATTATATACACCCACGATCATGCAATCGACCACATGCGTCATTTAACAAAGATATTTTATTCACTACTAGCCTAAGCAACCGCAATTATTTACTTTTATTTGACAAGCGAAATTGTTTTTTCCTACCTGTACATAGTAACCATGGTTACCGATAATTACATACCAAGGTCGGTAATCATTACCGACCTCTGTTAAATGTCAATATTGACAGTAATTTTTATACTTCCAAAACCATATAATAAATTAAAAAAGTGTATATTGTTATACAGTAAATTTGGTCTATAATACTATAAATTCACAATAAGACTGAATTTCTCAGAAATAAAATTGTCAAACATAGAGATATAGGAATACATAGATGTATGTTGGCAACACTGGAATCAAGTAACGTTGGTGACATTGTAAAATAATAGGGTTATGTTGAATAGTTGAAAACAAATGTTCATTTCAATATGCTTCGTTATTATCAATTTAAAAATCATTAACTAGAAAATATGTAAGTGGTAGTAGTGAATAAAATAGTATATTTACCTTGGTAGGGAAGACCATTATTGACCAGCGTCTTATATCCCTCGCTTTCAGCTCGGGATACAATCTTGACGCTAGGTCAATAATGATAGTCTTCCCTACCTTGGTTAATAATATACTATTGTCTTTGTCTTCTACATGATGTCTACTGTAGAAAATTCGGGTGACCCGCCACTGGTCGACCGTTTAGAAGAAATGCGATAGCGTTGAAAAAAGGAAGAGTGAAATAAATATAATATAATGCCATCTGTCAATCTGTAATAACTGTAACTGAAATTCTTGTAATTAATAAAATAAAGTGTAAGTTGTGCCGTAAAATATTAAACATTTGGTGCCGAACCCGGGAACCTTTAAATTGGGACCTTGAGAGTGAGTGTTAGAGAAATAACGAAAACGTCAACGAAGAAAAAATAAACGAAATGGATCTAACACTTCGCAAAACGTATCGTAAACAGCTTACAACATTAATTAACGAAGCTACAGAGTTAGTTAAGCAAGAATCAATAGAAGTAGATGATATTCCGGTGTTAATTGCAAGAATAAAAGCGCTACAGGTTAGTTTGAACGAATTAAACGAAAAACTTTTACCTACGTTTAAGGAGGACCAAATTGAACGCGAGTGTGAAAAACTATTGGAATACAACGATAAAGTAGTACAGTAGCAGTAACGAGATTGGAGCAACGACAGAAGCGGGAATTACAGAATGAAAACCGAACGGAATCTGAAGTGCCGCCAAATAAAGAATCACAAACGTCAACGAACACTGGACAAATGTCGGTAAACTTGCCAAAACTTGATATTATTAAATTTGATGGTGATTTACTCAAGTGGCCTGCTTTTTGGGAACAATTTAGCACTGCTATTCATAATAATTCGAAATTAGACAATGCAGCAAAATTCGCTTATTTAAGATCATACCTGACAGGCAGAGCATCCATATCAATATCTGGTTTAATGTTGAGTCAATCATCGTACAATAATAATTTTGATGAATTTTAGAATAGGATCAGTTGGATTAATCGCTGACATCGAGATTCACATCGTTACCTCTGGTACAGTGAACCAATTAAGAAAAATATTTCATCAGTAGAAGAATTGCCAAATATAGTCAAGTATCGAATGAAACGCGTCACATTTGGGATAACCACAAGCCCATTTCTTTTAGCAGCTACTTTAAAAAACATTTTGCAATACAATCCGAAGAATTCAAGCAAACTGCGGATATTTTAGATAAATCGTTTTATGTTGATGATCTTGTGGTTGCTGCGAATTCGCTAGAAGAAGCGCTTATAATTTATGAACAATCTACGAAAATTTTGAAGTCAGAGAATATGAATTTACGAAAATGGCGTTCAAACGATTCAGAGATATGTACATATTTGAAACAAAATGAAGAATTTCTATCTGATAACAAAATACAAAAAGTATTGGGAATACCATGGTATACTAAAACGGATGAGCTGTCAGTTGATGTAACTTCTATTATTAACAATAAAAATAGTTGTCCAACTAAGAGAAGCGTTTTACAAACAATAGCAAGGATTTTCGATCCCTTAGGTATGTTCGGCCCATTCACAGTCCGAGCTAAAATTCTAATGCAATGCATATGGAAAGAAAATATAGAATGGGATGAAGTATTACCGGATAAATTAAAGAATGATTGGTTAAAATGGTGTTCCGAACTGTCAATGCTGGTAAATTGTCAAATTCCACGAATAGTCCTACATAATCGCACAGCTGACGTAGAATTACATATATTTGCAGATGCAAATCTACTAGCGTATGGTGCTGTAGCTTATTTAAAATGTTTAGCGACAAATGATTGTAGATTTTTAATTGCGAAGAACCGCATCGCACCTATAAATAAAAAGAAAAATCTGATGTGGCCAGCACAAAACCTCTCGCCGTATATTTTACCTGGCTGTATGCATAAAGCAAAGATTATTTTTATAAATACAAATAATATATTCATATAAATCTATGACGTATAAACTTCTTTATTATTCAATAATAGCATGTCTCAACATAAAGATATTTACCATAAATTATGTTACAATAAATTACAAAGTAGAGTTTACCATATATAAATATTAGGCTGGTAACAGCAATTTTCAATTCGAACAACTTTGTTTACTTTCTCTTCATATTCTTCTAGTAAAAACATTAATTTTGGGCGGTCTAAAATGTATATATCTGGATTGTGCATCTATTCTTATATATCTTCTTTTACATTTTATTTTTTCATACTTGTTATATCTAAATAACCTTAATTCCCTTTAATAAATTGACGGATAGATTGCACTCCGATTATTCTTATATCGATGTGTAATTTTGTCAATATTTACAACTTACTTGAGAAGAATTTGATAGCTTTTTCGCAATTCAAAGTTACTCTAGTCTACAGTACTGGTGTACATTGTCCCATAATGTTTGAAACAAATTTAAGTCCTTCAACCTAGACTTGTCATCTCCATAATAGTCACAGATCAAGAATTAAGGGATTCTCCAAATACATTTTTCTTTCATTACTCATTATTTCTGACACTGACATTTATCTGTCAGTTACAAATAATTTAAATTTGCAACTATTTTTCATGGCATCCTTTCGGTTGTAAAATTAATTACAACATTATTTTATATATTATATTCCTTTTATCTCTAAATCTATAAAATATGTATAAAAATATTTAAATGTATCAGAAAGAGAATTTATTTTTCTTTAATATTATCAAGAAAAATTTTCAAAAAATAATATTTAGAAGTTTTTTTTTCAAGAATCTTCTACTTCCGGTTGTCCAATTGTTACCAAAACCTTTTCAGATCTTCCCATGAATGTCCGATTGGGAAATACGTTGTTAAACAAATTTTAAGTCTTATAGTTTTTGAGTAACTGTCCTTCCAACATCCCACACACACACATCCACACACACACACACACACACACACACACACACACACACAGACATCATCGTAAAAATGTTAAAATCGGATTGTAGGGACCTTAAAACGTGCTTATTCAATAAAATCTGGATATGCGATTTTTAGCATGAATCCAATACCTCTCTTAGCGAGAGGTAATAATGGACAATTAACTCTACCTAAACTCGAATTAACTGCAACATTATGTGCGACCAGACTACAAAGGTATATTTTGGAAAATTTATCGTTGAATGTAAAATCGATCTTCATGTGGTCAGACTCAAAAATAACGTTGTATTGGATTAAAGGAGAAATCACGAAGAAAGAAGTTTACGTACGTAATCGAGTTATCGAAATTTAAATAAAGGAAAATGGAGATACTGCCCAAGTAAAGATAATCCTGCAGACATGCTGACCAGAGGAGTATCCGCGAAGTTCTTGTGTCAAACACAATTATGGTTGCAAGGACCAATGTGGTTTAAGGGTGACCAAAGGAGTTGGCCATTAAACGAAATCGAAGATTCTATAATCGAAAGTGTTAATACATTTATTAATGTCAGCAAATTTGAAGGAAATAAGGAACCAATTTTTGATTTACAAAGTTTCGAAAAATTGGAGAAGATTTTACGAGTTACAGCATATGTTTTAAGATTTGCAAAATATTTCAGACTGAAAGAAAGAAGAAAAGGACACATACAAACAGAAGAATTAAAAGAAGCTGAAATTTATTGGATAAAATGTACACAAAATGAAAAATTCACAAATGAAATTATCGCGTTGAAGAATTCAAAGCAAATAAGTAATAGTTCTTCAATTTTAACGTTAACTCCATTCTTAGATGAGAACGGAATTTTGAGATTAGGAGGAAGACTTCAAGAAGCCTTGATATCCTACGAAAGCAGACATCCAATCATATTACCTAAAAAATCATTATATACAACTAAGGTTATAGTAACAAGTCATGAAGAAGTTATGCATTTTGGAGTTAATGCAACATTGAATCAAGTACGACAAAAATATTGGATTCTGCATGGAAGTCAGCAAGTCAAAGCGGTATGCGGGAGATGTTTAAAATGTAGAAGATTAAAGGGTAAGGCGGCCAATGCGCCATTTGCTCCCTTGCCAAAAAATAGACTGACTGTAGCAAATCCATTCAAATATACAGGAGTGGATTTTGCAGGCCCTTTGTTTATAACAATAGATAATAAACAAAGCAAGGCTTACTTAATGTTATTAACATGTGCGGTGATAAGAGCCGTTCATCTAGAATTGGTTCCTGATTTAACAGCGGAGAGTTGCATAAGAGCTCTACGTAGATTTATCGCTAGAAGAGGAGTACCAACGGTTATCTATTCTGATAATGCCAAAACTTTTAGACGAGCGTCGAAAGAAATACAAGAGCTCTCTCGAATTTTAACGTTTGAAGAAGTGCAAAATTTGGGACAAAAGTATCGAATCGAGTGGCGTTTCATAGTTGAAAGAGCGGCCTGGTGGGGTGTCTTTTGGGAACGTTTAGTCAAATCAGTAAAAGACGCATTGAAATTAACATTAGGAAAAGCACACGTTAATTATGATGAATTGCAAACAATATTAACTGAAGTTGAAGCTACTATAAATACGAGACCGTTGACTTTCATTGATGATGATCCCTTGAATTTATTGATTCTTACGCCATCGCATTTCTTAATGGGTTCCAAAGAAAATGGATTCAGTATAGATATCAAGAACGCTAAGATAAAACGCAACGACATACTTCAAAAATGGAAGGCACGAGAAAAATTAATAACGAACATTTGGAATAGATGGTCTACTGATTACCTGCAACAACTTCGTTCTGCACACCACACTTCTAAAGTGAAATCGAAGTATCTGAAAATAGGAGACATTGCACTACTACATGATCATCAGCTGCCAAGGCTGCACTGGAAAATGGTAAGGGTGGTAGATATGTTTCAGGGTTGAGACGGCAGAGTTCGAGCCTATGAGGTCCAAACTAGTAGTGGGACGAAATTGCGAAGACCGATACAGCTTCTATATCCACTGGAGGTCGAACATCTTCCGCCCGGGGAGGATGTAGAAAATTCGGGTGAACTGCCATCTGTCAATCTATAATAACTGTAACTGAAATTCTTGTAATTAATAAAATAAAGTGTAAGTTGTGCCGTAAAATATTAAACATCTACCTATATCGCACTTATTATTACTCCTCTATACTAAATTTAAATCTGCAGGTAGTTTTTCTTTTTTATTCCATTTTGGTGTATTATTCTTAGCCGTTGTTCGCACTTTATTTGCTTGGTCATGGTTTTCGAGACAATCAGAGGATTTGATACATGAAAAAATATTATTAACTTGGTTACCAAGCAAGTGGTAGCGAAAAATAATTATTTCTCATGTCAAATGAAAGTAAATAATGGTGGATTCGTAGGCTAATAGTTAAAAATAGGTATTTACGAATAAGGACATAAATGTAAAGATGCTTTACGTATGTGTCTCATACAATATTTTATCTACAATAGAATCTAAAAACCCAATAAATATAAAAAAAATACTTTTATTTATGAATTAGGATCACAATATTAAATGAAAAGTTTGCCATGATAACAAATATTCAAACTAGTTTTGCAAATTTAGCGTGTTTAAAATTTTATTCACTCGTTGCGCGGCAACCCGTGATCGTGACTAATGAAACCTTGTTACTAAACAACCTTTTTACAAACTTAAAACTGATAACAAAACATCATTTTTACGCATTATCGTATATAATAGCTATTTGTGTATTAAAAGCGCTCGAAACACATATATTTTCTACAGTCGCCACAATAAATTTAGCATTGTTTAGAAACGTATTCTTATTTACAGGATAAAAAATAAAATTGTTTATTTCTGTCACTGGTTGATATCGCTGCGTTTAATGAATATTTCATGAAATAAAAATTCAGAGAGTGAGCGTTTTTTTCTGTTTTGTTGCGCATGAGCAGCAAAGTGACATTTTGCGTTGACATATAGGTGCAAATGCCTACTTCATATATTAACTTTAGAAAAAAAAAATTATGTGACTCCAATTATTAGCGAAGTTCGTTATTTGAGAACATAATCATATACAGGGAATTTATTTTAAAATGCAACATATAGTCACGTTCATGGTTACACTACTGTTAAAAATGACAGCAATGTAATTCATGTCCACTTTAAAATGCAACATTATAAATAGTATTGCATCACAGGAGATATCTTCAGAACACATCACAAATTCTGTCAATACTTTCTACGACTGACTAAGATATTGCCTCAGCGTGAATGGGGGTATTTTTGAACATTTAGTAGATTTAAACTATGAATTTTTGTAGCTAAATGTTGTTAAAATGTACTATATTGAGTTTTTGTTAATCGTGAGTAGGTTAATTTATTGGAAATTAGTATTGTTAATACATAACTAATAGTTATGTATGTATGTTGCATTTTATAATGGACATTTTTTACATTGACGTCATATTTTGACAGCAGTGTGTAACCATGGAAGTGATTGACCATATTATGTTGCATGTTAAAATAAATTCCCTGTATATCTACGTCACAATATTAACCCTCATCGTACATACTTTTTTTACACCAAGTACCGTGCATTTGCACCCCAGGTATTTAAAAGCCTAAAACAATGTAAAACATGAACATGACTTGACCCTGACTGACATTTAAAGAGCACCAATAATTTACGTAAACAATTATAAATATTTGGTGAATGGTGAGAGTTGTGATGAAAAGCCAGTTGCGTTTCGTCCCGGGCATGCTTACGTTGACTCGTCGGTAAGGCTGTAAGCATGCCCTGCCTTAGATTCTGGAAGTTGCAGCGACCAGGAATCGAACCCGAACCGTATGATGGAGTGGAGCAATCTCGAATGTAGCCATGCTGAATTCCAACCGCCACAATTAATTGAAAACTGTTTATTTGTCATTACAGTTATTACAGATTAATTATTTTTCTTCAATGTTCTGCGCAAACAAACTTTTTGAAAAAAGTACATTATTGTCTGTTATTCTGTCACGTTTTCTGTTACAAAGGTAACATCGGTATTGTACTTTTTAAGCATTTTTTATTTGGCGTTTTATATGCTTATTATTGTAACGATCAATAAAGTTTTTTTTTTATCAGTTCCTTTCCTAACTGAAATAGAAATTTCCTTCGTACATCATTAGCATTCGTTTCCCAATCGGCATTGCCGTCATTAACATCCATACCTTGTATATATTTATTACAGCAATATACAGCATATGATATCAAATTTCCCCCGGAGTTTTGTCAGTGGACTTAACTTGAAGAACGGCTGAGCAAATAAATTGAAGTATTCACCGCTTCAGCCTAAAAAACATTATATAATTCCGATTTTATCAGCAAACATCGGGCTCGGTCCTTAATAGATCGGGTTTGCCGCTCATCTTCCCCATTTTGTTGCGATCTATACGAACAAATGGTTTGATGTAAAATACGTACAGTATTAAGCAAATTAGTTAGGTTATTGTTGCAATATTCACCTCCATTGTCCGTTCCGTACGTAGTATTTTTATTTCACGTTCTGTCTGATTTTCTACAAAGTTCTTAAAGGTTTCAAAATATTCCGGTACTTCAAATTTTGATTTTAGAAAATAGATAAATTATTTATAACTGTAATAACCCAAAAACCTTACAATATATTTCGATCTAGCAAACGAGCTTACTTCCATCGGTCCGTCCAGATCAGAGTGTATAAGTTCTAGTTGTGCAATAATTGTAGTTATTTATAATTTGGCGCTCATGACTGGCTTCGTGCTCGGTCATAATAGCGAGAAGACCAGAGTATGCGTAGTGGGGATGGGTATGGAGGATGAGAATTGAGGAAAGAATAGAGGTAAGTGACTGTGTGAGCAATTGCGCATGCAGATATTACTGCAGCATAAACTTGTGTATACGGAAAATTGGAAGAATAAAACATATTAATACAAAAATGTGGTCGTGGTATAATTATTTTTAATCCGCAAAAACTGTACATGGTCCTTCGAACCGGATTTAAGCAAAAATTAATGTCGCAACAACGTGTTTGTAGTGAACCAAGTTACCAGAAAACAATAGCCGTGCCAACAGCCATACCACAAAAAACAGCAAGCAAACAGAACGGGCGCTTTGCGGTTAGTATTTACTCTACTAAAATGTGGGTTTTATGATTGTCAGCCTCTGTTGCAGCCCACAAAACTATATTTGGTGACCCAAACATATATTGCAGAGTACATGCATGAATTAAATAATCAACAAGGCCAATTTTATCCGACGGTCGACGAAATGTGCCGAAATAAGACGCGCTCAAATATGTAATAGTTATTTACATACCAAGTGCGGCAATGATTGGTTCCCGGATGAGTGTTTGGCGGCGCGAGATTTCTAGCGCTGTCATAGAACGATTCCGGGACCCAAGTTCACGCACGCGGTCATAATCTTTATACAGCGCCTTTTTCATTTCTTGTTTCAATCAGTTTCATAACGTTTAAACCCTGACCATGAAGTTAGCACAGATGAACTTCGCCCGCTCACAATTTAAAAAGTACACTCCGCAGTACAATTTAAAAAAATTACTAACAATAACTCTACCTACTCCAATTCAATAAATAATTTTCATGTACATTTTGTACTTCGGAGTGTACTTTTTAAATTGTGACCGCGCTAAGTTCATCTGTGCCAACTTCATGGTCAAGATTTGAACGTTAAGAAACTGTACGAAACAAGAAATGAACGGGGCGATGTATGAACAATAGAATGATGTGTGTGTGTTCCCGTGAGCGGTGCAACTGGGCATAATACAAATAATATGGACATTAAAATAGTTCAACTTTCTATTACGCCTGTGTTGAGTTTTGTTAAAAACACATTAAAGTCGATGGCTTTCGCTCTTTTGTTTTCAAAAGCCAGAAACACTAAATCGGCCATCCGTAGGTGTTCCATAGAAATTCTTTGCGGACGGTTAACAGCAGTAAGTGTTGAAATGTTGATTCACATGTTGCTGTACTGCATCCGATAGTTCCAATGAAGGCAAACATTTCATAACTTTTGACGTTTGTATAGATTTCAACCAAATAGTCTTATCTAATATTGGTTGACGAGATACAGTGACTGATTCTTTTTGGTTCGCAGTTCGCAGCAATTTAAATATTTCCCTGCACTGATAATTTCTCATTTAAATCATTGACCTTTGAGTTACAAATTTCCATTAGTGTTCGAAATAATACTTCAAGAAACGATGTTTAACTAACCGCTGTTTAAAATTTAAAATATAGGCAAAATATCAATATTAACCCTTGCAATTCAATTTTTTTCGTACATGGATATATTTATTCATTATGATTTCAACGCAGATTTAATTCAGTCAATCAATTTCATTTACATGAAATGTCATTATGTTATTTGTAAACATTTTCAACGGTCGGCAAGATAATGAGAAGCTATAGTGGCGCCAAATCGTCCACTATCAACATCTTTCGAACTACAACAGTATAATAGGCTGGCTATTCGAGTTCAGAGATGTTTACGTGTTGTATAAGCTAGATGCCTAACTCAGTGCGCAGAAATGAAGCCAGCAATTTCGTGTGGCGGCCATTTGTTAAAAAGGCATGTAAGATGTAAGTATATTACGTCTATTCAGATTTGTGGCAATTTAAAAGTATGTACTGTACTGTAATATATAACTAATGTTTGAAACACAATTTTCGATTATAAAGTGATCTACTTACGGCATCTACTACACAATAGCCCGGAAACGAGAACAGGAACGAAGATTGTCAATACATTATTTGTGTTGTAAAGAACTGTGTTTTTTTTAGTTATTTACCATCGAAATGTCAGCTGCTTGTTCAGCATTTGGTTGCAAGAACAGATTTAAAAATGGGGGAAAGGTGCAGTTTTTTGGGTTTTTCAATCAAACCATATAACTATTAAATGGAAAATAAAGTTAAAATATTTGTATGTAGAATGTGAGTAATATAATTTATGTAAATACATTATTTTATATCTTTTAGATTTCCTTTGAAAAATAAACATATATTAAAATCTTGGATTATAAATTTAAGGAGAAAAGCTTTTACCCCAACTAAAGCTAACAAACTTTGCAGCGATCATTTTAAAGAAAATGATTATTTAGTTAGGCCGGGAACTTACATTCGAAAATTGAAACCAGATGCAGTCCCTACGATATTTTCCGCTTTTCCTATCTATTTAATCAAAAAGAAAATAGCAAAAGGGTTTTAAATAAAAAATCATGTAATTATTGCGCTGAATACTGTTTAACATTGGGCCATAATTACGTTCACAAATATAAATTTTCAGTTTTTAAAATAATTAAAGCTACTAAAACAGAAATTAATATTTTCACTAATAATTTAAAAACATTTTCAAATACAAATAATCTTGAAAGAAAAATAATAAATTTTATAATTAATCTTTTTGCCAGTGAAAAAAATATTTTTTCTCATTTACATTGTGAAATTTCTTTGGATAATAATCACAAAATTGATCTAATTTGATATATTTGCAAGCAGTATATAAAAATTAGATTGCACAGTATTGCAAAGTGGTCCAATCAGAATCAAATTGTTTGCAAAAGACAAATTAAATAAACTAATATTATTTTCTAATCAATAAATAGTGTTTAAGAACAAGTATTGCGTTTTATTTCACCAATTTAATAACAATTTATTTGTGATAACTTTCATATATCAATTATATTCTAAGTTTTATTTCATATTTACCATATCGTACATTAATATTTTACCTTTTTAACAAATGGCCGACTTTTGACCTCAAGGCTTCACTTTTACGTGGTTTGAGACATACGAAGTTGGGTATCTAGGTTATACATAAACATCTCTGTTCGACTTCATAGGCCTGCTGCATACGCATATCTCAAACGATGACGCGACAGTGTGACGCTAGATAGCGTTGTTGTCAAATGTGAGTATTATTTAACCACGTCTACTGTATCTATACTGGAATACACGTATAGTCCTAATGTTCACATTTCGCCCTGTTCATTTCTTGTTTCATTCTGTTTCATAACGTTCAAATCTTGACCATGAAGTTGGCGCAGATGAACTTCGCGCGCTCACAATTTAAAAAATACACTCCGGAGTACAAAATGTACCTAAAAATTATTTATTGAAGCGGAATTGGTAGAGTTATTGTTAGTATTTTTTATTTAAAATTTATACTGCAGAGTGTACTTTTTAAATTGTGAGCGCGTGAAGTTCATCTGCGCCAAATTCATGGTCAAGATTTGAACGTTATGAAACTGAACGAAACAAGAAATGAACAGGGCGATGTATAAACATTATGACGCTGCATACCTAGCCTACCTACTATCGATATTATTTTGCCAAAAAAATATAACTTTTCAAAATTTATATTTGTAAAATAAAATGATGAAAGTTGAAAGTCATAGACATCAGCCCCAGGAAGGGCGAAAATTTTTATAAGATAGGCCGTGCCCTTCCTGCCCCCCACTGACCACTGATCACAGTAGAAATAATAATTTATTAATTTTTTTTTGTTATGTAATGGCGGGTGATTTCTATGTGAAAGTGTTCTTCATGTGAACTGTTGTCTAAAAAAGAAACTTGTTATAAGTGACAATCCAAAATCCAACAAAATGTTGCAGTGTTGATGAAAACTTTGTAGATGCTAGTGACGCATTTGACAATAAAATGACAAGTGTATTGAACGTTGCACGTACTGAAATTTTATATTTAAAAAAATTTTAGCTGAAAAAGACGTAATAATGAATGATAAAAATAAAATTATTGAAGATAAAGAGACAATTATTTTATTATTAAATAAAGAGTTAAATTTATTGTCTTTTGATGTCCTGGAGCCATCTAGTGATAAAGAAGTTGTTAATTTAACAAACTTTAAAACAAATAAACGTGTAGTGACACCTAACAAAAATCTAAAAACTACGTCAAGTGAGGACATAACCCCAAAGTTAAAGACGTCAGATATAAATAAAGAAAAAAATGACAAAACTGATGAGAGTAATACAAATTCTAAAACTATAAATACTGTGTCCGAAGAAACTAGACCAGGCTTAGACTCATGGGTTCCGGTAGCTGGAAAGAATAAAAGGAAAAATCAAAAAAACAAAAGTGTAATTGGAAATTCCATGAATTTAAATGTCATAAAAACTGTGCCTAGAAAGGCATTTGTTTATGTTTCACGAAAAAAACCAGGCACCACAACGGCTGAATTAACAACTTTTCTAAAATCCGATTTTCCTGAAGTTATTGTTGATGAATTGGATTCACAATTTCCACCGCATTATGCTTCATTCAAAATTGCTTTAAATTTGAATAATTTCGATCAAATAATGAATCCCGACAGATGGCCAAGCGTGCTTATGTCTCACGGTTTTTTCAACGGCGGCAGAAAACCCAGTCTTCAAAATAACAGCACTTCTTCCTCCCCAAAAATATTGCATATTGCTCACCAAAATATTTGTTGCCTACGAAATAAAGTAGAAGAAATTGAAATCTTTCTAAAAACTCAACCATGTAATATATTGTGTGTATCAGAACATTGGCTCAATGATAAAGAACCTCCATCATATAATCTCAATGATTTTAATTTAGTTTGTTTCTACTCTAGAAGCATTTATGGTCATGGTGGAGTTATGATATACTGTAGAGATAATATTAATTACGAAAATGTTGATTTTATTAATAACTTTAATATAGAGTTAATTTTTGAATGCTGTGGAATAAAATTTAAATATGGAAATAAAATCTATTACGTTCTTGTAATATACAGAGCACCAAGTTCAAATATTTACAGCTTTCTAAATCAACTAGAACAATGTTTAACTCAGATACAATTCAATAACATGAATATAAATTTAATCCTTGTAGGAGATTTTAATATTAACCTTTTAGAAGAAAGTTCTACAAAGAAAGCTTTTTTAGAATGTTTAAGAATGTTTAACATGCATCAAACTATATTTGAACCTACACGAATAACAAAAGTAGCAAAACTTGTATTGACAATACTTTTACCAATGTTACCTCAAATAATTTTGTAGCTACCGTTGTACATGACAACATCGCAGACCATTCAGCGCAACATACTTCAATACCTCAAAGAAACTTTTCAAAAATATCTAATTCAACTTGTAAAAAAGAATATTTTCGAATAATAACTCACAACATTTAAAAACATTACTCTCCAAAGAAGTATGGATATCTGTTCTGAATGAAAGCGATGTTAATGTATGTTTTAACAACTTTTATTGTATATTTATGCACTATTTTGATATTACACACCCAAAAATTAAATTTATTGCTAAACTTAAGCCAAACTCTTAGATTACTAGCGATATCAAAATAAAAGCACAAGAAATGAAACATCTATATGATTTATTTAGCAAAGGACTTATCACTAAAGAGATTTACAACCGGTATAAATGCATATATCCAAAACTTATTAAAAAAGCCAAATTTGAATTTAACAACGAAAAGGTTATAAAGTGTAACAATAATATCCGCAAAACTTGGAAGCTGATTAATAACAATGCTAATAATAATGCAATAGTACAATAAACTTGAATTTTTAAAAGACAATTATAACACAGTCAATAATTCTTTGGACATTGGAAATATGTTTAATAATTATTTCACAAATTTGTCAGCAGAAATTAAAAAGAGTATACCACCTGTATCTCAAATTTATCAAGATAATAATATTTATTGCAATGAATCCATATTTTTGAGTCCCGTCACTGAAGCTGAATTGGCCACTATAATCAAATCTCTAAAATCTTCCTTTTCAGCAGGAATTGACGAGATTCCTAGCAATTTATTAAAAGATTGTTCTGAAATGATTCTGACACCCTTAGTTTACTGTATTAATTTGTTAATTTCATGTGGATTCTTTCCTGACAAACTAAAATTTGTTAAGGTCATTGCTTTATATAAAAGTGGTAATAAAAATTTAGTATCGAACTATAGACCAATTACTCCAGTGTCAACATTTCATAAAATTTTCGAAAAATGTATTGTAACGTTTTTATTTATATGGGTGAAGTGTA
Organism: Harpalus rufipes; assembly: GCA_951394225.1. NCBI lineage: Eukaryota > Metazoa > Arthropoda > Insecta > Coleoptera > Carabidae > Harpalus > Harpalus rufipes. Next base: position 22,207,444 of record OX596280.1, read on the forward strand.
CAAATAACAGATATATTATTAATTAAAAGAATACGTTTATTAAACGGTAAATAAATATTAAGATGAAATATTAAAAGATAATAAATTAAACTAACACTATGATATAGTTATTTAACTATCAAGTGTGTTAATAAGGGCGATTAATGATAGAGACATTTTATTGATATTGTTGAGATCATTAATCGCCAATTAACACACGTGTTAGTTACAATATTTTTTCGTTGACCGTATCTTACTTAAATGGAAAATCTAATTTTATTCCATGACAATTTTTTTTAGGTTAGTAATGGTTGACCGAACGTCAAATTTTACGTCAGAAAATCAATGTTTTGTCATCAATTGTTTTCAGTGGGTGCGTTCAGTTTACTTAATGCTAGACAACACAAGCGGTTTTTATGTTATTTGAGGAATTTTATACTTTCAAATTCATTTTAAAGGTATGCTACTTGAATATACCTAGCTAGTAAGTGTCAAAAGCATGACTTTTAATTCGGTCTACCTTTTTGCTACAACTTAGCGTTAGCAATACATGCTGTGTTCCATGTGATGAACGCACCCAATAAATCGTTTATTAATAAAAAATCATGCATTAATAGGGGTCATTAATGATTGATTTTCTATACGTTAAGATAGCCTATTAATAAATGGTCGACGGAAAAACAAATATTAACACTAATTTAAAGACTAAGAATATTATAAGACACTTAAACACTAAGATTATTTATTTAAACAATTAACACCACTCTTTATGTCACTAATTACATTTATTTATGTTCATTTGTCGACTGTTGTTTATATCACCAACTATTTATATCAGACTTCTTTACTCGTTGCTTCTATAATACAGAATATCTCTCCGCTTTCTTTCGGCCGGTATTTATACAGCTCATATCCTTCTAGAATTCTCGGGCGCCACAGCGATACCGAGTACAAAAGAATTAGGTCACGGCGTAATTAACCTCTAGCCGGCGCGTCGCCGGGGATTGCGACATCTGGGAAATTCTGGGATTACGTCATCGCTCTGGTACATTCTTTCAGCGGCGCACGTATACTCTTCTCTTAGGGGCGCACGTTACACTGCCCCCTCCTTAAGACTGTTTCGTCCCGGAACAGTTCTTGATGACGAAATCTACATGTATTACCCTTGGTGAATTTGGAAGTCTTGAAGAAGTGACAGTCGATGGTTCCCTGCAGTTCTTCTTTCTGTTCGTTAGGGTTAAAGCTGCAGGCGAGAATTTTAATACCGGTATAGCGGAAGAGGATCTCTAACATGTTCCTAACCACCCTCCAATCCAAACCATCTAGTACACGTAGTACACCAAACCGGCATACACACTCTTTGATTAAGGTTGCAGCGACCGTGATGGCTTCCTGGTTGGGTAATAGATAGGCTTCAATCCATTTGGTGAAGTAGTCCATGACAACCACGATGTATTTATTTCCGTCTTCGCTTTCTGGAAATGGTCCGGCCATGTCAATCACAATGCGTCAAATGAACTGCCCACGTTGTATTGACGCATTGGAGCTCTTCGCCATTTATGCGGACCGTTGCTTCCAGCGCAAACCACACATTTCTTGCACCAGTCTTTAACGTCTTCCTTGTTAACATAGTAAAATCGCTGGCGCAATCTTTCTATAGTTTTGTCGACTCCAAAATGGCCTCCTCCAGATCCGTCATGGATCTCTTTTAACACGTCTGTTACTCTACTCTTAGGAATAACCAACTGATTTCCCTTCTCAGTTCCATGGCATTCTCAACCACACGCTTTAACAGACCATCAATCACCATGGAGTCACATTGCGCCCAGTACGATTTTACAATCTGTGACTGTGGTGCAACATCTTCCCATATTGGTTTGCTCTCGTCGCTTTCCATTCCAGTAATATTTTCAAAGTCAGGTCCATGCGTAGTCCATCGGGCTGCCAACTATCGTTGACTACTGTTATTCTGGATATAGTGGAATGTTTTTTTTCTAGTCGACTACCATATTTGCCTCCACCTTGGCATGGCCTTCCGGACAATGCGTCGACGTTACTTCCCTTTCTTTTAAGTTCCTTTCTCTGTCTTGATTTTCTTCTTCCTTGTGGTGAGAGGTATGTCATCGTCGTCATCGTTATCTGACTCGAGTGTCCGTTTCCCACTCGAGTTTTCGTTTCCCACTCGAGCTGTCCATACGAATCGCCAAGGGCACGTCTTCCTCGCTGTCTTCAGGCCCCGTTTCTAACTACTTAGATTGGAATCGCAGCTGCTCGTCAGAGAAATATTCATTTCCGGTTGGCTTTCCTCTACTACTGGAATTTCTTCCTAGATTTCTTCTTTAATTCCTTGCTGAACACGCTATCTTTCTCTCTCGCGTTCTCTTTCTTTTATTCGCTTTCGTCTTCTTTCTTCATATCCATCCTTGACATCAACGGATTCGTCCTTTATCTCTAGAATTTCTGCCTACATTTTTTTTAATTTCTTACTAGACATGCTTTCTTTCTTTTTCGCGGTCTCTTTCTTTTTCGCTTCCGTCTTCTTTTGTAATAGCGGAATTTCTTTCTTCTTGCAAACATTTAATTTGTAATTCGTCGCACTTTTTCATCTGTGCCTTCGGTGTTTACATTTCCCTTAGCATAAATATTACGCACTCGCGATTGGTTACATGAAACTTGTTTAGCAGCTTCATAATCTGATACATATGAGAGTGCGTTAACCATAGTTTTTGGGCGACATAACTGCAGTGCTTGCTGAGTATTGCTGTCTCGAACTCCGGAGATGAGTTCCTGAGTGGCTAGGTACTTCAAATCGATGTCAGGAGCCGTAGGATGTGCGAGGCGACCCACACGAACCACATTGGCCCAACCTCCAGAAGGCTTTCTTCAGTTTTTCTAGAAGTTTTCTCCAATCCTTGCTTCAATGTTTGCTCCAGAAGTCCAGGATTTTCCAATTTCCGCTTCAACATTTTCTCCGTAATTCCAGAATTCTCCTCTACTCTTCCAGAATTCACCTTCAATTTCTGGTCCAATTTCTGCTCCAGAATTTCATAATTCTCCTCTACTCTTCCAGAATTCGCCTCCAATTCCTCTTCCAATTTCTGCTCAAAAATTCCAGATTCTTCAGCTTTTCTAGAACTCTCATTCAATTCACGTTCCATTGTTCTAGAGTGTTCCATTAATTCTTCGTCCAGTACTCCGGAATTTTCCTCCACTTTTCTAGAACTTTCATGCAATTCCCTTTCCAATGTTCTAGAATATTCCTTTAATTCTTTTTCCAGTGCTCTGGAATTTACTTCCACTTTTCCAGAACTTTCATGCAATTCACTTTCCAATGTTCTAGAATGTTCCAATAATTCTTCTTCCAGTGCACCGGAATTTTCCTTAACTTTTCCAGAACTTTCCTCCAATATCCCATCCAAACGTCTAAAATTTTCTCGTCTTAATGTTCTACAAAATTCTATTAAATCTCTACAAACGTCGGATGCGTCATACGGAATTTCGAATAAGTAATCTTCAGGATTTTCACCAGCATCGATTAATGCTTGCCGCAGACGAGATTGTAGAACGCTTTTCAGTCCTGTCGTATCTAATTCTCGTTCTTCCAGTTCTCTCTTGAGGTCACTTACTTTCAATTCACTTAATTTTAATTGTTTAATCGCCATTTTCTTTATTTTTATTTACACTTCATAGTTATTAACAACCCCACACCTGAAACCAATTGTAACGTTTTTATTTATATGGGTGAAGTGTACAAATAACAGATATATTATTAATTAAAAGAATATATTTATTAAACGATAAATAAATATTAACACAAATTTAAAGACTAAGAATATTATAAGACACTTAAACACTAAGATTATTTATTTAAACAATTAACACCACTCTTTATGTCACTAATTACATTTATTTATATTCACTTGTCGACTGTTGTTTATATCACCAACTATTCACAACGCTTATTTATATCAGACTTCTTTACTCGTTACTTCTATAATACAGAATATCTCTCCGCTTTCTTTCGGCCGGTATTTATACAGCTCATATCCTTCTAGAATTCTCGGGCGCCACAGCGATACCGAGTACAAAAGAATTAGGTCACGGCGTAATTAACCTCTAGCCGGCGTTTCGCCGGGGATTGCGACATCTGGGAAATTCCGGGATTACGTCATCGCTCTGGTACATTCTTTCAACGTCGCACGTATACTCTTCTCTCAGGGGCGCACGTCACAGTATATTGTCTCGGATTCTGTCATTCCTCGAAAGGAATAAAATTTTGATAGGTGAACAACATGGATTCAGGAAAGGTCTCAGTACGATGTCTGCTCTGACTAATTTCCTAGATAAGGTATATTGTGAAGTAGGTAATCGTATCTTTGGTGTATTTTTAGACTTAAGACATTTGACTGCTTTAACCACTTAAGAATATTAAATAATTATGGTATAAGGGGTACGGGTGCAGGATGGATCTTGTCATATTTAAAAGATAGGAAACAGGTATTTATCTATGATAATCAACAATCAGATGCTCAAGTAATATACAGTGGTGTTCCACAACGATCCATTCTTGTTCCCATACTTTTCATTTTATATATAAATGGCATATAATCCATTTTAGAATCAAATGAATTTATTTCGTATGCTGATGACATATCTTTCATATCATCAAATATAAATGAATTATCAGCTATTGTTGATAAATTAGCTTTTTGGTTTGCATCACTTGATTTATTTTTAAATATTAACAAATCAGCGCTTATTAATTTCTCGTACAATAAAAGAAATTGTCCTATAAATGTTCAGTGTAATGGTGAGTTATTACTCCAAATAACTAATACAAAAATATTAGGACTTCATTTAAATGAAAATCTTATTTGGGATTCACATGTTGACAACATTTGCAATTCTTTGTCATCACTTTGTTACTTGATTAAGCATATAAGAACAATGACCAACGTGCTAAGTTTTATGTCATATTAAATTACGGTATATTATATTGTGGTAACTCCCCATCTGCTTCTCGTGTGTTTATTTTGCAAAAGCATGCAGTTAGAAACATTTTTTTGCTAACTAAAAGAACATGTAGGGACATATTTATTCAAAAATGATAACTTTACCATGTATATACATTTTTAATACGGTAATTCATATTAGGAAAGTAAAAGAAAATCTAACATCTTTAAGTGATATTCACAACTACAACACGCGTGGAGAGTCAAATTTGGTAATACCGAAAATTAACTATATTAAATCAAAATATATATATATATGCCAGCTCGGCAGGCCTTGCAGGCCCTGGGCTTGGTGTACACTTCTTTCCACTCTCTTCTGTTTCTTGCTTTGAGTTTCCACCTTGTAATTCCTAATTTTTTTAGATCATTCTCGACTTCGTCCAGCCATCTCTTCTTCGGTCTGCCTCTCTTCTTCTTTCCTTCTTGTTTTCTATTTATGATCTTCTTTGGTACCCTTTCTTCTGATAAACGTTCCACGTGTCTCACCCAACGTATCCTTTGTATTTTTATTCGGGTCGTAATATTTGGTTCCCCATATATCTCTTCTATTTCTTTATTTGATCTTCTTCTCCACTGGTCTCCTTCCTTCACGCCGCCGTATATTCGCGTTAGCAACTTTCTCTCCCATACCTCTAATATTTGTTCTTCCTGTTTCGTTAATACCCATGTTTCGCTTCCGTATGTTGCAGTTGGTCTCAATACCGTATTGTATATTTGTCTTTTTAGGTTCCCTGATATGTCTTTGTTTGTCAATAGTTTATGTAGTGATCCCGCTACTTTATTCGCTCTTGTCAGTCTTTCTTGGATTTCCGCAGTCATATTACATTTTTCGGTGACTTTTGTGCCCAGGTATGTAAAGTTTTGTACTCTTTCGAACCGAAGTTCTTGTCCTTGTTCAGTGTTGACCACTATTTCCTCTGTGTAGTTAGACGTTTTCCCTATCATCATGTATTTTGTTTTTTCTATATTTATGTTAAGTCCCATTCTTCCGGCTTCTTCGATTAGACGTCTGGTTATTCTTTTTAATTCTTCTTTTGTTCGGGTTATCAGAGGAACATCATCCGCAAAAGCCAGGCATTGGTGTCTTCGATCATATATCAGCCCCTGCCTGTTAATTTCGCTTCTCCTTATGATTACTTCTAATGCCAGGTTGAATAGCGTTGTCGATAAGGGATCTCCTTGTTTAAGGCCTGAACGGATTTGATTTTCGTCCGTTGACTTTGACTTTGCTTCTTGTGTTTCGTAAGGTAATTTTTATCATTCGTATGAGTTTCCTTGGGATCTGAAGTTCTTCCATTGCCTTTAATAATTCATTCCTATTCACTGAATCATATGCCTGCTTAAAATCTGTAAACAGTATATGCATATTTAGGCCTTTCTCATAGTGTACTGCTTGAAGTTCTTTCAGGATAAAAATCTGATCTGTGGTCGATCTATTCCTTCTGAAACCCGCCTGATATTCTCCTAAGGTGGCTTCCATTTTTCCTCTAATTTTGTTGTTAAGCCAGGTTGCCATTACTTTATAAACTACATCTAATAGCGCTATTCCTCGGTAGTTCTCGCATTTGGTTTTTTCTCCTTTTTTATAAATAGGGCAAAGTACTGCTTCTTTCCAGGCTTCTGGCATACATTCTTCTCTCCAGATATCTACCACTAGTCCGTATATTTCTCGCATTAGTTCTTCTCCGCCGTATTTGATTAGTTCAATGGCTATTTCATTGTCCCCTGGGCTTTTGTTGTTCTTCATATTCTTTATTATATCTTCTATTTCTTTTATTTCTGGTTCTGGTACATTTTCGCTTTCATTTCCGTGATCTTCGTAAGTGTCAGTGTCTTGGTTTAATTCGTTAGTATTCAATAGCTCATCAAAGTATTCTGCCCATCTGTTTGTCCTTGCTTCTTCGTCTCCTATGAGGTTTCCATCTTTGTCCTGACAGTATAAAACTTTTGGTGTATACCCTTTCTTTTCTTGTTTAACTTTCTGGTAGAAGTTTCTCAGATCTCTTTTGCTATAATTTTCTTGCATCTCTGAAATTTTTTATCTTAATATGTTTCGTTTTTTTGTCCTACATATTTTCTTGTAATTCCTTCTGTGTTCTTGATAAATGGATTTGTCTTTATGGGTTCAAAAAAATCAAAAAATAACCCAAACTATAATGGTTTAGTTTTTTATAATAAACTACCGCAAGATATAAAAGATACAAAAACATTAACATCTTTCAAGAATAAAATAAAAACTTATCTCATAGAAAAAAGTTATTATAGCACAAAAGAATTTCTTAGTGATAAGTCCTAACCAATATTTCGAATACCATTTATATTTTGAATTCAATGTATATTATATTGTTTTATATTAATAATTATGTGACTTTTTTCTATGCTATGTACATTAGTCTTTGAAAATAAATAAATATTATTATTATTATTATTATAATACTGCCATTCTCCACTCTAAAACATATATATATATATATATATATATATATATATATATATATATATATATATATATATATATATATATATATATATATATATACAGGCTGTTTCCTTTAAAACAACCAGCGCTTTTTTGGGCTAACTAATGACTAGAGAAAAATGTTATAGACAAAAAATTACCAGGAAAAAGGGCTTAATTATGAGGAATAATAAATAAAAAAATCAACCAGTGGTTCTCAAACGGTAGAATAAAATTATATTTATTTAAATGGCAACCTATATAAAATACTTCAATATTATTATAATAGAATTATTTCTGATTTTTAATATCATTTTTCTCGAAATAATTGTTATACAACCCCATATCATATTTATATCGTTGAAATCAGAAAAAAATTCTATATATATATATATATATATATATATATATATATATATATATATATATATATATATATATATATATATATAGGCTGTTTCCTTTAAAACAACCAGCGCTTTTTTGGGCGAACTAATGACTTTATATATATACAGGGTATTAATACTAAGTCGTTACACCCGAAAATGGTAGATAGAACTCATTAAAATAAACAACTTTTTTGATTTGGAGCCCCAGTTCATAGTTATTGGCGTTCTCTTGTTTTTCGAAAAATCGTCATAACTCCCTTATTTTAAGGAATATTTAAAAAATACAAAAACTTTCAGCATTTGCTTTCGGTTCTCTAAAACACTTGTATTTACAATTATTTTCTATTTCATCAAATAACAAAATGGCGACCAATCAAAAATTTCAAAACAAGATATTATGAAAACCACCCCATCGATTTTCGAAAATAAAACATTTTTAAAATCCTTAAACTTTCTATTACAATATTTGTCTGAAACATTTTTTTTTCTATCCAAAAAAAAAAGTTTTTATTGACTTACTTGGCTTGCATAAGTATTAACAAACTAAAAAAAGTATTTAAAACGAAGTAGCTTCTGTGGGCTGACGAGAATCCCCAAGCACCATTTATTCGCGCACAGCAACAATGTTTTGCGGTAAATGTATGGGCTGGAATCATAGGGGTGTACGTTATTGGACCCTACATTCTCCCAAACCGATTGAATGGTGAAAATTATTTTACTTTCTTGGATACTGTGCTGCCGGAACTACTTGAAGACTTGCCACTAAACATAAGACGGAGACTTTGGTTTCAGCATGATGGGACACCGGCTCACACAACGCGAGAAGTCACCGCATTGTTAAATAGAAAATACCCGAATAAGTGGATTGGGAGGAGAGGTCCAGTTGCGTGGCCAGCCCGGAGCCCCGACCTAACTCCACTAGATTTCTTTTTTTGGTGTCAGATGAAGACCTCTGTTTACGAGACACCGGTGAACACAGTTAGAACTAGTGGCTAGAATCTTGGCTGCAGCAGAAGATATAAAAGAGAAGCAGGCAGTCCTTGCGAAGGTCTCCACCAACATCAGAGCACGCTGCCGGGCTTGCGTTGCTGCGAATGGTGGCCATTTTGAAAATCATATTTAGTCCCACCCTTGTTGTTTCATTGTTTATTGTTTTATTTTTCTTGTTTAATGGCAGCAAGCCTACTTTGTTTTAAACGATTGTTGCAGTTTGTTAAAATTTATCTTGCAATTCAATATGAATAAAAACTTTTTTTGGCCAGATACAAAAAAAAAATTCAGACAAATATTGTAGTAGAAAGTTTATGGATTTGATAAATGTTTTATTTTCGAAAATCGATGGGGTGGTTTTCATAATATCTTGTTTTGAAATTTTTGATTGGTCGCCATTTTGTTATTTGATGAAATAGAAAATAATTGTAAATACCAATGTTTTAGAGAATCGAAAGAAAATGCTGAAAGTTTTTGTATTTTTTAAGTATTCCTTAAAATAGGGGAGTTATGACGATTTTTCGAAAAACAAGAGAACGCCAATAACTATGAACTGGGGCTCCAAATAAAAAATTTGAGCTAAGAAAAGTTTTTTGTTTTAATAAGTTCTATCTACCATTTTCGGGTGTAACGACTTAGTATTAACACCCTGTATATATATGCGAACATCATTTTAATGAACAGTGTTTTTCAAATCAAACAACGAAGACACTTCTCAAGAGCGCTATACCAACAGTAATTAGTGAGGAATATTTTTTTTTTAATTAATATAAAATATAATAAATATAATGGGTGAACTTAGTTTCAAATGTCGACTTAACTTTTTTGGTTGTGAATAAATATTTCAGCCAGTCGAAACATTTTTATTTTTGCAGCACATAACAATTAGGTATTTATTAAATCTAGAAACTAATTCAGTAAAAAATGTTTGTATCCCACCAAAACAAGCCCTTTTTAAGTCATCAGTTTCGGTGAAAATTTCAATACCTTCTAGTATAGGATATATTTTAGTTTATAAGCCGTCACTACGTTCGTTATAATTGTTTGATTTCTCATTCTCATTATTGTAATATAATTTTCTTTATTGCAATCAAGAACTTCATTGTTGTAATCCAATTTTCTTTATTGTAATTAATAACTTATTTTCTTCTTTGTTGCATTCAAAATAGTTACTTGCGTCTATAGAGAGGAAAATGATAAAGAAGATGAAAACAAACGACAAACATACTTTATCGTCGTAACCACACAAATTTTATTTTTCTACGCCCTTTCAAAAATGTTCTTTAAAAAGATGTTAAAATACATTCTTTGAATCTTACTCTGAATGACTTCATTTTTAGTTATGTTGGACCATTTCCTAAGAATTGTTGTGATGTACACACTACCAGTAAGGCCGTTTTTAGAGGTGGTGCAAAAGGTGCCCCTGCATCTGGGCAACCAAAGGCAGTCCGTTTATTATACGTAAAAAAATTCTGTCGACAACAAACGTCTTTTTGTTTCTATCAATTTCTCAAATCTATTTATATTTAGATTGTTTGTATAATTTTAAATTCATTTTTGATGTTCCTACTCTTCTAAATGTTTGAGATTCTTCTAGATTATTAGTAGAATTGACTGTATTTTTGAAGGACAATTGTTATGTGCATATTGCATATTCATACGTATAAATATATGATTAAAAATAAAATAAAAAATCTGATGTGGCCAGCACAATACCTTCCGTCATTCCCGTGTAATATGTATAAATTCCATACATAAATTTTCTTGCAAAATATTCTAATTTTCCAGTATAATCATATCATAAACAAACTATGCAAATTACACTTGACACTGACACCTTCTTCTTTAACTTTTCCCATTCGTTAGAGGTCGCTATTTTTTAGTTTCTTCTTCTACTAATTTCTGTTTTGCGTGTCGTTCTCATTCAGTTCCTTTTCTCTCAAGTTTTCCACTATACAGTCTTCCATATTATCTTTGATCTTGCTCTGTTTCTTTAACCTTCTATTACTAAGCTATTCATTTTTCTTCTAATATATTCATATCTTTCTGTGTCTTCCCCAACATCTATCTCAACATCCTCATCTCTGCCACATTAATTTACTTTTCATTGATACTGACATCTATCAATTTGTATTATCTTAATATATTAGCAGTTTCATGGTTAGCATAGCTGGCTTATTTATGAAATTTAATATCTTTATAATTATTTAACTCTATATCTATTGAATATGAATTATAAAATGTAATCAAATCGTATAGAGAATAATTTATTCTTTAAGTTATAACATTAAATGTCAATAATAGATATTTATACACCAAGTGATCTAAGATAATGTTTATTCATGAGAAGAAAGTTAATTTCTTCGAGTGAATAAACATTCTTAACTCACGTGGTTTGTACAATATTTTATGCGGTAGGAAAGGTGGTTCCAATGAAGTCTAAATCGTTGTATGAAAAGGAGTATATGCTGTTTTGTAATTGGAGAAATACGAAGGAGGTAAGAGGGGTAGACGAAAAGATCATTTTGGCTTACATTTATGAGTGATCGAAGAATGAAAAAGTCTTCATCATTGTGGTCGTATTAGTCACAGCTTAAGAATTATTAGTGAAGGAAAATGTAGACATAAGCAGGTTTGTATACATACGGATACGTTTATGTTTACAGTTGGTGGTAAATTATTACCAATGTCTGTAGATTCAACCAGGTAAAGGCCTTTTTGAAGCAGCACTCGATAGGGCATAGGCCAAAAAAATCAAAGATATTTACGCGAGACCTTGGAAAATTTATGAACATTGCTCCAGATAACAAGTACTTATTGCTAAAGGTATACGATAGATCATAATTTCGTAATTTTCAATAACATTGATAATGTAATTGTAGGTTGTCTTTATCATGGAAGTAGATGGGGGATACAGAAGAGGGAACTGGTGAGTATGACTGTTAACGATGTTGATGGGCAGCGTACTGGTCGTTCAAATTTCAGATACGAAAACTTACAAGAAACGGATATTTACTGTTGTTAATGGTGGCAACGCCATCCAAGCGATTAATGTATTCCGCAAGTATAAGAATTTAAGGCCACGAAATGTTTCGCATAAGCGATTATTTCTAAATTACAAAAATGAGAAATGTACAGTACATTTTACAAATGGTAAAATCGTATTATAGGGACCCTAAAACATACTTATTCACTAAAAACTCATCATTGAAATATCAAAAGAATATTTACTGAGCATAATTTTTAAGCAAAGTTGTTCAAAAAATGCAAATGGGAAAGCGATGATATTCAAAATAGGAACAAAAAAAATAGACAAATTGAAAGTGGTGCTCGGTTGTAGTAGCCAGAAGACCCGAGTTTGCGTAGTGGAGAGGGGTTTTGAGGATGAGAGATGAGGACAGATTTGGCAAGTGACTGTGTGAGCATACAAAAAATGCTGCAGCATAAACTTGTTTTATATACGGAAATTTGGAACAATAAAACATATTAATACAAAAATGAGGTCGTGGTGTGATTATTTTTAATCCGCAAAAACTGTACACTTGTTTTTGATCTATTTAATTCAAATAGTAAATGGTGACTTAGCAATTGCCCAATTTTCACAAATTTCGGATGCTTTGACGCAGAAAATTTAATTTTATTTACTAATCCATTGCTTAATTTCTTTAAACTCCCAATTTAAATGCTTATGCCGGACATTTTCATCATTGGGAGGTACATCTTATATAGGTTATTCACAAAAGTAGCAGCAGCAATTACCTCCCATTGTTTGTTAACAATTTTAGCTCCAGTTAAATTAAAAGTTAAAGAATTGCTTTTATTAACTTTTTGACTAACAGACTAAATATACTCTAAGCTAGGAAAAAAGTAAACACTACTTACGTTTACATCGGATTCTGTACCAAAAATGCTTACTGGAACTGGAATGTTCAAATCTCACAATGTATCAGTCACCATCTTCTCATTGTTTGCTGTAGAATTGAGGTGCTTTCCTTACATTTTTCGACACAGAACAACTGTTCGTGATTAGATGTGCAGGTGCTCCTGATTCTACAAACCATCATTATTTGCATGAGATTGTACGGAGAACTCAGCAAATGTATTAGTCTTATTCTGCTTATTATGCTTTGCTTCAATATTGCATTTTTTATATTTCCTTACAAAGTGACCATAACCACTGCACGGAGAACAACCCCTTTTCCATTCTGCTATTTTGTGTGATCAAAACAAAGGGGTCAACTCATCATTGCTACTACATTGGTTGCTCTTGTATTTTTTGTTTAAACGATGAACCATAACCATACATCTACATCTTTTGACCTGGCTGTCTCAGAGATGACCTGCAAAAGTTTTGTTTTAATAGAATTAGCTGTTATCTCACATATGAACTTGCAATTCCCATTATCATGGTTTCATATTTATCTGGAAGCTCTACAAGTACAAGTAATATTGTTCTAATCCATTCGTCACTAACTGTTAGACAAGTAGTGGATCATTTATGAACAGTGAAGTTTAAAATATTTTATTGACTGAAAATCTTGAATGGACTCATAGTTTGCAAGTGTTGTAGTGATCAGTGCTCCCAAATAACCTACTCGCCTTGTTAAACCACTGTTCTGAAAGGCATTTTCTAGAATGTCCAACGCTTCTTTCACCGTACAGCAAATTGCACATGTACGAAATATAATTGATCAGGAGGACTGACTTTGAAGTATTTTTTTTGACTTTTTTGACATCATTTTTTGTACCCAGTACACAATCCCGTAGTTCTAAATCTTCAAGATAGCCTGAACAGCGAAATTTCCACGTATCATCATTTTCACAGCCCTCCAGTTTTCAACAGGTGCGGGTTGCCACAACTCCATCATCGGAAAGAAATCGTTAAAACCAATTACTTGCTTGCTTGCGGACATTTATCATCTTACATGAGTAATTCTATATAGAGAAGTTAGTTACAAGAAAGGGATAAATGGCAACATATAATAAAAAGACCCGAATATTACTAACAGTAATTCAAAAGTACTACAGTTTAATGTTTTAACGATAACAGTGACAATATAATAAGATAACGCTATACCTCTGGGTATGAATCAAGTTAATATATCCGAATTAATAAATGAGCTCACAATACAGTGACAGTATTGTCAACAACGAGCACCGTTTTAAAATGGCATGTCGAAACATTAGATATAATATAAATTTTGTATCGCTCGCCCTTCTTGTGAACGCTAATTTGAGAGATACATGATACATATGACCTTTACCAGACATCTTTAATATATTAAACTGTAATTATGTCTATATAAGTTTATATACCTATTTATATGGAGGTATAAATACCACAATTATTATTTTTAAATTTTACCTATACTTGTGGTTTGGAACATAATAAAAAGTTACACGAAAAAAAATTATTGTTCTCAGTTGTTATTATCACAATTGTGATTTTCTGAACATCAGGAACCGGTAATTATTATGACAGCAAGTAGATGTTGTGACTATTACTATATTTTTCTGGTAAAACAAGTGTTGCAGATTGTACAACAATTTGTTGTACTTAAGGTTTACCACAATGTATTGTCACATGTACTATAATGACACTAATATATAAATTAAATCAATGGAATATGATTTAATATTTTTAAAAAGTTTTTATTTGAAAATACAAGATACAATAAGAACGTTGTGAACTTAATCTTTCTACAGACCGTCATAAACTCTACTTTACATGATGGAGATGAGCTAGTTATCTCCTGAGGTGGTATGACATTTATGCTGTATAGGATTTAATGTTACATAATGGAAAGTTACCAAGAATAATGCAACAAGGGCAGGGCATCTACATAATTCCTCCCCCCTAAGATGAAAGAATACCTGTTGAATATTCCATAAGTGTTCTTTCAATGGGGACTTATACAATTCATTAATTGATAATTAATAACAATCATTACACATAATAACTTAACCAAACTTTGTTGACTAAATAACAAATTACGGGATCAACGGGGAGGTGCTGAAGAGGGAAAGCATTTGATCGACTCGGCCATGGTATATCACCTCGCTCTTTCTAAAAATTTCTTGTCCCTTTCTAAATTGTTTGGAGGGAGGTCCGCTGCCGATCCGCCGCCGATGACGTCAAAATCATAAGTCCCCATTGTTATTTCGTTACTTTTATTCTGGTTACATGAATTACGTATGTTAATTTGTACATAAATTTTATAAACTAAGAACATGGCTACAACTATGCATACAATATATAATATTATATCGAAAAATATTGAATGTGACTCCGAGTTATGGATTTCATTTAAATGGGTTATTTGTTGATTTGGAATTTTAACTGATTCTAGATTTTTTAAATTCAGTGTCTTATTAAGGATTATTTTATTTTTATTTTGTTCGATATTTAAGTTAATAATTTTATCATACTTGACATTTTAAAATAATTTTTGCTTGTTTGTTAAACAGTTTTTTATTGAGTAAATTCCAGAAATTTCTTTATCTTGAACTTCGTGATCACATTCGATATTTATTACATCTTTATTAGGTACAAAGAGATATACAATATTTGAATTTGGTATTGAAATGATTTCGTTTTGAATAAGTACTTTAATATACAGGGTGTTTCAGGACAGTGTAACAAACTTTAACAGCTTATTCCTGAGGTCATTTTGAGCCAAAAATGTCATATGAACATAGGTCCTATTCCTTCTAATTACCAAAATACAAGAGGTTTAAGTTCTATAAATAACACGAAATTTTCTAATTTTTGTAATCAAGATACTTTCGGAAAACAAGATGAGTTATTATTGAAAAGTCATACCTTATTTGTATTAATTAATTTTATTTATTAATATTAACGAATACAATTTGGACAACAAAACATACGATGACACAATTATTAAATAGACAAATAAATAAATTCTAAACACAGAACAACATGGCATAGATTAACACAATATGAAATAAGATAACAAATTTTTAAAAAATTACAGCAAGTGCTCAAAATGCGCGCCTTGAACTCGTATGCATGCTCGACATCAGCAAATCATAGAATCATATACACGATATTTTGATCGTTACGAATGGCAGCAGATGCATTCATAATTCGTTCAAGTAACTGTTCACGTGTGTTTATTTGTACCCTATAAACTTCTTGTTTCAAGTGTCCCCAAAAGTTTGGACCTCCACGTCCAATCCACCTATTGGGAAAGTTTTGATTTAACCACTCAGTTACTTGTCTACCATAGTGAGGAGGAGCACCACCATGCTGGTACCACATCTGTTGTCGTACAAGAAGTGGAACATCTTCTATTAGTTCATGTAGTCCGTTTTCCAAAAAGTTTCTGTAGCCATCAGCTGTTAATCGGTCAATTAAAACTTCAATTTCTAGTAATCTAGTATTGAAAATTCCTGCCCAGGCATTTATTCTAAATCTTTGCTGAAAACGGGACTGAACAATCGCATGTGGATTATCAATGCTCCATAAATGGTAATTATGGAAATTGTTTACTCCATCTCTCGTGAATTGGGCTTCATCAGACCATAACACTCTGGAAATAAAGTCAGGATCATTTAAATTTTGACGGAGAAACCAGCGACAAAATTCTAAACGAGGATCATAGTCTCCGGGTTGCAGTGCTTGAACTCGCTGAAAGTGATAGGAATGTAATTCCTCACGGTTTAATATCCGCTAAACAGTGCTCTGAGACATGTGTAATTGAGCAGCGATGCGTCTTGTGCTGATTTCAGGATTATCGAGAACAGCATCAATTACATTCTCTTCATCTTCAACGTTATTATTAACACCAATGCCATCTTTTGAACACCTCCCCGTACAGTTGTTGATCCAGTTTCATGCAGACGCTGAAAAATGCTCGCAAATAGGCAATGGGAAGGTTGGCGTCTATTTGGATATCTGTCTTGGCATTCTCTGGACGCATAACGGGCATTACCATTACATAATCCATAAATAAAAATCATATCTGCATATTCAGCAGTACTATAACCATCCATTATGAAACAAAAATACAATCAAAAGTACAACAATTTTTAATTAAGACAATTAATTAATTAATACAAATAAGGTACGACTTTTCAATAATAAATCTTGTTTTCCGAAAGTACCTTGATTACAAAAATTAGAAAATTTCGTGTTATTTATAGAACTTCAACCTCTTGTATTTTGGTAACTAGAAGGAATAGGACCTATGTTCATATGACATTTTTGGCTCAAAATGACCTCAGGAATAATCTGTTAAAGTTTGTTACACTAGTCCTGAAACACCCAGTATTCGCAACTATTACTATTTTCATTAAATACAAGTTTTCAATACATTTATTTGCTAGGAAATTTTCAATATTACAAATATAAAGTTTATCTTCTACCAAAGTACATTTATTCCATTTATTAATGTATGTATTAGTTTTCGAGTAATAGCCAGGGGTGATAACTAAAGTAACGTAAGTGTTATTGTGCAAAGTAGGAATAGGGGTGATTTGTAGGAGTTCGTTTTGTAGAAGGGGAATAGGAATGTCTATCATTATGTCTAAATTAAAATTTTCATATTTACAATAGGTTTTTACTAACTGTTGGTTTTGCCGATTTTTGATTACAAGGTGTTTTAAACTGCTTGATAATAATTTATCAATTTCTTTTTTGGCATCTTCTCTCGAGAGAACACCAAAATATAAAGTGTTTGTTTCACAAAAAGCAAACGTGGTTTCGATTTCATTAAGAATACTTATTAAATTTGTGGCTGCAAATGTTAGTTGCGTTATTATATTTTCGATATAGAGTATATCGTTGGTATCTATTATTTTCCCTAAAACAATATGCATCTCAGTAATTTTACTTTGAATTTTATTATTGGAGTTGATTTTTTCAACTTGTTTATTGAAATAATCTGAAATATTTTTATTAAAGGTAATTACTTGATTTAAATTGTCTTTCAAAATATTTTCATTTTCTTTAATTAATTTCAAAGCGTTATCGTATTTTTCTTGATCAGTGGCGTCTAAATTTCCAGTGATACTTTTTATTATAGAACCAATTCCGTTTATAAGTCCACGTTTTTCTTTATTATCGGGCAAGAGAATTTGTATTTTACTATTTACTATGCCTAAAAAGTTTTCTAACATAATAAAGTTATTACTTAAAGTTTCTACATTTTGCTTATTATATTTATTGTCTAATTCTAATTTTAATTGATTATAGTGGTAAGTAAGGTTATTATATGTTTCCTTAATTCTATCTAAATTAAGCTTAACATAGATGTACTTATTATTAGTTGAGATTAGTTCAGTTCCTAGTTTCAGGACGTTAATTCCGGCGTTGTGTCTTTCGTCTTTAAGGTTGATGGTTGTTGTTGTTCGTATGAATCTGTAAATTGACGGAGAGGTTTTAATTTGTCAATTTTTACCTTTCTGTTCGTGTCAGTTATTACTTGAGCCCTATCTTTTACATACGTTTTAATTTGTTGTTTTTTGTATCGGGGTTTCTCGGCTTTACCAGTGTTTCTTTTGGCTTGTTCTTCGAATGCTTTATCAGGTAATTTAATACTATCAACCTGTGACGTAGCGTATTTCTTTTTGCTGTTATCTAATAACAATTTAGTTTCATCGTAAATTTTCTTCATAATTTTTTTTGAGTCTGAACGTAATTATCAGTAACTATTTCGGGAGAAATTTCTTCTTTTATTTCATTATAATGGCCGAAAAGTATTTCATTGGGTGTGCATTTGATAACGGAGTGAATTGTCTGGTTATTACTAATGTTTAGATCGTTGAAATCTTTATGTTGTTCCAGTATTCGAACATGTTCAATTATTGTTGAATGGAATCTTTCGATATTACCATTACTTTTTGGATTATTGACGCTAATGAGGTGAATACGAATATTTTTAGTTGATAAAAAGTTGTAGATCAGCTGGTTGTTAAATTGTAGGCCATTATCAGATATTATTAATTTACGAGTACCGAAGATAGAAAAATATTTTATTAATTTTTGTATTATAGTTATTGTATTGGTTTCGGACAAATGATAAATTTGTGCGTGCTTAGAGAAACTGTCGATTATTGTTAGGAATTTTTCTTTTTTTAATGATAAAATATCAATATGAATAATTTCGAAGGGCTTGGTCGCAGTTTGTGTTTTTGTAATGGGTATTTTTACGGGATTTCTTTCATATTTGTTTTCCTGGCAAACATCACAGTTATTTATAAATTTAGAAACTGTTTGCTGCATATTTGGCCAATAATACTGCTGTTTTAATTTCTGATAAGTTTCAATTATGCCACGGTGATTTGTTTTACCTAAATTATAGTTCTTTACTATATCAATTTGTTCATTTGACGCTTCTATGTCTTCTAACTGATTTTTACAACTAGTCAAAATATAAGTGCCTGGTTGAAAGTAAATTTGCAAAATAGAATTTAACATTGTTTGAAATTGTACCGGAACGATGCAATGATAATGTATTCCAGGTACGAGGTATTCTTTAATAAATTTTAAGAGAGTATTTTTAAAATTAGTCTTGTTTAAGTAAATATAAAATCTTTGGCCCGTACTACGATCAAATTTCAACTAAAACGCTGTGTTAAGAAGTGTCAGATATCATTATTTAATAACAATAATAAATAATATCAAAATTAGCAAAATAAGATTTAAAAGCAGAACATAGTTTGTATTCAAACAAATATTAAAAAAAAATCGGTCTTCAAACTTATATGCAAAATTAAATGTTGAAATATGAACTTGATATTTTTTAAAACAGCGTTTTAGTTAAAACCGTGATCGTAGTACGGGCCTTTGTTTTTCGTGTGCAAACATTTTTTTTTATTTCTACAGTACTTTTCGAAGTTTTCTTTAAATATAATTTGGTTTTTACTGAAATTTATAGGAATGTCTTTATAGTGCAGGCCGTTGATAGGGGATTCGTCATCAGAATGCTGCGTATAACTGTCGGTGTCCTTTTCAGCGATAACGGAGTTTGCATAAGTTTCGATACTATTCAGAGTAGAAACGTTGATTTGTCTGTCTGTATTTTCAAAAATTTGTCTTAGTAGATTTTCTATATCAGACCAATTTTGTTTGTCTAGACCGGATGCAATTTTTGGCATGTTAATTGAATTAATATTATTTTCGATTAGATAATGTCTTAATTATATTAAACAGTTTTTAATATCTTTTAAATTTGGTTCATTAAAATAATCCTCCTTTGAAATTAAATGTATTATTAGTCTAGGTGATGTTGGTACGGCGATGTTATTTACTATTTTTATTTTTTCTAAATTGTTGGTGGTGTGGTACTTTTCGTTAATCTGTTTTGCGAAACCTTGACCCATTTTAAAATCTCGTGAGACGCAATGAATTATGGGTTCCTTGTGGTCCAAAATATTTGAAATTTTGTAATTTATCTCGAAAGGTTTCGGAATTCTGGATAAATAATCTGCAACGTAATTTTGTTTACCTTTTTGATACTCTATGTCATAATTGTATTGTGATAGTTTCAATTTCCAACGTATGAGTTTTGAATTAGGTTCTTTTAGACTGTTTAGCCAAATAAGGGGTTTGTGATCCGTAATCAGTTTAAATTTCCGACCATACAAATAGTAATTCCTTTTCGGTGGTCGAATAATTTACTTCATGATCGTTGAGAGTGCGACTTGCGTAGGCTATAGGTAGCTCTTTACCGTTTATGTTTTGGAATAAGACTGCTCCTAAAGCGAAATTTGATGCGTCGGTCGTTAAACGAAGTTGTTTCGAAAAATCAGGATACTGTAATATTGGTGCGTTTGAAAGTAGTAATTTACATTTTTCAAAGCACGAAATGTATTCTTTGTCATCAATATTAATTTTGGCATCTTTCTTTAAGCATTTGGTAAATGGTTTAGTTAATTTGGAAAAGTCTTTTATGAATCTACGGTAATAACCAAGAAAGCCTAAAAATGATTTAATTTCTTTTTGAGTCTTTGGAAGAGTAAGTTTTTTAATAGTTTCAATTTTATCTGGATTCAGTTTAATGCCTTCGGAAGTAATTATATGTCCAAGATACGCAACTTCTTTTCTTAGAAATTCGCTCTTATCGAGCTGTAATTTAAGATTCGCCTCTCTTAATCATTGGAAAACAATTTTGATGTTTTGAATATGTTCTTGTAATGATTTGCCTAGAATAATTATATCATCCAAATAAACAAAACATATTTTATTAATGAGGTCTTTTAAAACAAAATTCATTAGTCGCTGGAAGGTACGTGGTGCATTCTTGAGGCCAAATGGCATTCTAAGGAATTCAAAGTGTCCTTGATCGGTAAAAAAGCAGTTTTTTCTACTGAATCAGAATCCATTTCGATTTGGTGGAATCCGCTTTTTAGGTCAATAGTACTGAAATAATTACATTTACCAAGTTGGTCCAAATATCCGCGATATCGGGTATCGGAAATTTATCGTCGATAGTCTTTGAGTTTAGTTTGCGGTAATCTATAACCATGCGAAATTTTGTTTCACCCGAAGAATCCTGCTTCTTGGGAACAATCCAAATTGGGTTACTCCAATGGGAGTATGAGTGTCTGATTATGTCCTGATTTAATAATTTATTAATTTGTTTGTTAACTTCTTCCTTGTAGATAACCGGATATTGATATGATCTTTGATAAACTGGGGTTTCGTCGGTTGTCATAACTTTGTGTTTTATCACATTTGTAAAAGTTAAGTTTTTGTCGTCATCGATAATCAAATCTTCGAATTCTTTAAGAATTTTATTTAATTCTTTGATTTCTGTGTTGTTTAAATGATCTGTTCTGAGGTTTAATTTTTTTGAAATTTCTTGGCAATTCATTTCTAATTTGTTTTTGTGAAAATAGTTAAATTTAAATTTACGTTTACCTAATAAAATATATTCATCTGAATAACTAATTTTCACTTTTAACAACTTTAGGCCAGAATTTCTTATTACGATATCAAAATCTTTATGGAATTCGAAAATGAAGCATTTTATATTTTTCTTAAGTAGTTCAACAAATGTGAATTGGGTACCGGTTGAAACAGCATTTGCGGTTTGTATCTCGAATATTCATTAAAAATTTTGAATTTGTTTTTATTTTTATGAACGAAATTTTGACTAATAAAATTTTCGGAAGATCCGGTGTCAATTAATACACGGCAATTTTTAAAATGGATAAATGGTAGACGTGAAGTATAGTTTGCTAAGGTTTCAAATCTTGTAAGAGTTCTATGGGAAAATTTTCGGTTTGTAACTCTAGTTCGTTGTTTGTTTCAGTGTTTTCTTCATCGTTTGTTTGGTCGTAATCATAGTGTTCGAATAATTGATTGTCATTATTGGGGTCGACAAGGGTTTCAGTATTACTGTCTAGCATTTGTAAGTCCTGGCTCTGTCTTTTTTGTTGAGGTCTAAAGGTGTTTGTGCTGATGGATATAGGTTGAGGATAATTGTTTATTCTTGGTTTAGTGTGTATCGGTTGACTCGGAAAATTTCATTGTTGCTGAGGATATCGGAGCATTGGTGATCGGTATTGGTTTTGATTTGGGTAGGAATTTTGGTTTTGTTTATAAACAGGTGTTGGGACGTTTATCTTTGGTTTGATAGTGTTTTGTTTGTGTATGTTTGTGTGAATGTACTGAAAGTAATTTTTGATTAAATTCTGGATATTATTTAAAGATTTTGGATTTCTAGCGGCTAACTGACTTCTATATTGCTCTCTGCAATTTATTATAAAATTATGTGACGCATAACTAGACATGAATGTAGCTAAATTGTCGAAACCAGCACCAAACTTTAATTTTAATAAACTTATCAATCTTTTGAAAATGGTCTTCGTATTTATCGAAGTAATAATAATAATAATAATAAATAATATATTTGTTCAAGAAAGTATCTTATACAATTGGTTGGCTACATAATTTAGTTTAAATATTGCACAATACGTGTTACATAAATTCAATAAATGCTTTTAGTTTTAAAGCATTGTTAAAAAAGTTATAAATGTTGTACAATTTTTCTGCTGTGAAATTTGACAAAAGGGATATGTTGAGTTCTTCTACAGGGGTATTAGTCAGGTATTTGGAGATATATTCCTTCCTTATTGGTTCAATTATTGGGCAAATGAAGAGAAAGTGTTGCAGGCTATCTTCCTGGTGTGTGTTGCAAAGTGTGCAGATCTGTTCTTGGTCGAATGCGAAAACTACTCCGTCGCGGAATATCTGAAAGTGTTTTGTATTAGCTGTACGAAGTTGGGATATGAGTTTTAGGATTTTAAAAGGAGCATCAAATGTTTGGAATAAATTAAAGTAGTTGTAGGATTTGTAATGTGGATTATAGGATGAAAGTGTTATACGGGAGATATCAAGGTTGTAGAGATATTGGCGGTATGAGTTCATTATATTTGGGATTTCTTTCTTAATTTGTAGGAAGTTTTGATTTTCCCAGATCTCCAAAAAATTGGTCTTCTCAAGGATGGTTTGGATATTCCGTGTCCAATTAAATTTTTCCTGCATTCTATTGGTTATTGATTTGTTTTTATTTATGGTTAATAATTTGTTATAGCATATTTTTGGATATCTTTTGTCTGACATGAGAAGAATTTTATGCCATAAGTTTAGCATCCTATGGACTATTAGGAGCTCTAACTTATAATGGAGTGTTTCATTTCTGACAATATAGTTAGGTGTAGTCCTTTGCCATCCCAGGATACTTTTAAAATAATTATTTTGGCCTTTTTCTATTATATCAGAACAGTTTATTGCCCAAGTTTCCGCAGCGTAAAGTAGTGAAGGCGCGACTAAGTTATCAAACAGTTCGTTTATGGTGTTCCAGTCGAAGACTTTTGATTTAATTAGAGTATTTTTGATACATCCTGTTATTTTTTTCGAATTATTTGTGGCAATATTCGCATTTTCTGCAAACAAGCCTGAAGTTTTATATGTGATGCCAAGATAAGTGTAAGTTTTGGTGTAGTTTATTTCATGTCCTTGGCATATAAATTTGAAGTTTTGGTTGCGTGGTCTACCCTGGTGGAAGTGCATGATTTTTGTTTTATTTGCGTTAATGTTCAGTTCAAGGGAATTGCAGTATATCTCCAGAACTTTTAGCTTCCTTTGAATGTCTACTGGAGAATTGGCAAATAAAACTATATCATCAGCATACTGTAATGATAGTATTTCTGTTCTATGATTTATATAAATTCCTTCTAAGTTTTGGGTTCTAAATGTGGTTTCCAAATCTGCAATATACAAAGCAAAAAGAAGCGGGCTTGTGCATTCGCCTTGCAAGACTCCTTTTGTTATGTCGACTTGTGGCGTGAGTTTGGAGTTTGAGTTTACTTGTACGGTCGCCTGGTTGTACATGTTGCGCAGAAGTCTAGTGATCTTTCCACTAACTCCTAATTGAAATATTTTTTGCCAAAGTTTTTCGTGGGGAACAGCATCGAATGCTTTTTTAAAATCAATGAAGATGGCGTAGGTTCCTTCTTTTGTGGTTAGCATCCTTGAATGAATAATTGAGTTAAATACAAAGATGTTGTCGACACAAGATCTGTTTTTCCGGAAACCCGCTTGCGATTCTGGGAGGATGCTGAAGCTTTCTACCCAAGTTTGGAGTCTGTTGTTAATTACAGATGTTAACAGTTTCGTTATGTTATTAATTAAAGCAATCGGTCTGTAATTATTTGGGTCTGTTAGGATTCCTTTTTTGTGGATCATTGATAGTTTAATTTGACAGAGAGATTTAGGTAGATTTTCTTCTGTTAAAAATTGATTTATCATATTTTTAAGGTATTGCTTTCCACATTCAGGTAGATGCATCAATTGTTCGTTAATGATTGTGTCTAAACCTGGTGACTTGTTTGACTTCAAGCGTTTTATTGCAAGATTCATTTCTGCCATGCTTATATCACTGTCCAGGTATGGATGACGAAGATCAAGGAAGTTTGCTTCGGATATGATTTTGTTTCCATACCATTTCATGATATATTGGTGCCATTCAACTGTTGTTATAGCATTTGCAGAGTAGTTTCTAGGAAGAAGGGATTTCATAGTCTTCCAAAATTCCTTTTGGTCTTTTATATTCGATAATTTGTTTTTGAATTCCTGATTATATCTTCCTTTTTCATATTGTATACAGCTTTTGTAGTCTATTTTGGCTTTTAAAAAATCGACTAGATACTCATGATCAAAGTTATGTGCTTTGCAAATTCTTAATGTTTTCCTCATAATTCTTTTAAGTTTCTTGCATTCGCTGGTGTACCAAGGCTTTATTTGCTTGTGAGGGTTTGAAATTATTATTTCCTTACTTAATCCAATTTTATTTGAGCTGGTTTTAATTGCTGCCAGAAGTGTTTCATATTTTTCAGTTGCGTTCTCTGGCTCGTCTTTAATTTGCAGAAGAAAGTTTTCAGTTTGTTCTTGATATGCAGTTATTTTATTATTGTCCCATAAACATTTTGTGAGTTTAGACTTAATTGTATCACTGATGACTTTCTGTTTGCTATTCCAAATGTTTGTAATTGATATTTTGCAAATTAAGTGGTCGGATATCAGAATCTCGCTGTCGACAGAGAAATTTTTGACAAGATGGGATGCATTTATATCAAACCATATAAAGTCTATGACGGATTTTCCTCTAGCGCCTATGTACGTAAAATTTCCAGGATAGTCGTCAGTTGTTCTTCCATTTAGTGTCCTTAAGTTCTCGTTTTCCATAATGTCGACTAAGATGCGCCCTTTTTTATTTATTACAGTGTCCCTACTTGAACGAGTATTTATTATGTTCGAGTTAAAGAAATCACAATTGTCCGCTTGATTTAAATTGCCAATCCTACAGTTGAAGTCACCTCCAATAATGTAGGCATGCGATGGAAATGCTTCTCTAATATCTTGAAGGTTGTTAGCGAATAGTTCGAGTAAAGTTTCATATTTATATGAGGGTGAAAAATATACATTTCCCAGTATTATTTTCTGTCTTGATATACACAATTCCAAAAACAGCCAGTGTGGTTCACTGGTAATGATATTAATGGTTTGTTCTTCCTTTTTGATTAATATTATGATTCCCCCTCGTGCTCTACCTACGCTGGCATCTTTTATAGCTACTTGTTGGAAAATTTGGTAGTTCTGTAAGAATACAGGCAGGTTTTTGACTACTTTATCGAAGTATAAGAATATGTCTTCATTAGATTTTTGATCAAGATGTGATAGTTCTGTTAAGAAATGAACTTTATTTCTTTTATCACCATATTCATTGATTCGTAATTATTTTAAAGATTCCCAGTCCGTATACGTTATAGTAACTAGTTTTGTATTGGCTTCTTTAGTTATTTTCTTTCGAATTGTATGTAAAATTATTCGTTTAACAATTGCAGATAAATTTTGTTTATCGATTATTTCGATTATTTCGTCACAGATGTTAATAAAGTGCGCGAGAGTGCCAGTGCTCCCGTCATATTCGGGTATGATTTCTATTAGTTCTTTAATATCGTTAGGGATTCTGGGGATTAAATTCAGTATGGCTGACTGGATTTGTGGAGCTGGTGGATTCATTGTGTGTATATATGATATTTAGATAGAATAATAAATATTAATTTAAATAAATATGAAGTTGTTTAACAGCAATGAATAGTAGAATGTAATAAACTTACATTAGTATTAATAATAAATTCACGACGGCCAATTTCATGGTCTTTGTGGAGTGAATTTGGAATGGTTCCTGATGTCCGCTCAGGTGGTGGGGTCGAGGTGTCTTCTACGGGCAATCCGCGTTTGATGACTCTCGGAATTAACGACGATATGATCAGCCTTTCTTCGTCGGAGGTTTGTGTAGGTGTAGAGGGTCTTGTAGCCTGGTACTTCTGATTTTGGTTCCACTTCTTTGAAGTGTAAAATCTTCAACGAATTGATCTCACCAATAATTATCGTGGTGAGATTTCGGACTTCTGAACACTCAGGGAACTTGATAGTTCGTGGATGCCGCGTTTAACACTTAAAAGTGACGAATTGAACTCTTCAACGAATTGGAGATTCGAATTTCAAAAATCTTCGGAGTTTAAAGCCTTTTGGGCATCCTACCGCGACTGCGCCAATTAAATTAATGGAATATGATTTAATATTTTTAAAAAGTTTTTATTTCAAAATACAAGATACAATAAGAACGTTGTGAACTTAACCTTTCTACAGACCGACATAAACTCTACTTTACATGTTGGCGATGAGCTATTTATCTCCTTAGGTGGTATGACATTTATGCTGTATAGGGTTTAATGTTACATAATGGAAAGATACTAAGAATGATGCAACAAGGGCTGGGCATGTACATAATATATATATATATATATATATATATATATATATATATATATATATATATATATATATATATAACTATAAATTCATAAATTATCCATTTTAATAATTACTTTAACAATATTTATTGTTATAGGTTTGTTACAAATTCGTTGCTAATACTGATAAAATAATAATTTTAACGTTAAAAATTACTAAAATTACTTTATATATGAAGTAGAAATTAAACGTACTTTTGTATTACTTACCAGAGGCATAATAAAAAATCTTATGTGGCCAACACAGTACCTCCCGTTTAATTTAATTTTTACCTCTCGCTAAGAGAGGTATTGCATTCATGCTAAAAATCGCATATCCAGATTTTATTGAATAAGCACGTTTTAAGGTCCCTACAATCCGATTTTAACATTTTTACGATGATGTCTGTGGGTGTGTGTGTGTGTGTGTGTGTGTGGGGGTGTGTGTGTGTGTGTGTGTGTGTGTGTGGGATGTTGGAAGGACGGTTACTCAAAAACTATAAGACTTAAAATTTGTTTAACAACGTATTTCCCAATCGGACATTTATGGGAAGATCTGAAAAGGTTTTGGTAACAATTGGACAACCGGAAGTAGAAGATTCTTGAAAAAAAATCTTCTAAATATTATTTTTTGAAAATTTTTCTTGATAATATTAAAGAAAAATAAATTCTCTTTCTGATACATTTAAATATTTTTATACATATTTTATAGATTTAGAGATAAAAGGAATATAATATATAAAATAATGTAATTAATTTTACAACCGAAAGGATGCCATGAAAAATAGTTGCAAATTTAAATTATTTGTAACTGACAGATAAATGTCAGTGTCAGAAATAATGAGTAATGAAAGAAAAATGTATTTGGAGAATCCCTTAATTCTTGATTTGTGACTATTATGGAGATGACAAGTCTAGGTTGAAGGACTTAAATTTGTTTCAAACATTATGGGACAATGTACACCAGTACTGTAGACTAGAGTAACTTTGAATTGCGAAAAAGCTATCAAATTCTTCTCAAGTAAGTTGTAAATATTGACAAAATTACACATCGATATAAGAATAATCGGAGTGCAATCTATCCGTCACTTTATTAAAGGGAATTAGTGTTATTTAGATATAACAAGTATGAAAAAATAAAATGTAAAAGAAGATATGTAAGAATAGATGCACAATCCAGATATATACATATTAGACCGCCCAAAATTAATGTTTTTAGTAGAAGAATACGAAGAGAAAGTAAACAAGGTTGTTCGAATTGAAAATTGCTGTTACCAGCCTAATATTTATATATGGTAAACTCTACTTTGTAATTTATTGTAACATAATTTATGGTAAAATATCTTTATGTTGAGACATGCTATTATTGAATAATAAAGAAGTTTATACGTCATAGATTTATATGAATATATTATTTGTATTTATAAAAATATTCTTTGCTTTATGCATACAGCCAGGTAAAATATACGGCGAGAGGTTATGTGCTGGCCACATCAGATTTTTATTTATGTAAAAATTTAAAATTAAATTTAAATACCAGGTTCGATCCCGACCGACGCTAAATATTATGAATTTTAAATGGCACAAAAATGACTCCTGTGTTGCACGGTACAAATATGTCATCGTCCTTACCAAAATCTGCATACAAAGCAAATTGGAACACCCAGCAATGGGTAATGTGCCGTGACGATATATTTATTTTATTTATTTAGTTCGTTTCCATGTAATTATTGTACTATTTACTATTTTATTTTTAAAACAGCTATTATTATTTGAAATGCTTAATTTGTTGACAGTGACATATGGTTGTTTGAGACGAGTATAGGTTTTAAAATAATGGAATATATAATAATAATAATAATAATAATAATAATAATAATAGTTATTTATTTAACATAATAGTTATTACATCATCAAAGAATTACTTATCTAAAACAATCTATTCGAGTAGTGCAGGATTTATCATTCAATCGCATTTTCGATGTGATATTCAATGACTGTGGTCCAAGGCAGAATATTATTCTTTAGTTTTTGTAAATTAGTTCAAGTGAAATCACCTAAAAAAAACCAAATTACTGTGACATTAATTTTTTTATTTACCTGTGTTATTATGACTGAGATTTTGTCGTCAATAAACCAAATTTTCGGTATAACCATTGTTACGGTCTAAATTCTTGTCAGACGTTTTGCCCCGAATTGCTAATTTTCTATATATTACTTACTTTTTTTAGTCTAAATCTAGCTACTTTGTACCGTCTTAGTTCTTTCTACGCTGTTTTACGTTACCATCTGGCTGTCGTCTCGTTTCGTTCTTTCCTCTATTTCCTCCTGCTCTTAATCATTCTGGCCTTTATTTTCAAACTTTTCGCGGCAATATTATTAACATTAGGTTATTTTAAGCCTAGCTGCAAAATTGAATTGTATAAAGTACATTGTCGATGACTAGCTAGTAACATACCTATGCATTTAATTGTTGCCATAATTTAGTCGTTTGTAGTACGAATAAATTTTAATGGGCTTTTATTTACAATATTTGACAACACATAGCGCGCGTTATTAACCTTCAGATGTCTAAATTAAAGTAATGTTTACACTGGCAACTAGTATTACTTTATAAAACTTTAAATAAATAACATCCGAGTCATTTTAAAATCTTATTTAATATTTATAACATATTTGCAGCACTGTTCGGTTATATTATATGTCGAATATAGTTTATTCCCTATTTGCATTAATAATTGTTTGTCACCAAGTAAATTGTCGTGAACTTTTTGAGTTTTGGGGGAAAAATTAGGTTTTCCGGTATTCAGGGCTGTCGGGTAACAGTTGTTTTATGGGGTGGACGTGTTTTTTTTTTTTGAGGTCGTTGGCACTTGGCTGATTATTGGCGTGATTTAGATTAACGCGAGTGGAGTTCTCGATCGTTGTTTGAAACCAGTATTTTATCTCGCAATTTTGCGGATTTATACGACGTCGGGGTTGCTGAATGACTTTCCAGTGTCGCGCATTTTGGTGGATGTCTCGTGTGGTGTCACAAACACCCTCTTCGGTTCCTGGAAGTCATCTCTCTTCGGAGGATTTGCGACTCTGCCGTCAGCGTCTCCATTCTTGCGAACATCTCCAGCTGGTGTGGCGCCGCTTGCCATCGTCCGCATCCCGTCGACCGACTGCCGTCTAGCCCACCACCATTCCTGGCTACCTCACCGCCTCTGTAGATAAGTTGCAGATCTTTTTTTGTTAAAATGAATAACTATTATTGTTGTCTACTGAAAGCGAGCATTTTGTACATATTCTTGTTAGATTGTTATTCTTCTTTCGGGGAGAAAGATTTATTTATTAATTAAATGTGTAGTAGGTCGTCATTTCGTCATTATTGTACGAAATATCAAGCTTCAGTGTTAATTGAGATCGTTGTCCCTAACGCACTATATAATTATTTTGTCTTGTTTTGTCCGTCGCGAATTGTCCGTTGCCCGTCTCAACTGACTGTGAATTGCCCTGCGTGGTATGGTTGGCCAACAATGGACGTTTGTAGATGTGTATCGCGTTACGGGCTTATTCGAGTCGTGCAATTTATATTTATATTTTACTTTCATATTTAAAATTTTTGAAGTATACTGCATCGTTGCAGATACACTTTATTTTTTTGCAATTTACGATTTTATGTACACTTTGAAATTTATACACAACTTTTCTTTCACGTTTATTAAACGTACTTTTATATTTTTCTTGAAACTTTTGTTCTATTTTAGAAAACCTTATCATTGTCGTTTTCAGGCAACACAGATCATGGTAGATAACAGTATATTGTGTTTTCGTAATTTTCACATTAAAAATTACGTGGCGCCCATTCAACCCCTTTTGTGGTTGTTCACCAAATTTAACCCTCTTCCTCCTCCACTGTTTAAAAGCTGGCGGCCGCACACCAGAGCAGCTAGGGTGCGTAAAGTATCCCAATCGCTCACGCAGCGATTGCACGTCACACCTTCTTTTACTGTAATTTGTATTTATTCGTACTATAAACATTATAATGGTCAAACATACAATAGTTGACAAACTCTTAAAACTATAGATCTACCTTTAAAAGTTTGGATCAGATTGTTTAGATTCCATTCTGTTAACAGTTTACTCAAAAGTCGCCTGCCGTGTTATAAACAATGCAAAAACCACGTATACACAATATTTCTAACTTTAAATGTTAAAATAAATGCTTGTAAAATACTGTAACTTGTACGAGTAACTACACGCTATAAATGTTTCTCTTTTCCCAACTAATTAAACCTTGTCTAGAATGTCGTAACAGGCTTTACAAATGTGATGTTTAGAGTAACCAAAATAATGTGGTACAACTTACTGTGAGCGTATATAGATAACTAAAAATTTAACGATTTTTACGAGAAATTATTGTTCACAAATAAATTGTTACTTTTCTCACAATAATTGTGGTATATTTCACACATGAAACATGTAAATTATAATAATATATTGTATTTTTTGCTATTATGAACTTCAAAATTTTAGTAATAAATACAACACGAGAAGGAAAATTTATCAGTTATTGTGATATTTTATAAATGTAATTGTTATTAAAATCATTATAATCAAGATGCAATAAATTTGTTGTTAATTGTACGTACATAGGTTATTGAACAAAGATATCGCATTTTTGTTTTATTCAGACTTTAAAATGCATAGAGTGCACTGAACATAGAAGCACTTTACTTTTTTACGTCTTATTACTTAATGGTTATACTCCTAACTACCCATTCACATATTTTGATTACAAGTATAATTTGAAATTACCTCACCAACTGTGTGCAATATCAAATGCACTCCAATCTTACTTTAATATCCTCAAATATTTCACTATAATTTTATCGTTGAATGTAAATTTTTTCACTGCTGTATTTTACTACATGCGAATAAAATGTTAGTAAGTCATAATTTACGCTATATAAAATAATATTAATAAAATAAAATTGTAATATAAACGTGAATACACTATCTTGAGATTTTACATTACTTCAAATTTTATCAAATATAAAATAGAATAATTTTATTGCACTTGAAGGAGGTAGCTTGTATAATAAATGGAATAAAAATAATGGATAAGATTGAATTTGCATACGAGAGACTCAAAAACAGAAAGTCATATTCTTACACGGGTGTGAAGTTAGCGACAAATTTTCAGCGACGAAAATAATCCCCGTTCACTATGTAAAGAGGCGGAACATTACGGGTCGACGCGTCGCTCAGCGACGAAACGTTGTAGTTCTACCGTTCGATGAAGTTATGCTTAATAGATTTAAAGAAATTACTCGTTATAGTACAATAGGGGTGTTGAAGGAGGAAGGGGGTGTGTAAGGGTGGAATGCAAGAAACTCTCTCAACAAAGGAATGTTTTTGGCCAGTGATAACATGGTAAGGTAGTGCAGGCTAGCAAGCGCGGACCTGAGGGTAATCGAGTAAAACCATAATGGTACGTTTATAGTGAAGGATTGTTCATTCCGAAATAGGAAAACATTTTAATTAGACATTCTTAAACAAGCTTCATGAAAATTTGTAAAATTTTATGAGAAAGGTAACTCAACTTGAATTAATGACTTATATTCATCACGGTAAGGTTTAGTAGTTTATATTCATTCTGTCCTACGGGCTAGTTGGATACGGCACCGTGCTTGGGTTGTTCTTCGGGGTTGTTATATTAGTATTTAATTGAATAGTCGCTAGACAGTAAAGAATAAAACTTACAAAAAATTATATGTATTTTTTTAATGTGATGTTCAAATTGAAGGTTGATTTACAAGTGTCCTACGGGATAGCCGGATACGGCAATGTGCATGGTTTGTTTTTCGAGGTTGTCATATTGAGTATTTAAGGAGATATACATTAGACAAAAAGAGTACAACTTACGAAAAAAATATTCATTTTTCGCTCAAATTGAGGGTAGATTAACTAGTGTCCTACGGAGTAGCCGGATATGGCAACTTGCTTGGGTTGTTCATTGGGGTTGTTTTATTGAGTATTTAATAGAATAGTCATTAGACAGTAAAGAATACAACTTATAAAAAAATATTAATTTTTCGCTCAAATTGGGGGTAGATTTACTAGTGTCCTACGGGATAGCCGGATATGGCAATGTGCTAGGATTGTTCTTTGGGGTTGTTATATTGAGTATTTAATAGAATAGTCATTAGACAGTAAAGAACACAACTTATAAAAACATATTATTTTTTCGCTCAAATTGGGGGTAGATTTACTAGTGTCCTACGGGATAGCCGCATATAGCAATGTGCTAGGATTGTTCTTTGGGGTTGTTATATTGAATATTTAGTAGAATAGTCATTAGACAGTAAAGAATACAACTTATAAAAAAATATTATTTTTTCGCTCAAGTTGGGGGTAGATTTACTAGTGTCCTACGGGGTAGCCGGATATGGCAATGTGCTAGGATTGTTCTTTGGGGTTGTTATGTTGAGTATTTAGTAGAATAGTCATTAGACAGTGAAAAATACAACTTACAAAAAAATATTAATTTTTAGCTGAAATTGAGGGTAGATTTACAAGTGTCCTACGGGTTAGCTGGATATGGCAATGTGCTAGGATTGTTCTTTGGGGTTGTTATATTGAGTATTTAGTAGAATAGTCATTAGACAGTAAAGAATACAACTTTTAAAAAAATATTATTTTTTCGCTCAAATTGGGGGTAGATTTACTAGTGTCCTACGGGGTAGCCGGATATGGCAACTTGCTTGGGTTGTTCATTGGGGTTGTTTTATTGAGTATTTAATAGAATAGTCATTAGACAGTGAAGAATACAACTTATAAAAAAATATTAATTTTTAGCTGAAATTGAGGGTAGATTTACAAGTGTCCTACGGGGTAGCTGGATATGGAAATGTGCTAGAATTGTTCTTTGGGGTTGTTTTATTGAGTATTTAATAGAATAGTCATTAGACAGTGAAGAATACAACTTATAAAAAAATATTAATTTTTAGCTGAAATTGAGGGTAGATTTACAAGTGTCCTACGGGGTAGCTGGATATGGCAATGTGCTAGGATTGTTCTTTGGGGTTGTTATATTGAGTATTTAGTAGAATAGTCATTAGACAGTAAAGAATACAACTTATAAAAAAAATTAATTTTTCGCTAAAGTTGGGGGTAGATTTACTAGTGTCCTACGGGGTAGCCGGATATGACAGTGTGCTAGGGTTGTTCTTTGGGGTTCTTATAATGAGTATTTAATGAGATATTCATTAGACAGTAAAGAATACAGCTTACAAAAAAATATTAATATTTAGCTGAAATTGAGGGTAGATTTACAAGTGTCCTACGGGGTAGCTGGATATGGCAATGTGCTAGGGTTGTTCTTTGGTGTTGTTACATTGAGTATTTAATAGAATAGTCATTAGACAGTAAAGAATACAACTTACAAAAAAATATTATTTTTTCGCTCAAATTGAGGGTTAGTGTTTCGGACGAGACGAGATATTCTCGAATCTCGTCTCGTCTCGTCTCGAAATTTCTCGTCTCGCCGAGACGAGAAAGCTTTTTGAACTCACGAGACGAGACGAGACTTTATGTCGAGATTCTCAACAATTATTCCGAGATATCTCGACTTTTTTTATTTTTAAAAATACATTTTTAAAAAAAATTGGTTGGGACATTTTGTAATTTTCTATATTTTTGTAATTATAAATCTAAACAGAATCGTTAAAATTTCTTAAAATACAACTACTTCCTACTTTTCTGACGTCACAGTATTCTTGTTCACTTACCGACTCAGTGTTACACCCAGTAATAGGTAAAAATCGGATGATATATTTATTTTATTTTAATAATTTATTATTTATAGGGATTCTTTTTAATAAATAATGATTAAATAAGTAAAAGATATACTTACAAAATTGATATTATATATACATAAAAAATGAACTAAATATAATTTTTCCATATGCAATTTATACAGTTTGTTTATTGAACACTTTTGATTTGCAAACCAAACTTATTTATTTGTTTTATACGCTCTTCTTTAATTTTCTTTATTTTGAATTTTCGCGCCAATGAAACTTCCCAGCTCAACCGTATCTGTTTGTACTTTAGGTATAAAATTGATAGTGAATAATATAGTTGTTTGACTCAAACTTTTTAATCACTCTGTATATTATTTGTGTTTCGGTTATATATCAACTTAAATCGCATATTGGATTTATTAAAAAATAATCGAGAAATCTCGTCGAGATTCTCGGCCGAAACGAGATTCCATTGTTCGAAACGAGAAAAAATCGAGACGAGACTTAATTTCTTGCCTTCGAGACGAGACGAGACGTGACAACGTAGTTTCTCGGCTCGATCGTCTCGTCAGAAACACTATTGGGGGTAGATTTACTAGTGTCCTACGGGATAGCCGGATATGGCAATGTGCTAGGATTGTTCTTTGGTGTTGTTATATTGAGTATTTAATAGAATAGTCATTAGACAGTAAAGAATACAACTTACAAAAAAAAAAATTTTTTAGTTAAAATTGAGGGTAGATTTACAAGTGTCCTACGGGGTAGCTGGATATAGCAATGTGCTAGGGTTGTTCTTTGGGGTTGTTATATTGAGTATTTAATAGAATAGTCATTAGACAGTAAAGAATACAACTTATAAAAAAATATTATTTTTTCGCTCAAATTGGGGGTAGATTTACTAGTGTCCTATGGGGTAGCTGGATATAGCAATGTGCTAGGGTTGTTCTTTGGGAATGTTATATTGAGTATTTAATAGAATAGTCATTAGACAATAAAGAATACAACTTATAAAAAAATATTAATTTTTAGCTGAAATTGAGGGTAGATTTACAAATGTCCTACGGGGTAGCTGGATATAGGAATGTGCTAGGATTGTTCTTTGGGGTTGTTATATTGAGTATTTAGTAGAATAGTCATTAGACAGTAAAGAATACAACTTACAAAAAAATATTAATATTTAGCTCAAATTGGGGGTAGATTTACTAGTGTCCTACGGGATAGCCGGATATGGCAATGTGCTAGGATTATTCTTTGGTGTTTTTATATTGAGTATTTAATAGAATAGTCATTAGACAGTAAAGAATACAACTTATAAAAAATTATTAATTTTTTGCTCAAATTGGGGGTAGGTTTACTAGTGTCCTACGGGATAGCCAGATATGGCAATGTGCTAGGAATCTTCGTTGGGGTTTTTATAATGAGTATTTAATAGAATAATCATTAGACAGTAAAGAATACAAGTTATAAAAAATTAATAATTTTTCGCTCAAATTGGGGGTAGATTTACTAGTGTCATACGGGATAGCCGGATATGGCAATGTGCTAGGATTGTTCTTTGGGGTTGTTATATTGAGTATTTAATAGAACAGTCATTAGACAGTAAAGAACACAACTTATAAAAAAATATTATTTTTTCGCTCAAATTGGGGGTAGATTTACTAGTGTCCTACGGGATAGCCGCATATGACAATGTGCTAGGATTGTTCTTTGGGGTTGTTATATTGAGTATTTAGTAGAATAGTCATTAGACAGTAAAGAATACAACTTATAAAAAATTATTAATTTTTCGCTCAAGTTGGGGGTAGATTTACTAGTGTCCTACGGGGTAGCCGGATATGGCAGTGTGCTAGGGTTGGTCTTTGGGGTTCTTATATTGAGTATTTAATGAGATATTCATTAGACAGTAAAGAATACAACTTACAAAAAAATATTAATTTTTGCTGAAATTGAGGGTAGATTTACAAGTGTCCTACGGGGTAGTTGGATATGGCAATGTGCTAGGGTTCTTCTATGGGGTTGTTATATTGAGTATTTAATAGAATAGTCATTAGACAGTAAAGAATACAACTTTTAAAAAAATATTATTTTTTCGCTCAAATTGGGGGTAGATTTACTAGTGTCCTACGGGATAGCCGGATATGGAAAAGTGCTAGGATTGTTCTTTGGGGTTGTTATATTGAGTATTTAATAGAATAGTCATTAGGCAGTAAAGAACACAAGTTATAAAAAAATATTAATTTTTCGCTCAAACTGGGGGTAGATTTACTAGTGTCCTACGGGATAGCCGGATATGGCAACTTGCTTTGGTTGTTCATTGGGGTTATTTTATTGAGTATTTAATAGAATAGTCATTAGACAGTAAAGAATACAACTTATAAAAAAATATTAATTTTTAGCTGAAATTGAGGGTAGATTTACAAGTGTCCTACGGGGTAGCTGGATATGGCAATGTGCTAGGATTGTTCTTTGGGGTTGTTATATTGAGTATTTAGTAGAATAGTCATTAGACAGTAAAGAATACAACTTATAAAAAATATTAATTTTTCGCTAAAGTTGGGGGTAGATTTACTAGTGTCCTACGGGGTAGCCGGATATGGCAGTGTGCTAGGGTTGTTCTTTGGGGTTCTTATATTGAGTATTTAATGAGATATTCATTAGACAGTAAAGAATACAACTTACAAAAAAATATTAATATTTAGCTGAAATTGAGGGTAGATTTACAAGTGTCCTACGGGGTAGCTGGATATGGAATTGTGCTAGGATTCTTCTTTGGGGTTGCTATAGTTAGTATTTAATAGAATAGTCATTAGACCGTAAAGAATACAACTTATAAAAAATTATTATTTTTCGCTCAAATTGGGGGTAGATTTGCTAGTGTCCTACGGGATAGCCGGATATGGCAATGTGCTAGGATTGTTCTTTGGGGGTTGTTATATTGAGTATTTAATAGAATAGTCATTAGACAGTAAAGAATACAACTTATAGAAAAATATTATTTTTTCGCACAAATTGGGGGTAGATTTGCTATTGTCCTACGGAATAGCCGGATATGGCAATGTGCTAGGATTGTTCTTTGGGGTTGTTATATTGAGTATTTAATAGAATAGTCATTAGACAGTAAAGAATACAGCTTACAAAAAAATATTAATTTTTAGCTGAAATTGAGGGTAGATTTACAAGTGTCCTACGGGGTAGCTGGATATGGCAATGTGCTAGGGTTGTTCTTTGGGGTTGTTATATTGAGTATTTAATGAGATATACATTAGACAGTAAAGGATACAACTTATAAAAAATTATTAATTTTTCGCTCAAATTGGGGTTAGATTTACTAGTGTCCTACGGGATAGCCGGATATGGAAAAGTGCTAGGATTGTTCTTTGGGGATGTTATATTGAGTATTTAATAGAATAATCATTAGACAATAAAGAATACAATTTATAAAAAAATATTAATTTTTCGCTCACAGTGAGGCCAAGGGGTAAAATGAATGAAAAAGTTTCAGAACCGCTGGGTTACACTAACAACAATTTTATATTGATCTTGTTTGTTCTCATGCCTGCCCTATGTTTAATAACTTACAAGGTTTATTCAATATATATACAGGTGTAAACGGAACTAGGGAACACGATTTTTCTCGGAAGTTATAAGAGATACAAAAAAATCTTTCAAATAAAATTATTAGTGTTTCTAGTAAGCTACATAAATTAATGTAAATCAGAAAAAAAATATTTTAATTTTCGGAGATATACCTATTTTTGACTTTTTTAAATGGTACGCCCTGTATATTTTTATACTATTTAGTACAAAATAATTGTTTCTTTAAAAAAGTTTCATAAGTTATACCTTCTAATCTTAATAGTATTCGAGATATTGAAGAAAATATTAAAATAGTTTTACTCGAAATTAAAGCTGGCTATGGAAACAAAATTTGACATTTGTATTAGTTTATTGTTATAACCCTGTGAAAAAGTTTATTGAATTGATAACTTAGATTACTATTTGTTGTAAAAATGGAAGAATACTCAATTAACGAGAAGGTAGATATGTTAAAATGTTTCCATTTATCAAACAATAATTCAAGAGAAGCCCTGCGATTATACCGGCAACAATATCCTGATCGCTTTCATCCAAATCAAACATACTTTTTCAAATTAGAAAGAAAGCTACGTAGAACTGGTTCCCTGACTATGGCAAATCGCGAAGTTCGTCAAATAAATGAAAATTTGGAAGCTGATGTATTAGCATATTTTAATGTGCATCCGAGAAATTCAGTTAGAGAAACTGCACTAGAATTAAACGTATCACATACACAGGTACATAGGATTTTAAAAAAGCATAAATTCAAAGCTTACAAAATACATAAAATCCATAATCTCTATCCTGGCAAATATATAAAAATATATAGAGTGTACCATTTAAAAAAAAATCAAAAATACGTATATCTCTGAAAATTAATTTTTTTTTCTGATTTACATTAATTTAATTAGCTTGCTAGAAACACTAAAAAAATTATTTGAAAGATTTTTTTGTATCTCTAATAACTTCCGAGAAAAATCGCGTTCCCTAGTTCCGTTTACACCCTGTATGTATATATATATATACAGGGTGGAAACGAACTTAATGTCATAAATTTAAGGGTGAGTAGTATGACATGTGTAGATTACGAAACTGAAAGAATTTTTTTAAAATTCGAAAAACGAAAATTCGACTTTTCTTAATGAAACTTTTTTTTACTGCTGTTTTAATTCATATTTCATTAAAAATATGGTTATCAAAAATACATTCAAAATTAGTTGTATAAGATATTATTCTTAATAATTAAATTATATAGCATTTTTAACGAAAATAATTGTGTAATAGATAAAATAATGCAAATGCGTTGCCAGTGATCCAGTGGTACCAAAAATGTTAGTTTCATGAAAACTACCCTTAAATATGCGAATTTTTTAAAAATTCTTTCTGTTTTGTAATCTACACATGTCATACTACTCACCCTTAAATTTATGACATTAAGTTCGTTTCCATCCTGTATATATATATATATATATATATATATATATATATATATATATATATATATATATATATATATATATATATATATATCAAATAAGCTGAAAACATGTTTTCCATTTAAAATAAAAAATAGGTTGTTAAAACCATTCGCCGAAAAAAAAAATAGTAGTAATTATTAATTTCTGACTATATATATATATATATATATATATATATATATATATATATATATATATATATATATATATAGTCAGAAATTAATAATTACTACTATTTTTTTATGAACATCGTAATGAAGGAAGGAAAAGCACCAAAGGACTGGCAAACAGGAATAATCGTGTCATTATTCAAAAAAGGAGATAGTAAAGAATGCAAGAACTACAGAGGCATCACTCTATTAAATAATGTAGCAAAAATATATGCAAGAATAATGGAAAAGAGAATAAGAGACATAATAGAAGAATCTTTGGAAGAATCACAGTTTGGATTCAGACCAAACAGGGGAACTCAGGACGCAATATTCATTATAAGACAAATCTCAGAAAAAGCGATCAAAAAAGGAAAAGAAATTCATTTAGCATTCATAGATCTAGAAAAAGCTTTTGATAGAATAAAAAGAGAAGATATATGGACAGCTATGCAAAACAGAGGAATACCGACAGACCTAATAAGAGCAATAAAAAGCCTATATATAGAGACAAAAAATTACGTGAGAACAAAGCATGAAAAATCAGACCTTTTCGAAACAACCACGGGTGTAAGACAAGGGTGCATCCTGAGCCCGATTTTGTTCTCTATAGTACTGGATGAGGCGATCAAAGAAGCAAAAAGAACAAGTAAAGCTTTCAACGTAGGAACATGGAAACTAAATCAAATTAAAATATCGGAACTCTGTTATGCGGATGACATGGCACTTATAGCAAAAGATGAAAAGACCTTACAAGAAAACATAGAAATTTTGAATAAATGTCTTACAAAGAAGAACATGAAAATAAATACGGACAAAACAAAAACAATGGTTGTACATAAGGAAGAAAAACAACATACAATTAAACTAGAAGCAGTAATTCTAGAACAATTCAAAAAATTTAAATATCTAGGATCAATAATAGCCCAAAACGGAAAATTAGAGGAGGAAATAAAAGAGCGCATAACGAAAAGAGGAAGCATATTTAATAATATCAAGAACTCCTTCTTAAACAAAAAGGAAATCCCGAAGACAACAAAAATAGAAATCCACAAAAAAGTGGTGACACCAATCGTCCTATACGGTGCCGAGACTTGGACAATGACAATAAATCAGAGGACAAGACTGGAGGCCACTCAGATGAAATTTCTAAATAGAAAATAAAACCAGACTAGACAAAATAAAGAACGAAAAGTATAGAGAAACACTAAATATAAAACCGATAGAAGACAAAATAGAGGAAAGCCAACTACGATGGTTGGGGCACATTAACAGATATGATGACAATAAACTAACAAAACAAATATATGAAGCAAGAACCGGAAAAAGAAGAACAAGAGGAAGGCCTAGAAGAACTTGGCAAGACGAAGTTAGGAAACCACTAGAAAGAAGGGGAGAAAAATGGGAAAATATTACAAACAAAACGAAAGATAGGAACAAATGGAGAAGCATATGGTATATATATATATATATATATATATATATATATACAGGGTGGAAACGAACTTAATGTCATAATTTTAAGGGTGAGTAGTATGACATGTGTAAATTACGAAACAGAAAGAATTTTTTAAAAATTCGCATATTTAAGGGTAGTTTTCACGAAACAAACATTTTTGGTACCATTGGACCACTGGCAACGCATTTGCATTATTTTATCTATTACACAATTATTTTCGTTAAAAATGCTATTTAATTTAATTATTAAGAGTAATATCTTATACAACTAATTTCGAATGTATTTTTGATAACCATATTTTTAATGAAATATGAATTAAAACAGCAGTAAAAAAAAGTTTCAATAAGAAAAGTCAAATTTTCGTTTTTCGAATTTTAAAAAAAATCTTTCAGTTTCGTAATCTACACATGTCATACTACTCACCCTTAACTTTATGACATTAAGTTCGTTTCCACCCTGTATATATATATATATATATATATATATATATATATATATATATATATATATATATATATATATATATATATATATATATACAGTGTGTTAATTAAAAACCTGGCCATAGGCGTTTAACATGGGAAAACAGTTTTTCCTTGCGCAAAAGTTCCCAAATTATTTTAGACAAAAATATTTCAAATAAATGTTGTAGAAAATTAAATTCTGCATCCGGATTAGTATTAAGATTTTATTTTTGACATTTTATAACCGAGAAAATCTATTTTAAATTTTTCTGGAAATAGTTGATTTATAGCGGTAGCCATGGAACTCAAACAAAATTACGAACAATTGTATGTCATCTAACTGTCAAAAAAGTATGTGTTTTGTGATTTTCGTTCAATAACATATTTCTTTGTAAGTATGGAACAGTTTTCTCATGAAGAAAAGCTTTAGATTATAAAAAGGTGGACAAATTTTGTTTGAGTTGCATGGCTATCGCTACAAATCAGCAATCTTCAAAAAACTTTAAAATTAATTTTCTCGGTTATAAAACGTGAAAAATGAAATATTATTACTAACTCGGGTGCAGAATTTATATTCTGCACAACATTTATTTGAAGTATTTTTGTCTAAAATAATTTGGGAACTTTTGCGCAAGGAAAAACTGATTTCCCATGTTAAACGCCTATGGCCAGGTTTTAAATTAACACACTGTATATATATATATATATATATATATATATATATATATATATATATATATATATATATATATATATATATATATATATATATATATTATACCACGAAACCATGACTATGTCCCTTTTGTATGCTGCCATAGATACGGT
The DNA here is from genome assembly GCA_951394225.1 of Harpalus rufipes. Classification (NCBI taxonomy): domain Eukaryota; kingdom Metazoa; phylum Arthropoda; class Insecta; order Coleoptera; family Carabidae; genus Harpalus; species Harpalus rufipes. The sequence continues at coordinate 22,250,349 of OX596280.1, forward strand.
GTGCAGAATGACATTAAGTACGCGTATGACATAAAGGCTACAAGTGAACTCATAATTTTTGTAACGGGTGTTCATTTGAATGGTTGAAATACATTTACATATTTATTTTGTAAGTTGTATTCTTTACTGTCTAATGAATATCTCATTAAATACTCAATATAGCAACCCCAAAGAACAACCCTAGCACATTGCCATATCCGGCTACCCCGTAGGACACTTGTAAATCTACCCTCAATTTCAGCTAAACATGAATTTTTTTTACGTTGTATTCTTTACTGTCTTATGAATATCTCATTAAATACTCTATATAACAACCCCAAAGAACAACCCTAGTACACTGCCATATCCGGCTACCCTGTAGGACATTAGTAAATCTACCCTCAATTTCAGATAAAAATGAATATGTTTTTGTAAGTTGTATTCTTTACTGTCTAATGAATATCTCTTTAAATACTCAATACAACAACCCCAAGGAACAACCCAAGCACACTGCCATATCCGGCTACACCGTAGTACACTTGTAAATCTACCCTCAATTTCAGCTAAAAATGAATATTTTTTTGTAAGTTGTATTCTTTACTGTCTAATGAATATCTCATTAAATACTCAATATAACAACCCCAAAGAACAACCCTAGCACACTGCCATATCCGACTATTCCGTAGGACACTTGTAAATCTACCCTCAATTTCAGCTAAAAATGAATATTTTTTTGTAAGTTGCATTCTTTACTGTCTAATGAATATCTCATTAAATACTCAATATAACTACCCCAAAGAACAACCCTAGCACACTGCCATATCCGGCTACCCCGTAGGACACTTGTAAATCTACCCTCAATTTCAGCTAAAAATGAATATTTTTTTGTAAGTTGTATTCTTTACTGTCTAATGAATATCTCATTAAATACTCAATATAACAACCCCACAGAACAATCCTAGCACACTGACACATCCGGCTACCCCGTAGGACACTTGTAAATCTACCCTCAATTTCAGCTAAAAATGAATATTTTTTTGTAAGTTGTATTCTTTACTGTCTAATGAATATCTCATTAAATACGCAATATAACAACCCCAAAGAACAGCCCTAGCACACTGACATATCCGGCTACCCCGTAGGACACTTGTAAATCTACCCTCAATTTCAGCTAAAAATGAATATTTTTTTGTAAGTTGTATTCTTTACTGTCTAATGAATATCTCATTAAATACTCAATATAACAACCCCAAAGAACAGCCCTAGCACACTGACACATCCGGCTACCCCGTAGGACATTTGTAAATCTACCCTCAATTTCAGCTAAAATGAATATTTTTTTGTAAGTTGTATTCTTTACTGTCTAATGAATATCTTATTAAATATGCAATATAACAACCCCAAAGAACAACCCTAGCACACTGACACATCCGGCTACCCCGTAGGACACTTGTAAATCTACCGTCAATTTCAGCTAAAAATTAATATTTTTTTGTAAGTTGTATTCTTTACTGTCTAATGAATATCTCATTAAATACTCAATATAACAACCCCAAAGAACAACCCTAGCACACTGACATATGCGGCTACCCCGTAGGACACTTGTAAATCTACCCTCAATTTCAGCTAAAAATGAATATTTTTTGCAAGTTGTATTATTTACTGTCTAATGAATATCTCATTAAACTCGCAATATAACAACCCCAAAGAACAACCCTAGCACACTGACACATCCGGCTACCCCGTAGGACACTTGTAAATCTACCCTCAAATCTACGCTAAAAATGAATATTTTTTTGTAAGTTGTATTCTTTACTGTCTAATGAATATCTTATTAAATATGCAATATAACAACCCCAAATAACAACCCTAGCACACTGACACATCCGGCTACCCCGTAGGACACTTGTAAATCTACCCTCAATTTCAGCTAAAAATGAATATTTTTTTGTAAGTTGTATTCTTTACTGTCTAATGAATATCTCATTAAATACGCAATATAACAACCCCAAAGAACAACCCTAGCACACTGACACATCCGGCTACCCCGTAGGACACTTGTAAATCTACCGTCAATTTCAGCTAAAATTTAATATTTTTTTGTAAGTTGTATTCTTTACTGTCTAATGAATATCTCATTAAATACGCAATATAACAACCCCAAAGAACAACCCTAGCACACTGACACATCCGGCTACCCCGTAGGACACTTGTAAATCTACCCTCAATTTCAGCTAAAAATTAATATTTTTTTGTAAGTTGTATTCTTTACTGTCTAATAAATATCTCATTAAATACGCAATATAACAACCCCAAAGAACAACCCTAGTACACTGACACATCCGGCTACCCCGTAGGACACTTGTAAATCTACCCTCAATTTCAGCTAAAAATTAATATTTTTTTGTAAGTTGTATTCTTTACTGTCTAATGAATATCTCATTAAATACGCAATATAACAACCCAAGCACATTGACACATCCGGCTACCCCGTAGAACACTTGTAAATCTACCGTCAATTTCAGCTAAAAATTAATATTTTTTTGTAAGTTGTATTCTTTACTGTCTAATGAATATCTCATTAAATACGCAATATAACAACCCCAAAGAACAACCCTAGCACACTGACACATCCGGCTACCCCGTAGGACACTTGTAAATCTACCCTCAATTTCAGCTAAAAATTAATATTTTTTTGTAAGTTGTATTCTTTACTGTCTAATAAATATCTCATTAAATACGCAATATAACAACCCCAAAGAACAACCCTAGCACACTGACACATCCGGCTACCCCGTAGGACACTTGTAAATCTACCCTCAATTTCAGCTAAAAATGAATATTTTTTTGTAAGTTGTATTCTTTACTGTCTAATGAATATCTCATTAAATACTCAATATAACAACCCCAAAGAACAACCCTAGCACACTGCTATATCCGGCTACCCCGTAAGACACTTGTAAATCTACCCTCAATTTCAGCTAAAAATGAATATTTTTTGTAAGTTGTATTCTTTACTGTCTAATGAATATCTTATTAAATACTCAGTATAACAACCCCAAAGAACAACCCTAGCACATTGCCATATCCAGCGACCCCGTAGAACACTTGTAAATCTACCTTCAATTTCAGCTAAAAATTAATATTTTTTTGTAAACTGTATTCTTTACTGTGTAATGAATATGTTATTAAATACTCAGTATAACAACCCCAAAGACCAATCCTAGCACATTGCCATATCCGGCTATCCCGTAGGACACTTGTAAATCAATCCTGAATTTGAACATCTCATTAAACAATATATACATATATATAATTTTTTGTAAGTTTTATTCTTTACTGTCTAGCGTCTATTCAATTAAACACTCAATCAGGGGCGGATTCACCTGGCGGGCAACCGGGCAAAATCCCGGTGGGCCGACTTAAAAATTGGCTAGTTGGGCCGGTTCAAATATTTAAATATTTTAATAAATTTATTTAAATTATTTAAAAAATTTAATAACTATGTAGTGTAAACTGGGCTTTATTGGCCGCCGCAGTCGCTTTGTTGGGTTGGTAAGATAGATCTTGTGGCGTAACCATAGCAACGCGGCAATCTGAATACAAACAAGTGTGCTGTGCTGTGTACTCATAAAATTATATTTTGCTGATTGTGGAAAAAGAAGAATATTGTAGAAAATGGATAACAATAAAAAATTAAAGCGTAAAGGAGGAGCTGAAAAATTGCGTGAAAAAAAGAAGAAAAAATTTGAAGTAGAAGCATTAAAATGTAATAAAATAACAACATTATTTGGTACATTAGGCGATAAACATAAACAAGAAGAGTTACTTGCCGTTGCCGATAATAAGATTAAAATACCAGACACAGAAATACGAATTATAACAGATATATCTAATATAAAAACTGTAAATATTACTGAACCAGGATCAGGAAGCGAACCAAGTACTTCAGAAATAAAAACCTCAATGGAAACTATTAACATTCAGGTAGATATTTTTATAAATCTTGTAAAATTGGAATTTATATATACTCATATTTACGTATATTTTAAAATTTCAGATTGTACATGATAATGAATGTAAAACTACTTATTTTTATAAACCCCCGAAAAACGAATTTAATAATTTTTTTAAATTTCATCCTATTCAGCCAACAAATGTAAAAATTTTCAATTCAAGAAAAGTTTTTTACCGCAAAAATGGTGTTCAAAGAAATTGGTTAAGCTATGACGAAAGTAATCCTAGTTTATTCTGTTCTGTATGCCTCGCATTTTGTGATGATGTGAATAGAAGTTCATTTACTACTGGTATGAATGATTGGCGGCACGTTTACCAGCGTGTAGAGGAACATGAAATATGTCAAACCCACAATAAATCCGTTGAGTCTTACTTCATGTGTAATGAAGAAAAAGATATTGCATCTTTATTACTAAAAGATGTAAAAAACGTGCAAATGGAACAAGTCAGAAAAAAAAGACTTATATTAGAGAGAATCATCGATATAATTAAATTTATAGGAAAAAGAGGGCTGAGTTACAGGGGGAAAAAATTTGAAGCAGCATATACTTTAGATAACTTAGAAGTTGACCATGGTAATTTTTTAGAATTAGTCATTTTGTTAAGTAAATACGATGTTAACTTAAAAGAACATTTGAACGATGTAATTGTTAAAAGTAAAATGGCACATGAATCTGGTAAAAAAACAGGAAGTGGTTTACTTACATTATTATCGAAAACTACAGTAAATTCAATTTTAATTACGATTTCAAAACTGATGAAAAAAAACATAGTAAATGAAGTGCATAACGCAGAAATATTTTCAGTACAATTAGATACTACTCAAGATGTTTCTGTAAGAGATCAATGTTCCATTATTATTAGATATCTAAATGGAAATATTGTGAAAGAGCGATTATTTTCAATAGTGAGTTGTACAGATACAAGTGGCCAGGGTTTTTTCAATACACTGAAAGAACAATTAATTCAAAATAATATTTTGTTAAGACACTGTATAGCAAATTCTACTGATGGAGCTGCAAATATGCAAGGATCATACAGGGGCTTTTCTGCGTGGATGGAAAAAGAAACATCGGCTCACATTCACGTTTGGTGTTACAGCCATATCTTAAACTTAGTTCTGACTGATATAACAAAATCAACTATAAACGTAGCAGCATTATTTACTTTACTAAATTCGGCAGCAACGTTTATAAAAGAATCATGGAAACGTATGGATATATGGAATAAAATTTCCAAAGATGAAAAACGAAGAAAGTTGCAAACTATCGGTGAGACTAGATGGTGGGCAAAAGAAGTTGCTTTGGTAAAAATATTTGGTAGATATAATCAGCCAGATAATTCATTATACGTAGATTTAGTTAGAACTTTAAATTTGATAGGCAATTCAAATGATATTTCTCCATCAATTAGGGCAAATGCGTTAAATTTACTTGAAAATTTTTTAAAATACGAAACAATTTTAACTGCTCATATATTTTTAAGAGTATTCATGATTATTGGTCCCGTATCAAAATATCTACAAACAAGTGGTTTAGACTTTATTAAAGCCTTTGAAATGATTTCAACAGCTGGAAAAGAATTACAGTTAATAAGTCGAGATGTACATTCTGTTGAACAATCTGCACAATTGTTTATTAGGTGGGCTTCAAACGTCCTCGACGAAAACGAGGAAAACGTTATAGAAATAAATACATCTTTCCCTGAAAAGCGAATAAGAAAAGTGAAGTTACTAGCAGGCGAAATTAATAAAGATAGTCCAATACAAACGTCACAATCAAAATTTGAAATCGAAACGCACAATATAATTTTTGATCGTTTAATTGCCGGTTTAAATCAAAGATTTCATAATAATGAAATCCTCTATGCTGATATGGCCCTTTTGTCTCCCATTAATTTTGAAACTGTTAGAAAAGGTTTACCATCAAATAGTCTTTCAAAATTATCAGAAATATTAAGAAATTTTAAAGATGACTTAACAAAGGAACAATTACAAGAAGAATTGTATAATTTTGCTATAAACTGGGAGAATTTTAAAAGGTCTATTAAAATCGTGTATAATCAGCGTAGCTTTTACAACATAGATGATGATGAAGACGAAGAAGATGAAAATAAAAAAGAAGGAAATGTAGAAGATTTTGAAGAGAATAATGAAAGCAACGTTTCATCTTGTGATGGATGTAAAAATTGTGTGCACTGTTGTTATTATATCATTCAAAAATATAATTTATATAGCCAAGCATATTCTACATTAGATTTTGCATATAAATATATTTTAACTCTATCGGTAACCCAAGTAGCATGTGAGAGAAGTTTTTCAAAATTAAAATTTGTAAAGAACCGTTTACGGAGTACATTATCTGATAAATATTTAGAGTCATTTATGTTAATGGCAAGTGAACCAGACATATTAATTAATATTTGTAACGATGAAATTATTGATAATTTTGCAGAGCACAGTAAGATATTAAAACAAAATTTAATGATGTAGTTATATAAAATTTCATTAAATGTAAATAAAGGAGTTCTTTTTTGTAATTTGTTTGTTATTTAAAATTATCAATTCACACACACGCACATGCGCACACACACACACGTGCACACACACGCACAAACACACACACAACAGACACGCGCGAGAGTGAGAGGGGGGGGGGAATAGAGAGAAAGTGGGCCGATTGAATAATTTGCCCGGGCCTGCTATATAGTGTGGATCCGCCGCTGCACTCAATATAACAACCCCAAAGAACAACGCAAGCACGTTGCCGTATCCAGCTACCCCGTGAATGAATATAAGTCGTTAATTCAAGTTGAGTTACTTTTCTCATAAAATTTTCAAATTTTCATGAAGCTTGTTAAAGATTGTCTAATTAAAATGTCTTCCTATTTCGGAATAAACAATCCCTCACTATAAACCTACCATTATGGTTTTACTCGCTTACCCTCAGGTTCCGCGCCTGCTAGCCTGCACAACCTTACCATGTTATCACTGGCCAAAAACATTCCTTTGTTGAGAGAGTTGCTTGCATTCCACCCTTACACACCCCCTTCCTCCTCCATCACCCCTATTATAGTACTATAACGTGTAATTTCTTTAAATCTATTAAGCATAACTTCATCGAACGGTAGAACTACAACGTTTCGGCGCTGAGCGACGCGTCGACCCGTAATGTTCCGCCTCTTTACATAGTGAACGAGGATTATTTTCGTCGCTGAAAATTTGTCGCTAACTTCACACCCGTATAGACTATTGCCTTCTTCAGGTAAAAACATGAACTACAAAACAACAAATACAAATAAATAAATAACAAAACATAGCAACAGGTAACTAGGTGACAATTACAACAAATTTAAAATAGGAAGCCATGCACGACTAAGATCTAGACCGTCATAATGATTGAGATTATTACTCTTCGTTTTGTAAATCTCAATGGCTTCTCTAATTAACCTGTTGTTTAGGCGAGACCTACACACCTAAACAACAGGTTAATTAGAGAAGCCATTGAGATTTACAAAACGAAGAGTAATAATCTCAATCATTATGACGGTCTAGATCTTAGTCGTGCATGGCTTCCTATTTTAAATTTGTTGTAATTGTCACCTAGTTACCTGTTGCTATGTTTTGTTATTTATTTATTTGTATTTGTTGTTTTGTAGTTCATGTTTTTACCTGAAGAAGGCAATAGTCTATATTGTCGAAACGTTGTAATTTAAATAAATACAAACAGAATTTAACTAAAAAGGTTGTATTATTCAAAAGAACAATTTTATGTAGTGATATATTTTGATATTTATATCTTTTAAATTGCACTGCTTTAATTAATAACTTTGTATTCTAACTCAAAACCCAAAGCCGTAGATCAAGGGTCTCCAATCTATGGCCTCACCGCAAAATGTGAGCTAATTTCAATATTTATATGAATTTTCATTTCCGCAAGCAATTTGGATAAGTATTATTATGATTATATTATACCTGTACTAGGTACGGAAAATATTTTTTTCCCCATTTAGTACAAAAAATAGATTATCGTTTTTTTTTGTTGTAAAAAAATATCTTTTTTAAATTATTAAAAAATCTTTCAGAACTCATTATTCAATTAAAATGATACAACCTCTATAGTGAGGATATTTTTAAGCAAATCAAGATCTACAAGAACATTAGCTGGAAGAGATGTGTGCACTTTGTGCTCTTACAGAACTTAAACTAGAAAGGTTCCATCATTTAATATTTTTTTTTTTATTTTAAATATAAATACTTTTACACATATTTCAAACGATAATCTTGTCTGCAATACATAAGTAGTATCTATTTCTATATGAGAACACTATGTATTTTTAATCCCAGTTACGTCTCGATTAAAAATCTCACCCCTACTATGGAAATATGTCACATTTTATGTAGTTTTTTACTGAAAAAGGTTGGAGACCCGTGCCGTCGTAGATCACTAAACGACTACTTTAGCTGGCATGTTAGTTTGTTTATTCTTCAAAATTTAAAACCAGAAATACCTTGATTTTTTTTCTTGAAATAATTCTGAATATCAAATGAAATAATTATTAAAGTTGTGATAAGAAAATTGTGTCATCAGCCTGACTGCGGCTTAAAGAGAGGACTAGGGCTGCGAAAAATTTCGATTGATCAATCTTTTTTAAAAAATCGAATTGATCTTTTTTTTAAATCAAAAAACGATTTATCGAAAAAAATGATGTATCAAAAAGATCGGTGAATTGAAAAATCGATTTTTTTCAAAAAGAACGATCATTGAAAAATCGATTTTTTTCTTAACAAGACCGATCAATTAAAAAATTATTTATCTTAACTTCGGAAAATCGATTTTTCTAAAGTCTATCGATCTTCTAGAATCTGAAGGATCGGTTTATCTAAAAAGTAGATTTCTTCAAAGAACGTTGAAAAAATCTCTTGATTTATTAACCGAAAATTTTATTTCGGTTATATCGTTTTTGCTCCAGCAATAAGATTAAGAATTTCGTTTTGTTTCTGTTTATGTTCCGGTTTTTTTTTTTGTTTATTTCGTTCTGTTCCGGGTCTCTAGTGTTATACTTGGTCAACTGTATGATTTGCCAATAATAAACAAAAACAAAAATTAATATTTAAACCTTTGTTACTAATAGTCAAATACCTACTAATAAATATGATAATATGTGATAGTTAATGTTGTACTCCTTCCTGATCCTAACTATATATAAATAAAAAATCTACTTATCAATAAAGATCGATCTTTCAATATTTTAATAAAATCAATCTTACAATCTTTTTTAAAATCGATTTTTTGATCTATTATTAAAATAAATCTTTTGATTAATTATTAAAAATCGACTTTTTGTTCTTTTATTAAAATCGATCTTTTGATACTTTATTAAAATCGATCTTTTTATAAAATCGATTTTTTGATTTCATATTAAATAAAATCGACTTTTTACGATTGAGATCGATCTAATCGATCAGTCGCGACAAATCGATATTAGCAAAAGATCGAAAATCGATTTCAAATTTCTAAGGTCGCACAGCCCTAGAGAGGACCAAAATACGGTCCCATTCAAATCCAATAAAAATATATTTGTATTCATAAAAAATATATTTTCAAATGCAATATGTAATTTATCGCAACTCGTATACCTACTTGGACGGGTTTTTTGATAACAATTTTTTTTTTTTTTTTTATTGTCCAATTTAATTTACAACTGGCAAGTTCTTGCCAACCAGCAAATCTGATACATTGATTTGTAACATGAAAAGAAATTACTCATTAGTAATCTCTTTTTTCTACATAGTTTGTATGATTTAATATTTCATTTCATTTTTTTTTTCATATTATATGAGATCCAGTGGTTTGGTACGTTGAAGTCTTCTGATTTCGCCGCTGTTGTCGAGCAAGTTCATCGCCAGATGATTAGGATGTTGATCCAGTCGTTTCCCATATTTTGCTGAATATATTTCAATTTGTTCCTTTACATATTTTATACGCAAATCTGTGTGTAGGGTATCATTTCTTACGTACCAAGGTGCGTTTGTTATCATGCGAAGTGCTTTATTTTGAAACCTTTGAATAATATTTATATTAGATGATTTTGCACATCCCCATAACTGAATGCCATATGTCCACACGGGGACTAATATTGTTTTATATAACAATATTTTATTTTCCATTGATAACGCTGATTTTGGACCCATTAACCAGTACATTTTTTTTAGTTTAATGTCAAGTTGTTTTCTTTTAGCTGTTAGGTGCCGTTTCCATGTCAAAGATTTTTCCAGGTGCATGCCAAGGTACTTTGTTTCTGTTGTTAAAGGTAAAACGTTGTTGTTAAGTGTAACTTGTGGGCATACAGAGTGTTTGTTGGTGAATGTGATATTATTGGATTTTGCTTCATTTATTTTTATTCTCCATTTCTTTGCCCATGACTCTATTCGATCCAGTGATTTTTGTAGCATTCGTGATGCTTCTTCAGGGTCTTCATGTGATGCTAACTTTGCTGTGTCATCAGCAAAAGTTGCTGTTGTGGTGTAGTCTTCTACTGGCAAATCGACTGTGAATATTTGGTACAATAGCGGCCCGAGCACACTTCCTTGTGTTTAGACTGGCATCCTTCATAAACTACTTGGAAGTATCTGTCTGAGATGTATGATTTGAGTAAGAGGTAATAGTTATGGGGTATATACTTTTTGATTTTATATAGTAAGCCGATGTGCCAAACACGGTCGAAAGCTTGGCTTATGTCAAGAAATGCAGCTGCCGTATATCTTTGCATTTCTAAATTATTTTCTATTACATTAACAACTCTATGGACTTGTTCTATCGTCGAATGTGAATTTCGAAATCCAAATTGATGTTCGGGTATAATGTTATTTTTCTTTACATCTGGTTTTAGTCGCTGTAGTATTAGTTTCTCTAGAAGTTTAGCTAATATAGGTAATAGTGAGATTGGCCGGTACGAAGTCAATTCGTGCGGTGGCTACCAGGTTTTAGAATTAGTATGATTTGCGACAGTTTCCACTGAATTGGAAAGGAATTTATTCTGATTACGGCATTAAAGATTTGGGTAATGGCTACCACGGCTTTTCTTGGTAATTGCTTTAGTACTGCAGCTGTAATTAAATCGAAACCGGGAGTTTTTTTATTGTTCAGAAATTGTATTTCATTTGTTAATTCATTTGGTGTGAAGTGTTTTATTGGCAAGGACATTTGAATGGGAATATCTAAATATTCGTGGATATGTTCTTCTTCTTCAGGAGTTATTTGGCTTGCATGTGGCTTGAAGGTATGTGATAGGTGTTCTGCGAATAATTCTGATTTTTCTTCGTCTGACCTTGCCCAGGTTCCATCTGGTTTTCTAAGTGGAGGTACTGGTTGAGTTTGTCTTTTCAGCTTCTTCGTGGCTTTCCACAGAGAGTAATCTTCTGTGGGGTACGGAGAAAGGTTAATTAGATATTCGCGAAATGTTTCGTTTTTAACTTGCTGGATAAGATTTTTGATTTCTTTTCCTTGTTTATTTAAGAGAGATTTATCTTGAGGATTTCTATACAGGTGCCACTTCTTTCTAGTTTTCCTTTTCTCGGCTATTTTATCTCTTATAAGTTTTGGATAATTTGTGACCTCTTCGCGTTTTTGTTTCAGAGGCGGTGTTGATTTCCAGCAAGCGTCTTGTATTTGTTTTGTTAGGTTTTCGACTGCAGTTTCTACGTCTTCTTTAGTTTTTAGTGGTATACTTAGATTTATATTTGGTTCGAGATATTGCCTGAAAATTTCCCAGTTAGTTCTTTGATTGTGCAAGTATGGTCTAGGCACATTTTCAATTATTTTTGTGCTAATTGTCATTATAATTAGCGAATGATCCGATGATAGGTCAAAACTTTCTTCTAGTTTAATATAATTTGACGATATGCCTTTTGCTATGAAAAAATCTAATAAATCGGGAATTTTATTCGGGTCGGTGGGCCAGTATGTGGGTCTCCCTGTACTTAGATATTGGTAGTTATTACTGTTTATTGTTTTTCTGAGTTCGTTTCCTTTGGGATTCACTACTCTTGAACCCCACTGCGGATGTTTGGAGTTAAAATCCCCACCAGCGATGAATCTTTGTCCAAGGATTTTAAAAAAATTTTGAAACTGAACATGTTTAACTCCATGCTTTGGAGGACAGTACACTGCAGCAAGTGTAAGTGTACCATTTGTTTATTTAATTTTTATGTTCGTGGCTTGGAGAAAATCTTTTTCATATTTTTCTATCTCATAATGTTTAATATTTTCTTTTATGAGGATAGCTGTGCCACCGTGGGCTGTCCCGTCTGGATGATTTGTGTTATACGTTTTGTAGTTTTGAATTTTAAAGTAATTCCTCTCGGTAAAATGAGTTTCACTCACGAGGAAAATATCAATTTTTTGTTCTTTGAGAAAGAACTCAACTTCTTGCCTATGCTGTACCAGGCCGTTGGAGTTCCATAGTGCAATTCTAATTTCTCTATCCATTTTTGCCAAGTTTATTTATTAGCGTGGAGAGCATGTTAATTATCATATTATTCTGATTTGTTAATTGAGTAAATATGTTCTCGAATTTATTTAAAAGTTGAGTTATCGTTGAGTTGCTTTGTTCATATTCTTTGGTTTGATTTTTTGTTACTTTGGCGTACGTTATGTTAGGATTATCTTCTTGTGGTATGAAATATGTGTTGTTTGAAGTGTTACTTTGTTGTGTTTGGGGAAGATGTTTATTTCTTGATTTTTGGAGTTCTCTGTATGTTATACATCCTTTATAATTTGCAGGGTGATCGCCATTGCACAGTACACATTTCGCGGGCGTATCGTTAGGTTTGTTACATGATGATGATGGGTGATTTAATGCACATTTTACACAGTAGAATGGTTTGTTGCAATACGCCTTAGTATGTCCGTATTCTTGACATCTTGTGCACTGAGCGATGTCTTTCTTTTTTCTTGGGGGTTTTACGGAAATTTTTGTTCCTAGGATGTTAGTGAGATTATAGATTTCTTTATTGTTTTTATTAGGTTCTTGGTCTATAAAGAAGAGTGGCAGAGGTTCCTTTGTTTTCCATTTACGGATGTTGGACACATTGCGGATATTAAATCCTTTTGCTTCGAGTGCTTCCTTTATTTCATCTGTTGGTGTCGATGGATGGATATTTTTTATAACAACTCTATAAGATCGTTCCTGTCTTGGTTGATATGTATGGTAAGCAATGTTGTTTTGTTTTAGATATTGGATAAGGTTTCTGTATGCGTCGATTGTCCTGGTGTCTACTTTAACTACGTTGTTTACTAGTGTTTTACATATGAATTCTTCTGGCTTTAGAATTGATTTTATACTGTTGTACATTGCAGAGTAGTTTGCGACATCTTGGATATATGTTGGGGATGTTTTTGGTTCTTTAGGATTACATCTTTGTTCTTCGTCATTTTTATTCTGTTGTGATATGGTGTTTTGTGACATTAGGTTTTCATATGCTAATACAGTGTATCTATTGTTATTTATATTCGCTCGCTTATTTTCAATCTGAGTTGGATTATCATTGTCTTCGTTGCGTTGTCTTTTTGCGACTTTCTTAATTCTTATTACTTGCCATTCTTGGGAAGGCCTTATTTCCCATGAATTGTATCCTTGGGAAGTGTTCTGTCCACTTAGGTTCATTGATATGTTTGTTGTTGTGGTTGTGCACATTGGTTCTTGTGAAGTTGTATTAAGTACTGGTGAAGTTGTGCTAAATATTGGTGAAGTATAATACGGAGTAAACTGCATTATGGTTGTTAGTGGCGGAGTAGTTGTCGTAATTGCATTTGTGCATGCGGATGATACCCTGGGTGATCCCCCGCTAAATTCTGGAATTTTAGATGTTGTTTTTCTTTATTTGAGTAGGACTGATGTAATATAATATGTTTAATTAATTAAAATAATTAAATATGTTGTGTCGGTGTGTTATGTAAAATAATTTTGACTGCTAGTTATTATAATTCGGAGCTCTTTACAACACGTCTGTTCACTGTGCTGTCTCGAGCACGACTGATAACAAAAATGAATAATAAGTATTAATTTTTGCGAAAAATAAATATTTTATGTTCAAGATTATTTATTAGTTATAAGGTCTCCATGTAAATATTTACTGAATACAATGACAAATTATATAAGTTTTATTTAACGTAAATATTGTCTAAAATACAATACATAATAAGGGGAATCCAAATGAACACTCAAAACTGCATAGCATTATACATTTAATCGACCTCGTAGCTCTTATAGTTTCCGAGTTTCCAATGGTATACCACTTAATTTGGGACGCTTGTATATATATATAAATACAGGTACAATCCAATATCACATAAAAGTATAGAAATAAGTCATTTAAAGTTCGTATTTATTTTATGAAATCACTGTCTGGGTAATTATATTCTTAACATAAATTAACTTGTTAAAATAACTTTCGTTAAGAGCTGGGCTTAATTCTATTTATAGTATATATTAACCTATTTGATCTTTTTTGAATAATATCACATAACTGTACTGATAAAAGCTTCAATGAATTCATGCAATTACATAAAAATTTATTTGTGAAATGCATATTATATATTGGTCAATTGATATTATTTTCTATAACTGTATTCAATTTGTTTCATTATTTTTGGTTAAATCATTGACTATATAATTTAAAGTAATGCTTTTATCGAACTATTAATACAGATTTTCATTGTAATATGCTACACAAAGGTGAAAATGAAATTGAACTGTTTGTACAAATTATCTGATTTAAACAGAGAGTAATTAATTTTATTCAAAATCAATTCATGGATTTGCATATAAAAAATAAATTAAAAAGATTAGTGGAAATTTTCTAATAATGTTAAAGCAATTCCAATAAACTGTTTATCACGAAATACTGAATAGTGTCTAGACGCGTGTGACAATATGGAATTGAGTATCACGACCCGATAAAAAAAAACTACTAATGCTAATATCTTCAAATGATGGATGATGTAATTTTGTCACATCAACGAGTGTGTCTGGCGTATTTTACTCTCATGAATCTTCTTCAAAATTGTGTGTTCATCTTCAAATTATATCAATTTAATCTAAAGCAAAGAATGCGAATGGAATCGCATTAAATGAATGTTGTACTAAAAATAGAATGGAAACTAAGTATTGTTCATCAAACTCAATTATAGAGGTACTTCGACTTACGAACCGCTCTACATACGAACTTTTTTCATAACTCATTTCGACATTTCGAGATACGTACTTTTCAAGGTACAATCGCGAAAAGGAAAAAATTAATTTCATAAAGTCGAGGTACCACTCTAGTTCAAAAGGTTGTGTACTAATATGCTACAGGCAATTATTAATGAAATGTAGTATGTACGTGACCGAGATGTTTGTCATAATGAATTTTATTTAATAGTAAATAATCTTTTCAACCACGAACTTTTAGAATAATGCTTAAGTAGGACAAAAAATAAGATATATACGTTAAATTGGTTATTTACTTATTAATTCACTAAATGATAAATACTTGCTTTAGTTAATCTGTTGTATCGTAATCAAAAAAATCTCTTTTCATTTTTACGAATACGAGAATATAATGTAATTATGTACTTATTATTTTTTTCTAATGTATTGAAATTGAGAGTGTCTTGTAAAGTATACTAAATTGCTGAATGTCGTTATGACAACTCACTTTTGACTCCGACCGAATATAATTATATATCACATCAAAGTAACACAAGATACTGATATACAGCGTTAGGTATCCGTGTGTTGACGTCTAGTGAATATTCTCTTTCATACAAATACATGTATTGTGACAAGCACATGAATCAAATAGGAAGTAACAACTTATATCAAAATGTGAATTCTGAACAGCACTCCACCTTTTCAAACTCAAAAAATCTGATGTGAACACCACACGACTTCCTTGTACGATTATTAAACTATACATATTTTTTTAATAACATGTCATGAGTGATGCGGACACCACACGACTTCTTTGTGCACCTATTAACCTATACATATTTTTTTAATAATTAAATTACAAAATATTGACAGGATTAAGCCAAGCCCGAGAAATATTTTGATATGGAACAAAAAATAATTCATTTACTACTATCATTCTTAAATTAACATTAATCTAACCCGGTTCTTTTTAAAGAAGTTTTGATTACAACAAAGAAATATTTGATTACAACAATGAATATGACTAATTTCACAATAAAAATATAATATTTGTTATTGCACGAATCATAAAATTGCTCTTATTTAACGTAATTTGGCATGAACATATTTTTTATGTTTTTGTCCTAATCCATAGCAAGCTTTATTACAATAACAAAAAAGTATATAAAATATATATATATATATATATATATATATATATATATATATATATATATATTTCATCACGGCATATTACCCATAACTGGGTGTGTCAATCTGTTTTGTATACAGATATCGGTAATGATGGAATATTTGTACCATGCGGGCGCTTACCAGGCGTCACCTCACGGGCACTCATAGCTGGCGTGGAGAGTACACCACAGGGGTCAATTTTGTACCATTAAAATTCGATGTAATTTTTGGCGTCGGTCGGGATCGAACCCGGGTCCCCAGATTCGCGACCAGACACAGGCACACGGCCACGAGACCCCATACAAAAAAGTATATAATTTTTAAATTTACATATCTCGCTTATACAAAGGATTAATTTAATAATACTTGATGTGCTAGACGCAGAAATTAATTCTCTAAAACTTTTATTTGAAGCATTTATTTCTAAAATCAAAATAAAATCATTTTATTCAAGAAAAACTGTTAACAACTTCAAGTAATGTACCACTTCCGGTTAACCTATTTTAACCAAAATCTATTATGTTATTTCGATTGAGTTTTGGATTATATTTTAAAACAGTTTTCCATTAAAATCTATTATAGGCTTCATGTAAAGTGCCACTTCTGGAAATTGTGTAATAACCAGAAAGGGAGGTGCACAACTAGATGTTATAGCAATCATAAATACAAAATTTCAACTTATTAGGGCTTACCGTTTTTGAGTTATGCGAGGTACGTACGTACGTACAAACGTCACAACGAAATTAGTTAAAATGGATTCAGGGCTGATCAAAATGGATATTTCCGCTGAAATCTGAAAACCGAAATTTTTCGCGATTACAATACTTCCTTTACTTACGTACAAGGAAGTAAAAATGCTCAAGTTAAATTGAGAAACATGATTTTTAATTCAGCAGAATAGTCAATTTAATTTAAAAGTAATTTAGATTAGTCAATTTTATTTTATATAGCGTCAAGTGCAATTTGTTAAAAAGAATTGTAATTATTACAATTTTTAAAGTAATAATACATTTTTATAAATTATATTTAATATTTTAGCTATTAAATAGTGATGTAATTTTGATTATAAGATAATTATTTCCTAGCGTTTAAATGTATGTAGGAGGTAGGAGGATAAAAATCAAAACATCTGGGTTTTAATCACATAAACTGTGCAATTTTATTACTGATTGAGATAATGTAGTCTTAGAGTATTGCTTGCTACAATAAAATGCCTTTTAAAATAATAAAAATACAAACATTAATTTTGTACTAACAAATTTATAATTATTTATTTATTTTTCGTATCCAAGCAATATACAGTCATTAAAAATACATAATATATAAGTCATATATAACAATATTCTTACTAAGCTTACAGCAAATATTCCTCACTCCTTAAAAATTTCGGTAACGAAGTTCCGTATCAGCACCATAATAATGAGAGTGAAGTAAGTCAGCTATGAGATCTTGTTTTTATTATAATTTTCTAGTTTATGCTGGATATGCGTAATTTTTACATTCCGTCACCTTTAGGTAAGACAGCTATTGCCTTTGGTTACGTTTTAGGATCCCTAAAATACGATTTATTTTTTTTACTGTTTTTACGATGATGTCTTTATGTATGTGTGATGATTTTTTTAAGATCCGATAACTCGAATACCAAAATTCAAAAGATTACAATTTTTTCATATGTATTCCTCTTCCTTACACCCATATGCAGACGTGAATACATTTTGTTTATAACTGGTTAACCGGAAATAACTTCATTTGAAGGTTTTAAGTTAAAAAAAAAACGCTGTTAAATATCTTATTTTCACATTTAATGTTGTTATAAATATTATAGAATATTTTATTCTCTATATGATTTTGATTGCATTTTATACTTCATATTAGTGTAAAGAGTTAAAAATTTATAAAGAAATTAAAGTTTAATAAGTAGTCAGCTCTGCAATAACCATAGAAACAGCTACTATATTAAGAAAATTTTGATTGACAGATATCAGTGTCAAGTGCAATTGACATAGAATGTTTGTGTTATAATTTTACTGGAATTGTATAATTATTTGCAATAATTTTTCTGTATGGAATTTGTACAAAATACATAGAATTGATAGAAGGTAATGTACTGGAAATATAGAATATTTTGCCAGAAACATTCTTTATGGACTATGTACAAAATACAAAAAGGGTCTAGCAAAATGTATAAATTCCAAATATAACGATGTTTATATTAGTTTATTTGGAATTTATACATGTTGTTAGGCCTGATTACAGAAAAAAGCAAGCTTGCTGTTATCTGTGGACATGGCATTAAGTAATACAGCGAGGACGCATCTTCTCCGGAGAAGAAGAAGTTGATGCATGTAAGCATATGAACCATTGTTTGTTCTTGGCCACAATGACATAAAGTGAGTTCAACTTGATACCCCCATTTGTTTAAAGGTTATAGAGCATGGTTGATTGTGAATTATAGATGAATTTAGAACTTCCATTGACTTTCTTTTTTGAAATACACAATGTTTCGTATTTTCAATCGTTATCAAGTGAATATGGAATAATACTCCTTAAGGCTGCAGTTTATATACTAAGGGTATGTAGTGTAGTGTGGAGGTTCGGCACGGGTAGGTACCCCCAGTTGAACATGTTTACTCCACGGGAAACGTATAACCTGTTATTAAACACGAAACATTTTAGTAAATTATCAATGTTTTATAGCATTTTTAATTTGTTTTTTTAACAAGTAAAAACCTCGTTTCATAACGCAAAGTTTTGTAATTTGCTTCATACTGTAAACGCACCTTAAGTATTGTACTAAAATATTAGAAACCTTGTATAAAAAGCAATTATTGTATGATATAACGGAGAAAGCAGTCCTAAAGAACTGCTCCAGCTATTTTCAACACGAGCAGTAATAATAACCTACTGCTATACTATTTTTATAAAATTTAGACGATGTATCTTTATAACAATTACTCTGAAAAAGATAGTTTGGCTGCGAAGATGGTTTTTGTCAACCTACTGAAATGAAAGCGGTTTAGTTCCTGTAACTTTTAATTTCACTAATAATAAATAAAGTGTAAATAACATCTGTTTACTCGTCTTAGTAGACCAAACTTCAATATTTTTTTTGCTATTATTTATATATTTCGAAGGAAATGTAAAAATACGGTCATGACAACTGTTACTTTTTTCTTCATTTTTGGCACGGATCAACTATGGCTATTGTGCCAGTAAAAATAATCTAAATTAATTATTTAAAATTTGTATATATTTTTTTGTATGGTGCTTTATAGTACTTATATTTAATTTATATGCATTTGTATAATAATATGTTTATTATGTTTGAGAATTCCAATATATTTTTTATTCCTTGACAGTTGTCATTTTGTTTTATACATTCCATGTTTATTTTCGTTTAATTTTGTTCGTTATTGTGGACAACCATATAAAATATGGTCAATTGTTGTATTTACGCGGCAAATGTAGCATTTGTGTTTTTCTTTTGTATTTATTAAGTGATGTAAATTTGTAATTCTGGTATAGCTAATAGATATTTTTGTTATAACAACTTGTTCTCTCTTGTCCCACGCCCTTATCGTATTTTTAAAATTTTATATATGGTTATTAGGAATTCCGTCCCATTATTTTTGATATGATTCTTTAATATGGTATATTAACGAACGAGTTTTATAAGATTATTTGATTAATCGCTTTTTTAATTATTTGATTGATCGATTGTTTGATTATTTGATTTATCGATTGTTTGATTTGATTAATCGATTATTTGATTATGTGATTAGACGTTTGTTTGTTTAATCGTTAGATTATTCAAATATTATCCAATATATTATTATTTTGTAAAATTGAGAATAAATTAATATGGATTAACATTATATATTATAACAGGTGACTGTGCGCAACATATCTTCCCGGCTTCCGCCATTGTAACTTAATAAGCATGCAATATCCTTCCCAGTGTCTGCCAGCCAAATGCACCTAACAGTATATAATCTTCGGGTGGGCTGCTCAATGTAGCCCAGGGAATGGGAGGAGTATTACAATCTGTACCGATGATTAGGGAAGAGTTGAGAAACCACCTATTACGTAGCGTGCAAGTTGGACCGAAAATGGAAGCAGGCGAAATATGGATGCAGGTACTTACCCCGTGCCAGGCCTATGTCACGGAACTGCTGGGCGAAACGGCTGGAACCTTGTGGATGCCAATTCAGTACACTTCTGTGGTTTTTAGGTTTACTTTATATATATATATATATATATATATATATATATATATATATATATATATATATATATATATATATACATATATGAGATCTTTAACGTTTTTATTATAAGTAATAGCAAAAAATAGCTCATATAAAAGTTATATTGCTTTTAAATATGCTATTTGGTGGCATATATAGATATTTTTTTTAAAAGTCAGGTTTACAAGATACTACTATCAACTTTTATTTTTTAAATAGCAACGTACAATTATTTTACTAAAATATAAACCACCATTTTTTTGTCTTTTCAACAATGTATAAGTTATTATTAATGTATTTAAAAAAAATCGAGAAAAATAAGATAATTGAGATATTTACTCATAGAACGAAAGAAGATATACAATTTCAATTATTTGTGTGTACAAGAAATGTAAAATTCGTTACTTATGGGGCGCGAGCAGACATGTGACTTTGTTGGCCTTGGCAGATTTGTGGGTCCGTGTCAGAATGACAGCTAGTAGTTATTTACATAGATGTCACAAATGTCATATGTCATAATTTTTTATTAGAAATTGCAAAATATTCTGTTATCATCTTGTTTATAATGTCATCAATAGTATGGATTATTCCTGGCGAAGAAAATAATCCACATGGATTAGGAAAATCATAATGTTCTGAAGGAAAACTTATGATATGTTTATGAAATAATTTTACTGGAAATATAGAATCTTTTGCAAGAAAATTTATATATGGAATTTCTATATAATACACAGGATAGACGGAAGGTAATGTGCTGCCCACATCAGATTTTTTATGCTAAATACTACAGTATTGAAATATATTGTTGATATTTTCTTTATTGGATTTTGGATTCATTGTTCACGGATTTCTCATTTCATTATAGTTTTTGAGGCGCTTTGATTTGGTTAGAGCTAAAAAACGTCCTGCTCCTGCACGACGACAATATACCTTTTAAACTATATACCGCTAAAGGGCACACAATAAATGTCCGGAACATTTTGCACTCTTCAAGAGTGGACGTAGTGTGCGCATGTGCCAACTGCATTTGATTAATTATTCGCCCATCGGCTATACGCACATGCGCATGTATATATATTGTAACGTTTTTATTTATATGGGTGAACTGTAAAACATAGACAATTATTATTAACTAAAAGAATACGTTTATTAAATGGTAAATAAATATTAGAAATATAATTAAAAGATTATAAAAGTAATTAACACTATGATGAACAAATATTAACACTAATTTAAAGACTAAGATTATTATAAGACAATTAAACACTAAGATTATTTATTTAAACAATTAACACTACTCTTTATGTCACTAATTTATGTTTATTTATGTTCACTTGTCGACTGTTCTTTATATTACTAACTATTCACTACACTTATTTATATCAGACTTCTGCACTCGTTGCTTGTATATTACAGAGTGTGTCCACTGGCTTTGGCGGTGGGTTATATATACCTGGCTAGATTATTTCTAGACTCTACTAGGAGCTACTAGAGAACATCTAGAGGTAAACAACATCACACAATAGATTACTGCCGACCAGTCCTAACGAGCACACTGCCCCCTCCTTAAGACTGTTTCGTCCCGGAACAGTCCGTGGTGACGAAACCTGCATGTACTACCCTTGGTGCATTTCGAGTTCTTAAAGAAGTGACAGTCGATGGTCCGCTCGACTTCTTCTTTCTGTCCGTTAGGGTTAAAGCTGCAGACGAGAATTTCAACGCCGGTGAAACGGAAGAGGATCTCTAACATGTTCCTTACAATCCTCCAATCCAAACCGTCTAGACCACAACCCAACTTCGGTACTGCTAGCTTCAAAATGTCATTCTCCAGTAGATGATCCCTCAAATCGCACAGCGAGTTCCATAGGCTTTGATACGACGGCTTCTGGTACGAGCGTGGTTTTGTAACAAAATAGTAGATGTACCGCTGATGGTCTGAATTGCTATCTCTCAGTCGTAGCGTTTTCCCAACAGATGGACGTTGGTTGGCCAGTTCTTGTAGTCGTCCATAATTCGCCTTAAAGACTGGGGCTATGCCGCGGGACATCTTTAAGTCTTCTGATACGCAGTGGCCGAGGGAATAATCTGAAGACACGGTAAACAGATCTCGATGTTCTTCTTTTATCACGCCGTACCGCGCCTTGCGCCCAAAGGAATAGTTCTCCATGAAATCTTCAAAAGTCGGTTCTTGAGCTATGATCCGACGAACTGCTGCTCCATTATGGTCTTCGTGGTTGTCTCCAGCAAAAGGGGCTAGCCGATTAAAGTGTACCACCCTCGGCTTCCCGGTAGGTCGTTTCTTAATTCTATATACCACGTCGTTTATTCTTTTGACTACCTCATAGGGGCCCTCCCAATTCTTTTGCAACTTTGGTGATAACCCGCGGCGCCTTTGTGGGTTGTAAAGCCACACTAAATCCCCAGGTTGATATCCACCTTTTTCGGCTTTGATGTCATACCGGTCCTTCATTCGGTCGCTGGCAGTTTGAATGTTCGTACGGACTTGTTCATGAATGTCATCCATTCTTCTCCGTAAGCCCGTAACGTAATCTTCTCCGGCCAGGTCTTCCCCAGGTTTGCTGCCGAACACTAAGTCGCATGGTAAACGCAACTCACGTCCGAATAAGATGTTCGCAGGAGTTTGCCCTGTTGTCTCATGCACGGATGAACGATAAGCCATCAGGAACAGATGAAGATGTCGGTCCCAGTCTCTTTGGTGGTTGGAGACTACCTTCGACAAATATCGGTTGATCGTTCTGTTCATTCGTTCAACCATGCCATCGGACTGCGGATGTAATGCAGTTGTCCTTGTTTTATTAATTC
>OX596280.1:22935742-22938242 GCA_951394225.1 Harpalus rufipes
ATCCCGATAATAATAATAATAATAATAATAATAATAATAATAATAAAAATAATAATAATAATAATAAAAATAATAAAAATAATAATAATAATAATAATAAAAATAATAATAATAATAATAATAATAATAATAATAATAAAAATAATAATAATAATAATAATAATAATAATAATAATAATAATAAAAATAATAATAATAATAATAATAATAATAATAATAATAATAATAATAATAAAAATAATAAAAATAATAATAATAATAATAATAATAATAATAATAATAATAATAATAATAATAATAATAATAATAATAATAATAAAAATAATAATAATAATAATAATAATAATAATAATAATAATAATAATAATAATAATAATAATAATAATAATAATAATAATAATAATAATAATAATAATAATAATAATAATAATAATAATAATAATAATAATAATAATAATAATAATAATAATAATAATAATAATAATAATAATAATAATAATAATAATAATAATAATAATAATAATAATAATAATAATAATAATAATAATAATAATAATAATAATAATAATAATAATAATAATAATAATAATAATAATAATAATAATAATAATAATAATAATAATAATAATAATAATAATAATAATAATAATAATAATAATAATAATAATAATAATAATAATAATAATAATAATAATAATAATAATAATAATAATAATAATAATAATAATAATAATAATAATAATAATAATAATAATAATAATAATAATAATAATAATAATAATAATAATAATAATAATAATAATAATAATAATAATAATAATAATAATAATAATAATAATAATAATAATAATAATAATAATAATAATAATAATAATAATAATA
Organism: Harpalus rufipes; assembly: GCA_951394225.1. NCBI lineage: Eukaryota > Metazoa > Arthropoda > Insecta > Coleoptera > Carabidae > Harpalus > Harpalus rufipes. The sequence continues at coordinate 22,936,625 of OX596280.1, forward strand.
ATAAAAATAATAATAATAATAATAATAAAAATAATAATAATAATAATAATAATAATAATAAAAATAATAATAATAATAATAATAAAAATAATAATTTTTTTTTTTAACTAGATGAGGGCATCAACTGCTGAGGTTATTAGCCCATATACTAATCAAAAAGTATAATATAAATAAATATATGGGACATATACTATTATATAAGTATTACAAATAGAAGTATAACAATAATATAGAAAAAGGTAACATGTAAATAAATACATAAAATAAATATACATATGTATACGAGATGAACAAAACCCACATGCATAAAATACAATAAATATAGGAAAAATAAGTATTTACGCATACTTATGTATACGTATAATGAGAAAAATAGAAAAGAATACAAGAATTACATAAAGAAAATTTTAACGAGATGAAAAAAAAAAGACAAGTCTATAACTTTTCATATATATTTACCGCACGCAAAAACTTCAGAACATTACGGATCTTATCAGAGTCTGTTAGAATAAAGGAAAGGTCTTGATCTAAATGATATAGTCGCCTGAGTAGATCATACTGTGGACATGCAACAAGAATGTGTTCAACTGTCAGAGCAGTATCACATCTGGTGCACATAGGGGCATTATCCCGATAATAATAATAATAATAATAATAATAATAATAATAATAAAAATAATAATAATAATAATAAAAATAATAAAAATAATAATAATAATAATAATAAAAATAATAATAATAATAATAATAATAATAATAATAATAAAAATAATAATAATAATAATAATAATAATAATAATAATAATAATAAAAATAATAATAATAATAATAATAATAATAATAATAATAATAATAATAATAAAAATAATAAAAATAATAAAAATAATAATAATAATAATAATAATAATAATAATAATAATAATAATAATAATAATAATAATAATAAAAATAATAATAATAATAATAATAATAATAATAATAATAATAATAATAATAATAATAATAATAATAATAATAAAAATAATAATAATAATAATAATAATAATAATAATAATAATAATAATAATAATAATAATAATAATAATAATAATAATAATAATAATAATAATAATAATAATAATAATAATAATAATAATAATAATAATAATAATAATAATAATAATAATAATAATAATAATAATAATAATAATAATAATAATAATAATAATAATAATAATAATAATAATAATAATAATAATAATAATAATAATAATAATAATAATAATAATAATAATAATAATAATAATAATAATAATAATAATAATAATAATAATAATAATAATAATAATAATAATAATAATAATAATAATAATAATAATAATAATAATAATAATAATAATAATAATAATAATAATAATAATAATAATAATAATAATAATAATAATAATAATAATAATAATAATAATAATAATAATAATAATAATAATAATAATAATAATAATAATAATAATAATAATAATAATAATAATAATAATAATAATAATAATAATAATAATAATAATAATAATAATAATAATAATAATAATAATAATAATAATAATAATAATAATAATAATAATAATAATAATAATAATAATAA